>JACEIK010000740.1:312524-373362 GCA_018107945.1 Datura stramonium
CAAATTACCATCTCAATTAATTTTTTCTTAATGAGTATACGAATTTTAATCTAGTAATTAAAATGAAACGGAGAATATTTATAAAAAAAAAAATACATGAGTTGTATTTTGAATTTGTCCAAAAAATTCCAGAAACTCCCTAAAATTCTAGGGGCGTTTATATACAACCCTAAACGTATTTGAAGTGAATTTGTCTCTACTTTTGACCCTAAACTAGTTCAAAGCTGATTATTATGAGACATGCCCGATTTAGTGATGTAATGTGTCTTAAATGACACATAATAATAGAAAATGTGTGTCACATGCCAGGCAACTTTGAACTGATTTGGGGCAACAGAGGGGAGGAAAATCCACACAAATATGATAGAGATATTTAAATGCTTGTAAAATTTTAATATGTAACTAGATTTTTTAAATAAATTTAAAGTGTAATTGTTAAACTTTTCTACTTTATAAATTAAATATTTTTCAAATTATTTTAAACGTAAACAATTTTGATTCGTAATACTTTATGCATTTCTTAGTAATATATGTTTTATTTCAAAAAAAAAATTGGTGCTTTCTCAATGAATGTGAAACATTTGTTTATAGTTGTAGATTGAACTTTGAATTGCAACTCTTTTTAGAACGAGAGAAATAAAAAATTCTTGGAAAGACGAGGACAGATCAATCCTACTGTATTTAATTACATTTAATAAAGATTCTATAGGTTATTATATTTTTTATTATTTTTTTTTAAATTCTAATTATTCAAATCATAATAATTAAGTGTGTTTTTTTTAATTGAATAAATCTGAATAATTAAGAGTTATAATAAAATCTTAATATTATTAAAATGTCTATTTAAAGATTTTTATAAAAATGGTGGCTCGCAATTTTATCTATTCAACCAATATCATCGGCGCTCACCAATATCAATTATTGACACTGTCACCCACCATTATCAACTATGCATCACCACTCACAACTAATTTCACTCACAATTATCACCATTGTCAATAACTACAATTAGTTATCGCTATCACTAGCCATCATTTAAATCATCAATACCATTAATTTTTGACATCATTAGTTATCACTGTCGTCCGCCATAACTATCAATCGCCACTACTAATTAACTACCATCATTATCACTAGCCACTACACACACCGCATTATTAGCCAACACAATCCCCAGCTCCATAGTCATTGTCGCCGACCAATTTATATTTAATTTGTTTCATAGAGCGTGAAGTGTTTATAAATATAAATAATTATGTCATTATTGAGTGTTTAGGAATATAAAAACTCGTCGAGTGCATTTTCAAATGAATGACGTGTGTGTGTGTATATATATATATTTATGTAAATACTAATATTGTTGGAAGTATTTTTTTTCTTTTCACCGAGTTATCATTATTTTTTTTGTTCGATCGATTTGTCTTTATAAATCGAAAAGACGAACAATCGAACTGAAGTTGCACCCAAGTTTCTATTTATAAGATTGAAAATAAGTTATTTGATCGATTTAATCAAAAAGTCTATATTTAAAATGGTATGACATCCATAGTTTTCAAATTCTGGATTCGCCTCTGGGGGTACGCAGAATTTTTTATGAGTGGTGTCACAATTTAAAGAAGTGAAAAAATGAATAAATTAGTATAATAATAAAAATATAACTCAAATCATATCAATATACAAAACTCAATCAAATACATAATTGTCGTAAAAAATAAAGTATTAACTTAATGCGGCACATATACTTTTGAAAAGTGAGCAGCCAATAGTGTTCACTAGAGTTTTATTTAAGTGACAGTTTTTTTAGAACTATTAAATGAATGACAGCTTTTTAAAAAATTTGAGGTTGGACAGGTTCAAACACACGATCCTCTTGATAGGAATGCAAGCACTTGACCACCAAGCTAATATCTATCTTTGTTTTGAAGCAATGTCCTTTTAATTTCCCACCTTTATTTTTTTATATTAATTATTTATATATGTATATCTAGTAAATAATTTTATTGAAANAGATGTTTATACACAATTTTACACTGTTATATAAAATTATAAATTATATAAAAAAATGTGTTTGAGCTCGTATGAACTTCAACTAGGAAACTCCATTTGAAATGGGCAAATCTTTTTCAAATGGCTTCAAATTTTAGTCATAACTTCGAAATGACACTATCAACGAATCACAATTATCAAGTTGTTAAAATTTTCAACAAATTCAAAACCACTTTGTGAGTTCTCAAATTTTTAAGAATTTCAATAATAAAATTTTAAATTTTTTAATTTAATTCACCTAATAAATAATATTTAAATTTATACTAATAAAAATATCAAATTTACACATAATATCTATAAATTTAAAAATATAAAAATTATGACAAAAAAGAAAAAAAAAAAAGAAGCCACAGATTAAAAATAATGACGAAGAAATAAACGAACAAAGAAGAGAAGTAGTACAAAGAAGCAAAAAATTATATAAAAGCAGTACAATAAAAATAAGAAGAACGAAAGAAGAAGAAGAAGAAGAAAGAAGAAAAAATCACAGCAAACCATAATTTTAAAAAAAAAAAAAAAGAGAAGAAGAACAGCATGAAGCAGAAAAGAAAAAAAAAACAGCTGAAAAAAAAAAGTAACAACAAAAAAAAGAAGAAGGAAGAAGCCAAAAAATAAACTGATAAAAAAGATTAGGCTAAAAAGGTAATAATTAAAATATGGGCTAAAATGGGTAATTATTTTGCCTCAAATTTTATAGAGTGTAATTTCCTCAATTATTAAATGTGTTTGAATTTTTATTTTACAACTACTTAATAAATCTGAATAGATCTGAATGATTAAGATATATAACAAAATTTTAATATCATTGAGATGTCTATCAAAAAGGTTATATTCACTGCTAATCATAGCCACCCTCATTATCAACTACTATCATTACTGCCTACCATTATTAACTTTTACCACCAACCACCCACAACCAACACCTCAACCACAACGAGTGTTATCACCCATCAACAAAGTTTGTTGTCACCATTACTAGCCACAATTTATATTCATCACCATCAACTAACAATAGTATAATAATCCAACCAATCTTTTTTAGTTCTAGAACCCCATTCCCCTATTTGAAACTTCCTGTAGGTTCATTTCATGATTTATAACTTAGAGGCATCGATGGCATGATTCTAGGAGGTTCGAAAGTGTTTTGAAATAATTAAAGTTGAACTAGAAACTTATAGTTAAGAAAGTTTATAAAAGTCAACATTTTAAGTAAACACGTTTAGATTTGTAATGAAGGTTCTAATAGCTTCATATAATAATTTGGAATTGTGTGTATGTTCATATTGGGATCCAAAGAGGCTCAGAGATAATTCGACACCATTGAAATTCATTTTTGCAATTGCAATTTTTTGTTCAATGCCTTATTTTTCTTAAAGGTTGTTGAATTTAGGTTTTGATTACTATGTTAGTTTTATCTCATCATTTATGACTTCTAGGAAGTAGTTTTGTTGAATTCTGATTGTACTGAAGATTTTAGGCGCATTCAAGGACGAATGTCTTTTAAATAGTGAATAATATGCTGACCGGATAATTTTAAGTTTTTGAAGCCCGAATTATATTATGAGACTTCTAATAGTCTGGTATAGCTATTTGGACTTATTTGCAAATTTTGGCTAGATTTTGAGGTGGTGCAAGTTTTGCATGCTTTCCGCATAAATAGTATTTTTTAAAAAATAAAGAATTCGAGCTCTCATTTTGTGCTTTTGTGATCAAAATGAAATATGAGTATATGATTAGGTTCATGATGAGTTGGTAATTTACCAACTTATTGAACTTTTATGCATGAGCTATTGCTTAGTTTTTTACGCAAATTAAAAAGGTTTTATGCCTTTTCTCTTTGATTGTGTAGGTGTTGAACTCAGACAAGGAAAATAAAAGAATTGACCAAAAAACACTCTGCTGGATGCCGGGCAAATGACCAATACGCTGACAAGGACGAAAATGTCCAAATCTGGCAAAAAGGTACCTGAGAAGTTTCTAAGGGCAAACTTGAAGAGCTGTGCAAGGAGAATGTGCAGATTTTACCCAAAATTGTACTCAACCAAGCTATAACACATCATAGAGAAGAATTGAATTGTAGAGGAGAAGTAGTGAGAGAAAGAGTAGAGTACATTCTTCTTCTTCTTCTTCTTCTTCAATTTTTAAGCTAAGTATACCATTGTTGCAGATTTTGAAAGCTAAAATTGGTTATTCAATATGATGATGATTGTTGATGATTTACCCATGAGTATATTTTCTCTTTCTCCATTAATGAGTAGCTAAATTGCTAGCTAGGGATATGTGCTTGATGAGTGCTTAAACTTGATTGGGCATTAATAAATTATTCTTAACTTTAATCTATAAGCATGGATCTATTATTTTCTCTAAATTTTAATTGAGAAATTAGTGGTTGCAAACACTAGTTTAGTTTACTTATCTTGCTTGAGCTTGAGAAAGAAGAGTAGGGTTTGGGTGAGAAAATAATAGTAAGGCTTTGGAGTGTAGATGTGTGAGGTTGAGCTAGAGATAGTCAAAACTTACATCTCCCCTCCATTAAAGAGTTGAGGCTAGAGATAGTTTGATCCTTCTTCAAGCTTTGTGGATGATCATTTGATTGTGACCTTGGGGTTTGAGAAAATTCAAGGCAAAAATATTCTTATGATTGAAAAATAAGAGGATGTATTTAGATCCATGCCATCCATGCTAGAAATTAAATTTAAGAAAATTGCATCAATCTTAATCTAGTTGGCATTTTGAAGTATCATTCTCAATTTCTTGTAAGATTCGACCCCGACACCTGTCGGGTATTTTGTTTTTTTGACAATGACCGCTATCACCTCCCTTAATCGGGAGAGATGTATTAAGCGCTATCAAAAAATAACATCGTAACGGGGAATTGAGTTGTGATTTCCATTAGTTGTTTAGTGATTTAAATTTTCTTTTGCATCTTGTGCTATTTTTACGTTGTTATTGTATTTTTGTTGTTAGTTTAGGTGTGTCAAAATGAGCCACGCAAGTAACACAGGCAGCATGGATGGTTTAATGAAAGGAGAGGATGACCCTGTGATTAATGATGTAGCTGGTGCCATTCACCTACCACCCACGGTAGGCAATGCTAGTTTTCATGTCACAAACCATGTTGCATTTGCTGCAAATGAAGGGGCTATTCGGGGGACAAGCTAGTGAGGATGTTAACTGGCACCTCTGAAACTTTATTAAAATTTATCAACCGTTCAATATCACCAAAATCAGCCAAGAATCCATTCATTTGAGATTATTTCTTTTCTCTTTAACGCGAGAGGCCACCGTATGGTTGGATGAGTTGCCTCTTGGTTCCATCACATTGTGGAATGAGCTAATTGAAGTGTTCCTCGATAGATTCTTTTTCCCTTTCCAGACGCTCCAATTGAGGGATGAGATTACAAATTTTAGGCAGCATTCGGAGAGCCAATTCATGAAGTGTAGCTCTATTTCAAGAAGAAGGTCGCCATTTGTCCCAATCATGGTCTACCCAATGTGTTGTTGCTCTAAAGTTTTTATCAGTCTCTTGATTCTATCAACAAATCAGTGGCTAACAATCTTGCAGGTGATTCAATCATGGACCAAACATTTGGCATGGCTAAGGCACTTCTTAATAGAATGAAAAAAACTAGTAGAGCATAATACACTAGAGATACTGAGGTGTCCGCAAGTGGTACATCTTCCAACCAACTAGCAGTCGAGTTGAAAAGGAGAGATGAAGAGTGGGACAAAATATTAGCTAAGATGACTCAAGTTGAGTTGATGCTCAAGCATATTTTGGGATCCAGAACCAAAGGCGCCAATGCTGTTGGGACCTAAAGTCACAACCCATATAAGGAAGATGTTCTGCAGCAGAGATATGATGAGGAGTGTCAATTCATGGATGGCTAGATGATGGGTTCTCGTCAAGGATATCAAGGTGACAACTAAGGCCTTGACATACTTGAGATGGGAATCAAGGTTGGAGAGATCGAGATAACCAAGGATGGGTGATAGAGATAACACATGGAGAAACCGTGAGCATGAACGGGATGGGGATAGGTATCATAGAAGTGCAAACCCTTACATTTTGTCATGGCCCAAGCTGAGACCCCGGATTGAGACACGGAGCCTATAACCATGAATAGCTCCAAGCTAATCCATGACACATTGCATAGAAATTTAGGAGCATAACTAAAATAGAAATTAAAGGCAACATGAATAAGAGAAAGTCTGAAATATAACAAAAGCCATAAATGGAGTCAACACTCGACAAGCTGAATCATCTACATAATATTTAAGAAGCCTCTAAAACACCCCCAACTAGCTCGCTAGAGTCTGAAAACTGAAATAACACGCAAAATATCACTACCAACTATCCTTGGATGATGAGGACTCACCCAAAGCTGGGGCTGGACTGAGATGGGAGAAACTATCGGCGAGACTGAGCTGGATCACTTGAACCAATATCATGAGACCATATAGCATAGAGTATGCGGTTAGTACTTAAAATATACTAAGTATGTAAGGTAAGTAAAACATGCTTAATAAAACGTTAGTTAAAAACCTGCATATAAATCAAAAGATCAATGAGAGTAAGGATTTCATGCTGAAAACTCTTTCTGAGATATACATAATCATAAGCTGGTTATCATAACTGAACATAGTGACCTAAGATTTAGAAATAGAAATCATATGACTTGTCAAAGCTGAAATCATAAGTAAAAATTCATAAACTGATCATTGGGTCAAATTTGTTGTAAAATATAATATCATAAGTCATGAATATGAGTAACTATAATCATGATGAACTATGTGAGACTAGTCATAACTGACACCATCATGATAGAGCTTATGTGATGCCCTAACTATTATACTCAAGTGGGCAGAGCCATCCAAAATCTTGCCAGGCTAAGGACACTAAACCATGATATCGATATCAAGCTGAGCCCCTTAGGAGGGGAACTCTCTTGAGAGGTCCCAAACATATATACATATACCTACGTTGGTGCGTAGTTTTGAGATTGGAAAAACCTCGAAACCCTAAGCCTACTCAGTGCAAAACACTACTCTCAAAAATATGCATAATGCTCACATCATTTTTCAACGAGCTGAAATCATAATCTCATACATATTGAATCTGAATATTGGTAGTCTTGGATCCAAACATATCATAAGTTGCATTAGGAGTCTTGACTCCAAACCATATGATAAGCTGATCTTATTAGCCTTTGCTAAATTATAATAAACATACTTAACTTGCATGAGATTTCCCAATTCATAAAATTATACATACTTAAAATAGACTTTATAAGTCAAAATCATGAATTTATAAGTTGAGAGTTCATAAACATTCATGCATACTAGATATCTCATCATTATTGAAATCATGGATCATAAGCATGAATTTACATAAAAACTTGCATAATAGAGCATAATTTCTAATAACTTGGAATCATGAATTTATAATCAAATTGAGTGTAAAATCTTCCTATAAGACTTAAAACATATTTTAGAACAAGAAGGGGTTAGACCCATAAACATAGCATATGTAATTTCACAAAAAAATAGGTTAAAACCCTATAAATCAATACACTTGATTAAGAACTTGAATTCATGAATTTGAGAAGAAGCTTGGGAATGAGGGTGGAAGAAATCCCTCATTCATAGCCCTACATACATGGGTAAAATGATTTCCAAACTAGCCTTGATAGCCCAAGAGAATTGGGAAAGAAATTGAGGAGAATTCTGTTTGATCTTGGAAAGGAATTTAAACTCAACGCATGCATGGGAGACTAATGACATAAGATAGGTTAAACCCTCTTAAAACATTCCTTTTAGGGCTTAAAATGACGTCATTAAAGAGTTAGGAGCTTGAGAATTACAAAATTACCCCTGAAAATTTGCATGAAAAACTTGACTGCCAGCTATAATGACCAATCCAATGGGTTGTTGTAGGATATAACGGATTGTTGGACTTTACATTTTATTTGAAGCACTTTCAATACTCTGCTGAAGTTCTGACCAAAGACCGATCAGGATGAGTCATCATATGAAACAACGACTCATCACTCCATCGGTTGTCACCACTGCTCCCCACCTGACTTGATCCTAACTTGAGACAACGGTTTCACAATGGGTCGTTACTTGCCCTAATAGGTCGTTGCACCCTTCCATTTCCAATGAAATAGATTTGACCTCTTTTCCAAACTCCATTCAACAACCACCTAAGATGAACCATTGGATATTCCAACGAGCAGTTGTCAGGCTTGTTGTTTCTGGGGAAAGCCTTGACTGGATGCTTACAACGAGTTGCACAATAAGCCGTTGTTTCCAACAAGACTCATCCCTTGAATTGTTTTGAGGCTTTGATGCAATTTTCCTGCTTTTCTCTGATTCAACTCTCGGATTTGATCTTAGAAACTTTTGGAGAGTTACATTATCTATCTTTTGAAAAAATTCATCCTCGAAAGTAGATAATCATACTGAAGTGCTAGGGAAGGAACTGCAATCCCAAAACTGAATAACTGATGGAGTGGCCGACTCCGGACTGATACACATGACTGAACTGAATTCATGAAACATACATACATGCTATGACATAAATAAAACTTAGATACATGAACTTGACATGAATTGAATAGAGTACTAAGGAGAAAACTGATACCTCATGATGGAATTGAGTCGGAAGGAAAAATATACGGGTACCTAGCCATCATATATGCTTCGGCTTCCCTATGATTTCTCCATAATACCTTCACTGAAGCTATTTATTTGTTTCTCAACTTCTAAACCTGATGATCAAGGATCTCAACTGGAACCTCCTCATAGGTAAGACTATCCTTCAAATTGTTGTTGTCCATCAGAACAACTAAGGCTGGGTCATCGATGTATTTCTTCAACAGAGATACATGAAAAATTGGATGCATCGAAGCTAACTCCACTGATAGCTCCAACTCATATGCTACCTTGCCAACTCGTCTCAGAATCCTATAAGGACCAACATACCAGGGAATAAGCTTCCATTTATTTCCGAACCTCATCACTACCTTCATGGGAGACACCTTCAGAAATACCCAGTCATCAACCTCAAACTCAAGCTCTCTCCGCCTCACATCCATATAAGATTTCTGAAGACTCCGAGCTATTTTCAGCCTTTCTTTAATAAGATGAACCTTCTCTATGGCCTCATGAACTGAATCTGGCCCATCAACGAAGCCTCACCTACCTCAAACTATCCAATAGGCGATCTACACCTCCGCCCGTAAAGAGCCTCATAGGGAGCCATCTGAATGCTGGAGTGATAACTGTTATTATAAGCAAACTCGATGAGAGGTAAGTGATCATTCCAACTACCTTTGAAATAAATCACATATGATCTCAACATATCCTCTAGAGTCTAAATGGTCTATTCGTCCTGACCATCTATCTATGGGTGAAAATTTGTGCTAAGCTTTACCTGAGTACCAAGTCCTTTATGAAATGATCTCCAAAACTGAGAGGTGAATTGAGTACCCCTATCTGAGATGGTGGACAAAGGAACTCCATGCAACTAAACTAACTCCCGAATGTATAATCTAGCATAATACTAAGCTGAATCGGTAGTTTTGACCAGTAAAAAATGGGCTGATTTGGTCAATCTGTCCACAATCACCCATATAGAGTCACATTGTTGACCTTTATGAGGAAAACCTGTAATGAAGTTCATATTTATCTCTTCCCACTTCTAAGTGGGGATTCTAATATCCTGAAGCATACCTACAGGTCTCTGATACTCAACCTTCACCTGCTGGTAATTCGGACACTTAGCCACAAACTCTACTATGTCCTTCTTCATGCCATTCCACGAATAGACTTTTCATAGATCATGGTACATCTTTGTGACACCTAGATGGATAGAGTATTAAGAGCTATGAGCCTCGCTTAACATATGCTCTCTTAAGTCATCAACAACTGACACACACAATTGGCCCTGATATCGGTGTTTACCATCTCCCTCGTAGGAGAAAATATCATGACCCAAATGGAGGTCCGGATCGCAAAATGGGACAAGAAGCCCCGAAAGACCCCAAGTCAATCCATGGCATAAACATTCATCTAACTCAACCAATAAAATATAAGAATCAACGAGATAATCATAGCGGAAGCCTAAATCAAACATAACATTAGAATACACAATTCGAAGCTGAATACAACCATATGTTTGAAAAGCCTCTGAACATGACGAGTTGATGGGACAAGACCCCAACCAACTCAATAATCTGAAACTAAAAGTACATAAGAAATCTGAATAGTATAGTCCTCGGGAGATGAGGACTCACCAATAACATACACCGCTATCTAAAAAAACTGACTATGATGGGGGCTGAGCCTGAGAATTGGATCTTGTATCATGAAACGATACAACATAGAGTATGTGGTTAGTACATGGAATGTATTGAGTATGCAAGGTAAGTAAAACTGCTTAATTAAGTAAATCACTTTAAAACATGCATAATGTAAAACATAAACATTAAGAATCTGAGAGTAGGGCTTGCATGCATTCTTTGTAAAATCATGATCTTATTATTTCATAATCATTTCATAATCATAACATCATAACTATATCGATTGACTCAAAGCTAAAATATGATATTTATAAGTAAAACTGAACATTGAGTCAAACCTGCTTTAGAACATATATAGATATATAAATCTCATGATTAATGAATATGCATATTTGAAATCATGAGGAACAATGGGAGAGTCATCTTTTAACCGATATACCACGATAGAACTTACGTAGTCCCAACTATCACACTCAACAGGGTAGAGCCGTCCAAAGCCTTGCCAGGGCTAGGGACAATACTATGATATTGATATCAAGCTCGTGGGCCAATAGGGCCGAGGATAGCTCACAAGGGAGGTCCCGAAGTAATACATATAAGTATAAACCTATGTTGGCATATAGTTCCGAGGCATAGGATGATCGACCCTTAGCCTGCTCGGTGCTAGACACTACTCTCAAAAAACATGCATATGCTCTATATCGTTATTCAACAAAGCTCAACATCGTCTATTGGCAAAGCTCAATCATCAAATACATCTCAAATATGAAATCATACATATTAAAAGCTTTAACTCAAATCATACCTCAAGGTGAAAGATAATTGGGAGTTTTCACACCAAAACCATGTGGTAAGCTTAACTGGGAAAATCATAAAATCATATTAGTACATGTGGGCATTGCCCAAAGATTTATCATACTTGGAAATATGAAATTCACATAGAAAATATGATTATAAACATGGTTAGCTTGAAAACATTCTTTTCATCATAATATCTCATCATCATCTTACATTCATCACAAATCTCATCTTTCATGAACTTCTCATAAATGGACTTTTAATTTATAAAACTAGAAACATGATTTTTAATTAAAAATATTATAAAACTTTCCCATGCTTCATAATTCATTGGTATAACCATATTTAAATCATACCCATGTAAAGAATTAGAAACTTCATGCATTGGGTTAAAACCCCATAGATTAAACATAGAACATTCATGATTTAGAGAGGGATTGGGCATGGGTGTGAAAGGAATCACCCAGTCTTAACCCTGCATACCTGTTGATAGCTGATTCTTACACTTATTTGATAGCCCAAGAAGAAATTGAAGAGGAATTGAGGAACACTAGGCTTGATCACCCTCTCTCACCTTCTACCTTGCATGCATGAATGTAAATGGCCTAAAATGAACTTAACCCCTTTAAAAGTCATCATTCATAACTCAAACTGCACTCAAAATGGCGTAGTTTAGGCATTAGGATCGTAGAAATTGAAAAGCCCTTACTAAGTTCGCAAAAAATAATTGCGGGATGGTTCCAGCAGGGGACCTAACGACTCGTTACCACAGGCCACGACTTCGTGCTTTGTCAGTGAAGTACACTACTCATCGAGGTGTCTGGCTCATAACGGAAGACATCACGACTCGTTCTTGGGTGACCGTAACTACGTGGTTACCATTCGTGATGTACCAACGCCTCCAATACAAGAATTCTCAAATTAAGTGGCCATGACCCTCCCATGAATCATGGGGACTAACCCGTGACTTCGTGAGGTCCTTCAAATCGGTACTGCGCCTCTCTTCTTCTCTTTTCCTTACTCGCACCCCACGACTAACCTAACGACTCGTGGGGCGACTAGTCGTGGTCACACCATGGATCCTAACAATTACAACTCATCACCTAGACCTCCTACGAGTCACATCCGACTCATGGAAGGCTACTCTCCTGGTCTCCCTTGTATTTCGTTAAATGCTGATGCGAGATTTTAGATTTTCTCCGTTTTAACTCCTGGAATTACGTCTTTGGGCTTTCGGGGTATAACAATATCTCCCTCTTGGGAACATTCATCCTTGAATATTGGAAAATATACAGAAAAGCAGAGAGAAAGAATCATATTCAAATGCGATCATTTAGGCGAAAACCGCAGAAATTACTATCTTCGATTCAAACTACATAATTGGCCCGAATGCACGAATCATACACATACATCCCACGTATACAAAAGAAACTTGGACACATGAATGAACATGAAAAATAAATAGAGTTTTAGGTCAAAGCGATACCTCAAGTACAGGCCGAGTGTTAAGAGAATACATGTGGTGATCCCAGCCATCATATCAGCTTCGGCCTCCCAGTAGCTCCCTTAACATGTTTGATTCCTCCATAACACTTTGTGAAGCTACTTCCTTGTTCCTTAGCCTTTGAACATGACCGTCTAGTATTTCTCACGGAACCTCCTCATAGCGAAATTGTCTTTCATGCTAACATTGTCCACCGAACGAGTAGAGATTGGATCACCCAACATTTTTCAAGAGCGATACATGAAAAATAGGATGCCTGAAGCTAATTTTGAGGAAACTCCAACTCATAGGCCACCTTGCCAACATGTCTCACTATCCACGTACGGGCCGATATAGCGGGGACTAAGCATCCCTTCCTTCCAAACCTCGTTACCCCTTCGCTGGGAACACCTTCATAAATACCGTCATGAGCTTCAAAATTCTAATTCTCTCTCCTCCTCATCACGTCGGCATAGGACTTTTGGCCGACTTTGGGCGGGTTTTCAACTTGTCCTTATCCATTGAATCTTCTCCATATCCTAGTGAACTCCTTATCAACTGAATCTTCTCCATATCCTAGTGAACCGAATCGATCCTATCATCGCTGCTTTGCCAACCTCAAACCATCCAATGGGCGACCGCTCCGCCCGTAGGGCTCCCGAACGGTGCCATGCGGATTGGAATGATAGTTTGTTATTGTATGCAAACTCGATAAGTAGCAAATGCTTATCCCAACTACCTCTGAAGTCAATCACGCATGCTCTCAACATGTCTTCGAGGGTATGGATTGTATGTTCATCTTGACCATCCATTTGAAGGGTGAAATGTTGTGCTTGGAAGGCCCAACATGTGTACCAAGCCCTTTTTAAAATGACCTCCAAAATTGAGAGGTAAATTGGGTACTGCATGCGAAATGATAGATAAGGGCACTCCATGCAATCGGACTAGCTCCAGGATATATAGTTTTCGCATAATCCTCCGCCGAATATGTGGTTTTGGCCAGAGTAGAAAATGGTGGCCTTGGTCAACGCTGCCACAACCCCAGATTGAGTCATGTGTGGCGAGTGCGAGGCAGAGCACGTGATGAAATCCCATATTAATTTTCCACTTCCAAGTAGGAATGTTAATATCTACGAAGCACGCCTTCCGGTCTCTAATGCTCAACCTTTACTTCTTGATAGTTAGATACTTTGCTACAAACTCTATATCTGTCTTCATGCCATTCCACCAATAGACTTCCCGTAAGTCACGGTACATCTTGGTGGCACTTGGATGGATAGAATATCTGGATCCATGAGCCTCGTGCAACATCCGAGTTCTTCAAATCATCAACATAAAACACATGGCAACTCTGGTACCGGCACTCCATCTCACCCCCTTTGGAGAAGACCTCTGCCTTCTAATTTTGAACGGATTCCTTTAACTTTACCAAAGTCGAGTCCTCATCTTTCCTAGCTTTTACATCAATCATTAAGGATGATTCTGCTCCGTTCTAAACAACAACATCGCCCTTGGTCGAGTCAACCAACCTAACTCCCAACCTTGTGAGTTGATGCACATCCTTCACCAACTCCTTTTTCCCTTCACCCACATGAGACACACTGCTCCATAGAGTCTACTAAGTGTGTGTGCTACCACATTGGCCATACCCGGATGGTAAAGCACACTCATATCGTAGTCCTTGAGTAGCTCCCGACCACGCCTCCTTTCTTTGAAGATTAGATCATTCTACGTGAACACATATTGTAATCTTTTATGGTCCGTAAATACACTCGTGGACCCCGCTCTGGTAATGTAGCCATATCTTCAATGCGAATACCACCATGACCAATTCAAGATCATGGGTTGGGTAGTTCTTCTCATGAACCTTCAAGCCCATGCGGAGGAATATGCTATAACTTTTCCACCTTTGCATCAATACACACTTTAAATCCAGATCCTTGAGCATCGCAATACACCAAGAATCCATCGATATCCTCGGGCAAGGTCAACAGTGCGGGTAAGTCGAATCTTCAACTCTTGGAAGCTCTTCTCACAAGCTTCCGACCATTGGAATTTCACCTTCTTCTAGGTCAATTTGGTCAAAGGTGCTGTGTCCCGATGAGAAACCTTCAATAAATCTCAGATTAGTAGCGTAAGCCAAAAAGCTCCAGGATGTCAGAAAGTTCACTTAGGTCTAGACCAATTCTTTACTACTTGTATTTTTGAGAGTCTACCCCTTTGCTTGATACCACAGCTGGTCCAAAACGCCACGGAGTTCAACCAAAACTCACACTTGTTGAATTTGGCATATAATTGGCGATCCTTGAGGTACGAAGCACTATTCTCAAATGAGCGGCATGTTCCTCCTTGCTTCAAGAGTATATCAATAAACACAATCACAAACATATCCAAGTATGGCCTGAACACCACATTCATGAAGGCCATAAAAGTTTGTCAGGAGCCTTCGTTAGTCCAAAAATATAACTACAAACTCATAATGGTCATATAATCACAGAAAATTATCTTAGGGATGTCACACCTCCCGAACTCTAAGGCGTGATACACAGAATCGAAGATCTATCTTTGAGAAACACTGGCACCCTGGAGTTGGTCAAATAAATCATCAATCTACGGGTAGAGGATACCTATTCTTGATGGTGACTTTGTTCAATTATAGATAATCCAATACACGTTCGAGGAACCATCTTTCTTTCAAACAAAAAAGAATGGGTACCCCATGGGGCTTGCTCGATCTAATGAAACCCTTATCTAACGGGTCATTCCTTTCCTTCGGCTTGGATGGAGCCATTATATAGGGCGGAATGGATATATCTTTAACGTGTCGGTAAGAAGGTGAATACCAAATCAATCTCTCACTCGCTTGGTATTCTCGGTAGATCATGCAGGAAGACTTACGGATACTAACGTCTTCTTGGGCCCATTTGGATAGTCGGGGTCTCGAGACTACCGACATCCTTTAGCCCTAAATAGATGGTACGAGACAACTATAGAAATCATCTTTCTAGCCTTAAGGTAGGAAAAGAAATGACCTACAAGCACTGCTTGAACTACCCTTCCATTAGAGGCCCGACTCACCCGAAATGTCCCGAACTCTTGCTTAGGTTCTACAATTAGCGAAGCATAACATGCAAGCCAATCCATACGAGAGAATAACATCAAAATCGATCATGGCTAACTGTATCAAATGTCTTGAGGTGACTTTATGAAGGATTGAGACGAACAACCTCTATACCCGTCTAGATATAATGAGTCACCTACTAGAGTAGGGCGAGAAGGGTTCTAACAATACTTCGGGTTAACTCAGAAGCTACTAGCCCAGGTTTCACAAAGACAAGGTAGCCCCGGATCTAGCAAAGCATAAACATTAAGGTGAAACACTCCTAACATACCAATGACCACATCCGGGGAGACCTCCTACTCCTGGCGGGATGCTAAGGCATAGAATCTGTTTTGGCGGCCCGGCCGCCACACATGCTTGTGCCCTTTGATGTGCGCGTGTCAGGAAGGATTGCGAACTAGAAGCGGGACCTCGGCCCCCATCAGTCTTGTCTCTGTTTGGGAAATTTATGAGCATGTTTCGGGATTCCCCACACCCGAAACAAGCACACTGTACTGTAAGCAACGGCTAGTGTGCCCAGGTGACCACACACACGGCAAGTTAGAATACTAGAATACGCGGGTCTGCTGCTCGACCCCTAGAGCACGATGCTCTCCTCTCACGAATGTGCCTTGAGTGCGGATGGCACACTAAATGCTAAGGATCTTTGGGGCTAAAGATCTGGTAGGTCTCTTGTAGGTTCCCGCCCCACCTAACCTCGGCGCGAGAATGCGTGATCATCGGTCTGGCCCTCTTGGCCTCTTTCTCTCTCGGATGTGACCTCCATCTGGCAGGTGTACAAGACCAATCGAGAGAAATCCATGTCCTGGTGGAGCATAGTGGTCCCTACGGTCCTTGTCCAAAATAGCCCGCTACTCCATGAACGAACTGCTCACCGCGCCTTCGGATCAACCACTAACTCCGGGGCGTACTTTTATGAAGCGAGTGAACTTGAGGGCATACTCTTGCTTGTCATTCTACCTTGCTTCATATTCTGAACTTCGAGCCCTTGACTCCCACATCTCCCGAGGGAATAATCGATCTAAGAATGCAATATGGAACTCTTCCCAAGTGATCGGGCCTGCCCATTGACCATGCTATCTTTTCCATTGGTGAAACCAAATATGCGCGGCCCCTTTCAGCGATATGAGGCCAACTCGTGCCCTCAGCCCCCATTCACCCCATGACTTGGGTGATCTTCACTATCTCATCTATAAACTTATGCGAGTCCTCATCCACTTTTGACCAGGAACTGCAGCCGGGTTCATTCTCAAGAAGTCTCGGACTCGAGCTCCCCTTTGCATTGCCATTTTGCGAAACATACGCAACGGCCTGATAATTGACCTGAGCGGTCAAGGCACGCGCAAGCATCTGAATAGCGCCCCGAAACTCAGCATGGCGGCTGGCTCGATTGCACTGGTGCTCTGACCCCAGTGGGGCTGTGGTGTCGATTTCATTGCCATCCTCGTGGCCTTCTCTGCCCATTCCTTCTACCATTCATTATTCGAGGAGCCATGATTCCACAATCATAAATAGCTTGAATTAAAAGGATAGGAAGATATTTTATCGCACGACATAGATCGTGAAAGAAGGAACATTTCCTAAACGTCTCACGGCCTCTTCGTCATAAGTGTGGCGTACTTCCACACCCAATGAAAAAGACTACCTTACTTGCGACTTTCAAATACCCTAGGACACTTCAAACCTATTGCTCACGGTACCAAGTTACTCTGGCAGACGGAGGATCGAGATGTAACCTTGGGACTGCAAGGAGCCCGAGAGACCCCAAGTCGACCCGTAGCATAAACGTTCATCTAACTCAATCGATAAATGAAAATCATGAAGATAATCATAGCGGAAGTCTAAATCACCCATGAAAAAGACTCTACTTAACGCGACTTTCAAATACCCTAGGACACTTCAAACCTATTGCTCTGGTACCAAGTTACTCACAACCCGAACGGAGGATCAGATCGCAACACGGGACAAGGAGCCCCGAGAGACCCCAAGTCAACCCATGGAATAAACATTCATCTAACTCAATCAATAAAATAGAAGAATCAACAAGATAATCATAGCGGAAGTCTAAATCAAACATACATCAGAATACATAATCTGAAGTTGAATACAACCATATGTCTTGAAAGCCTCCAAGCATGAAGAGTTAATGGGACAAGACCCCAACTAACTCAACAATATGAAATTGAAAGTATATAAGAAATCTAAATAGTCTAGTCCTCAGGAGATGAGGACTCACCAACAACGTACGCCGCTATCTCAGAAGATTGACTATGATCAGGGCTGAGCCTGAGAACTAGATCCTGCATCATGAAATAATACATCATAAAGTATGCGGTCAATACGTGGAATGTACCGAGTATGCAAGGTAAGTAAAACCGCTTAATTAAGTAAATCACTTTAAAAACATGCATAATCTAAACATAAACATTAAGAATCTGAGAGTAGGCTTGCATGCATTCTTTCTAAAATCATGATCTCATCGTTTTGTAATCATATCATCATAACTGAATCGATTGACTCAAATCTTAAATCTGATATTTATAAGTAAAACTAAACATTGAGTCAAACCTACTTTAGAACATATATAGATATATAAATCTCGTGAGTAATGTATATGCATATCTGAAATCACGAGGAACGATGGAAGACTCGTCTTTTAACCTACATACCACGATAGAGCTTACGTGGTCCCAACTATCACACTCAAGTGGGTAGAGCCATCCAAAGCCTTGCCAGGGTTAGGGACGATACCATGATATCGATATCAAGCTCATGGGATAATAGGGCCGGCGATAGATCACATCGGAGGTCCCGAAGTAATAAATATAAGTATAAACCTACATTGGTGTGTAGTTCTGAGGCATAGGGTGATCGACCCTTATCCTGCTCGGTGCTAGACACTACTCCCAAAAAATATGCATATGCTCTACATTGTTATTCAACGAAGCTCAACATCATCTATTGATGAAGCTCAATCATCAAATACATGTCAAATATGAAATCATACATATGAGAAGCTTTAACTCAAACCATACCACAAGCTGAAAGATAATTAGGAGTCTTCGCTCCAAGACCATGTGGTAAGCTTAACTCAGAAAATCATAAATCATATTAGTACATGTGGGCGTTGGCCAAAGCTTTATCATACTTGAAAATACTCAATTCACATAAAAAATATGATTATAAACATGGGTAGCTTGAAAACATGCTTTTCATCATAATATCTCATCATCATCTTACATTCATCACAAATCTCATCTTTCATGAACTTCTCATCAATGAGCTTTTAATTCATAAAACTAGAAATATGATTTTTAATTGAAAACATTATAAAACTTGCCCATGTTTCATAATTCATTGGTAGAACCATATTTAAATCATATACATGCAAATAATTAGTAACTTCATGCTTTTGGGTTAAAACCCCATAGATTAGACATAGAACATTCATGATTTAGAGAGGGAGTGTGAAAGGAATCACCCATTCATAACCTTACATACTTGTGGATAGCTGATTCTTACACTTCTTTGATAGGCCAAGAAGAAATTGAAGAGGAATTGAGGAACACTAGGCTTTATCACCCTCTCTCACCTTCTACCTTGCATGCATGAATGTAAATAGCCTAAAATGAACTTAACCCCTTTAAAAGTCATCATTCATAACTCAAAACGACATAGTTTAGGCCTTAGGATTGATAGGCCAAGAAGAAATTGAAGAGGAATTGAGGAACACTAGGCTTTATCACCTCACCTTCTACCTTGCATGCATGAATGTAAAGAGCCTAACATGAACTTAACCCTTTAAAAGTCATCATTCATAACTCAAAACGACATAGTTTAGGCCTTAGGATCTTAGAAATTACTAAAGCACCCTACTAATTTTGTAGAAAATAATCGCGATGGTCCCAATCGTGGGACCTAACGACTATTGCCCCGTCGCACCGTGCTTTGATTCGTGAAGTACACTACTCATTAGGTCTCTCGCTCATAAGTGGAAGATACTGCGACTGCTATCGGGTGACCACGACTCATGGCCACCACTGCTATGTGGCATTGGCTCAATACCAAGAATTCTCCATTAGCTTACCATCCTCCCCATGAATCATGGGATTGACCATGACTCACGGGGTCCTTCCGTCGAGTACACCGCCTCTCTTCTCTCTCGTCCTGAGCCACCCACCCCACAACTTACCTAACGACTCTGGGGCTCGACTATGAGTCGGGTAATCTTGTGGGGATCCTATTTCCTAAACCGCAACTCATCACCGTGCCTCTCCACGAGTCACATCACGACTGTGGGCCGCTCTACGGGTATCCTCACAACTCATTCTCGTGCCCGATGCTGATTTTAGGTTTTTATCCGTTTTAACTCTGTGTCCGATCTTTGGGCTGGGTATAACGAAAACCTCTACCTTCTAATTTCTGACAGCCTTCCTTTAGCTTCAAAGGTAATAGATCCTCATCTTGCTTAGCTTTAATCACCACCAAAGAATATTTTGACCCATTCTCGAACAATCACATCACCGGCCCGCCGAATTTGTAAGGTGAACCCCCAAACGAGAAAGCCTATGAACATTCTTTACCAACTCCTTCCTCCTATCCTCCACACGAGACACACTCTCCATGGTTAGCCTACTAATATCATCCGCCACTATATTGGCCTTGCTCGGATGATAAAAGACACTCATGTCATAGTCCTTGAAAAGCTCTAGCCATCTCCTTTGTCGTAGATTCAGGTCTTCTCGATGAATACATATCAAGGCTCTTATGATCCATGAACACATCCATATGCACCCCATACAAGTTGTGTCTCCAAATTTTCAAATCAAACACCCTTGGAATGCCAACTCTATGTCATGCGTCTGTAATTCTTCAAGAGTCTTAAGTTGTCTAGAGACATATGCAATGACCTTACCATGTTGTATCAATACAAAACCAAGACTAACCCTAGATGCATCACAATACAATAAAATCATCCGTGTCTCCTTCAGAGGGATCAATATTGAGGTCAAGTGAGCCGAGCTCCTAAATCCCAAAATTTAGAATAATCGAGTCGTAGGTAATAATAAGTCTTGAAATAAAAAAGCAAATGTACTCGGGGTCAAAAATCTCCCTTCTTCTTCCTCTCCTTCTTCTCCTCCTCTCCTCCTTCGCTCCTCCTTCCTCCCTCCTCCTCCTCCTCCTTTCTTCTCCTTCTTTCTCCTCCTCATCCCTCCTCCTTCTCCTCCTCCTCTCCCTTCTCCTTCTCCTCCTTATCCTCCTTCTTCTCCTTCTTCTTCTCTTTCTTCTCCTTTTTCTCCTTCTCCTCCTCCTCCTCCTCCTTAGCCCTTTTCTCTCTCTTTATCTTTTCATATCACTTTTCCTCCTCCTTCTTCTCTCCTCCTCCTCCTCCTTCTTATTCTTTTCCTTTGCTTCTCCTTCTTCTTCTTCCTCCTCCTCCTCTCCTCCTTCTTATTCTTCTTCCTTCTTCTTCCTCCTTCGTCTATGTCGTCATGCTGTCATCGCTACCGCCGCCACCACGTTGTTGTGTTCAATTTTTATTGTAATTTTATTTTCTCGTTTTTTTCTTATTTCTACGAGCTTTTTTTCTCCGATCGTGAGCTTGGAAATATATATTTGCCATTAAAAAATTTCGCGTAATATAGCAAACAAGTATAGCTTATGTTTAGCAATCACAAATGTATGCAATAAATATTAAAATATGCAGAATCCGTTGAAAAATATGCAATTGCTGAATATGTTTCAATAGTTGTTTCATCTATTTTAGCACCCGCCGCATATGTTTTCAGCTATCGAATCTCAAGTACAAAATTGAAATCCTAACTATGCAAACATGGCGATTTACAAATGAAGTGAGGAGCAGATGTAGGAAGGTGGTGAGCCAATGTAGGCGAGGATAGAGATAATGGTGGGAGGAGGTGGTGGTGGTAGAGGAAAGGAGGTAATGGATGGCAAAGGGAGGGGGAGAGGAAGGAGGGGTGGGGTGGCGTGAGCGAGGGGGTGAATAGGATCTTGGGGAAAATAGGAGCTTTGTGTAAATAAGAAAACTTAACGATTTTTAAAATTACTTTCTATTAATATAATCTTAAAATTGTCACCCCTTCTCAATAATTAAGGCTTGTATCTTTTTTTTAGTTTTGAAACTTTTTTGTCACCCTTAATTCAAGAGTCTTGGAAACTCTTCTCACAAGCATCCAATCACCGAAATTTGACCTTCTCTCTCGGTCAACTTAGTCAATCTGGGCCTTGCAATGAATGTAAATCCTCAACAAATCTCCAGAGTAGCCGCCTACACACAAAAAGCTCCTACATCCATAGGACTAACTAGTCTAGGCTAACTCTTCACCGCTTCTATCTTTTGAGAGTCCACTTGCACACCTTCCCTAGACATAGCCCAAAAATTGCCACCGGAAGCCCGGGCCCAAAACTCACACTTGCCGAATTTAGCAAACAACCGTGATCTCAGAGTCCCGTAACACAATCCTCAAATGAGCGACATGCTCCTTCTCGCTCGAGAGTATATGAGTATATCATCTATGAAGAAAATCATGAACATATCAAAATTATGCTTGCTACCATGTTCATCAAATCCATAAAATTCGTAGGAGCATTCGCAACCAAAGACATAACTACGAACTCATACTAACCGAACCGAGTCCCGAAGGCCGTCTTTGGAATGTCTCTTCCCTAACTTTGAGCCGATGATATCTGCATCTCGAGGTCTATTTGACAAGGACTTTGCACTCGAAGTTGGTCGATTGTGTCATCAATCTTGGGAGGGGATACTTATTCTTGATTGTGACCTTGTTTAACTACCGATAATCAATGCACATTCTAAGAGAACTATCCTTCTTCCAAACAAAGAATTTGAGCACTCCCAAAGGGATTTCATTTTGTGTATGATGAAACTTTATCTAGGAGATCTTTTAAATGTTCTTTTAACTCCTTTAGCTCAATTGGAGTCATTATGTAAGGAGGAATGAATATGGACTGCGTATTATGGAGAAGGTCAATACCAAAGTCAATATCTCGCTTGAGAGGACTCTCAAGCATCATATAAAAACACCTCCGTGGATACTCACATACAAGAGGAACTACTCATGGTCTGGGGTCTCAAAGATGTAGAACCTTGACTTGAACTAGATGGTACTCACAACCCTTAGAGATCATCTTCCCCGGCTTCGAGATAGAAATAAAGCAAAGTACAGCACAACTAATCCATCTTTCCACTCTAGGTCTAGCTCACCCGAATCGAACTCTACTGCATTTGTTCTACAATTCTATCACAAAGAAAGCATGCAACTTAATCCATGCCAACATAAATATCAAAATTGGTCATGCTCCAACTCTACTAGGCCGCCAAGGTTACTTCAAGGACTATTACAGATAATTATTGTATACGCATCGAGCTATAATTGACTCATCGACCAAGTAGAAACTCGAGAAGTGGTTCGAGGATTTCGTGGCTGGCTCAAACTAACAACAATATAAGGAATCACAAACAATAAGGTAGCCCATGGATCTAAAAATGCGTACACATCAAGATAGAATACTCATAACATACCTATAACCATATTTCCGTGAGCACTCCCGCTCCTATCGATGGCGAAAAGCATGTAACTCCGTTCGCGCCTCGGCCACACCCGTATTAGTGAAGTGACTCTGCTAAGCTGAACATGCTAGTGGAGCCGCTTAAATTGGTGGTTGGGTCACGACCTATACCATGACCCCGTCTTGCCGCAGGGAATTCCCGAGCATTTGTCTAGTCTTTTTCACATCCTGCCACGCACTTGAACCCACTAAGCACTTTTTGGTATGCCTCTTACCTCATCTCCCACAATCTAGAATATTGGTCTCTCCTTACATGCTCCCTGTGACCTCTAGAGACCGATGCTCTACCTCTAATTACGTCTAGGTATGGACGGCCGCGATAGCCCATGACCTCTCGGTGAAATTTGGGATAATTTCCGCCACCGAACACCGCCAGTGAATGCCCACAGCTCCGCGTGTCCTAGCCCTCTCGTCCTCTCTCTCCCTCTCTCTTTCATTTGCTCTACCTCAATCACAAGTATATATGACCAATCGGGAGAAATCTATGTCATTGATCAACATAGCTGGGCCCCGCAATCCTTGACCAAGGAATCTCGCCACTGATTGACAAACCTCGCCTATAGCGAGCTCCTAAGACGCAACCATCTTTTAAGCATATTTCACAAATCCAAAACTTTAAAGCATACTCTTGAATGGGCTTCGTTGTTCTCGTCTTGTGTTGACGAACTCCGCCGCCTTTGCCCCTAAAACTCCCTAGGAAAAACTCCGTCCAAGAAAGCAAATACCAATTCATCCCAACCCACATAATTGCTCCAACTTCCTTCCGATCTCTGCGAATAGCATGCCCGGAGTGACGTTTATAACTTAAATTAGTTTTGTTTATCTAACTTATTTTATACATTTTTATGTAGTTTTATATAAATGTGAAGATATGTGCTAACCAACATGATTAGTCTTTGTTTTGTAGGTTTCGATGATTTTGAGGAACTAATACATGAGTTGGTGAAGTAGAGGCTTGGAATCTAATTAAAATGCGAACGCTTTGTAGCATAAGGGGAGGCACGAAATAGCTCATCGTGCGCCGCAAGAATCGCCACGGCAAAGGGGGAAATACAGACACCAGCCTTCACCTGCCAGCATTTTCTGGCACGTGTTGATGTTGTGTAGGCTGGCATACATAGATGTTCCAACGTTGCGCTCTGGCAAAAGGTGGACATCGCCGCTAACGCGGTGGCAGCCGCGAGGGTCGATTTTGGGTGATTTCCAGAGTAGAGCCTTGCTCCTAAGTCACGGGAGGCAAAGGTTCGCGACACAACTCAGACACTTAGAGCCGTTCCATGATCGCTAAATTATGCACATTTTCCATTTACTATAAATAGGTCCCTTAGCTCCTAATCTATCAAGTCACGATTTTACTCGGGAAAACTACCAGGGAGCCAAGGAGAAGTTGGGAGAACTCATCTAGGGTTTGGTACCCCATTCTCATCTACCAAATTCTTGTAAGTATGTAGTTTAGGAGTAGTCTAGTAGTAGTTTAGTGTAGTTTTACGAACATGAATGGTTAGAACCCTTCCTCTAGGGTTGAAGCCATGAATTATGGATTGAGGGATTTTAAGTGAAATTATTTTGGAATTAAGTTATTGATTGTTGTTATCGTCTTGCATTCTCCGGGATTGTTGGTTGTTTTGCGATTGATCACCATGAAAACATATATGTTAACTTGGGTAATAGCTTGAGAAAGCAATGCCTAGGTCAAAGACATGAGAATGTGAGGAGGAGCATGTTTGTATCTCGCGATATAATCTTGTGTTTAGGATAGAAATATACCTAACACCTGCTTGGCCGATAAAACTGTGGGTTATTCTAAGACCAACTTGGGATTATCACATCAACACTCGAAGAATGGTTGTGAGGCTAAGTTGAGTTAAATGGTTAGACGCACGAAAGTCCCTAATTGTTTCCCGTAAACCACAACATAATTGATTGCCCGCGACTAGAAATTAGCATCCTCACTACAATGATGCACTGAGGCTAGATTGCCGTGCTTGTGAGGCTCGAAAGACCATAAACATGAAATTCTAAACAGTGTGAAATAACAGCTGACAGCTCCACGCTAACCCATTGCAAATTGTAGTATCGCGTGATTATCCGGCTTTAACTTTATGTTGCTCCTAGAGACTTTCTGTATCATTTCGTTGACCAAAACTAGACTTAATTAATCTCCATAAAAAATGTCTCGTAATCAACAATTTAGGTAGAGCTTAAGATCACTTCTAGAAATGGATAGTTAGAGAAATGGGTCCAAATTCCCCGGGTTCGACAATCCGGGTTCTTAAAAAGAGCCACTATATTACTTGCACGAATCTCGGTACACTTGCGATCGCGCCGATGCGCGACGTCAAGTTTTGGCGTCGTTGCTCGGGGACTCGATGAAGTTTGATAATTTATCTATTTTGAGTGATTTTGAATTTCCTTAAGTGTTGAGAAATCCTCGTCTTAGTCTCGATCATTTGCGGTGTGACAAAGTTGTCCTCCCGAGCCGGGCTAGAATAGAGAGCTTGTGGAACCGTTGCTTGAACCTCGAACGTCAAATCCATTTGCGAAGGAGAGTAGCTCTAGGAAAAAGCTGGAAGAGACTTCAAGAAAAGGTACAACAACAACCACCCGCTGGGCAAGCCTAGCTTGTCATCTAAGCAATGGCAAGAAGACCAGTCAAGTGGCAATCCCACTAGCAACGATTTAATATGACTCTAGTATCCTGGTGAACCTGAGCCCGGAGGGAACTTTGAGCTAAATAATATGGTGTACCGTTACATTCTAGTGGTCACCCACCGGAATGGCACATGAGGACCCGCAGCGAAGACTTATAGAGCTTTCTAGAGATTAGTGACAGCTTGTCCCACTCTGGCCAAGTGCCTGCATTATGTCCGTTTAACCCTCTTCCCATTCTCATTGTTGGGAGAGGCGAAAAAGTGGCTGAAGGCCGAGCTAATCGAACTCCATAACTTCATCGAATGATTTGGCTAGGGAAGTTCCTTATCGATTCTTTCCTCAGCAACCGCAGTTGTGAAGTGAGATACTTAGCTTCAAGCAGAAGCCTGATGAGAACTTATATATGTCTTAGGAAAGATTCAAGTCATCAGCTGGCAGATCGTCCCCATCACCAACAATCGAATGAAGTGCCGCTCCCATACCTTTGTATAAATTCTAGACCCACACACAAAGATTCTATTAGATTCTGCATCGGGTGGGCAAGCCTTGGTGAAGACATATGATGAGTTGTACACTTTGTTGAATGTAATTGCACAAGAAAATCTGTGAGTGGCACATCGAGTCATCAAGAGGGAAGGAAGAAAGACCAAAGGGCTGAGAGGAAGATGATTTAATGCCTCGGGCAAGACAAACTTAGCTTCGTTCCAAAGATCGATGATGACTCGCCTCAATAAACCGAGTATGAACTAAACACTGTGGCAAGGTTAATGCGTCAAGAAGTCTTGGGCCAGGAATGGTGGTAATACCGGGCACAATGCGTAATCTTGTGGAGCCAATCCGACCGCCAATTTTGTTGGTAATGTGTATAGGAATCCGAATTTTGGGAACAACTCCAAATGTAAATTAAAGGTGGCCACCCAAATTTTTCCGGGATGGAAATCAAAAAGCAATTAATTATAAGCATCCTCAACATCAAGAAGACGCTGCACAGGCACGATGGGCACAGAGCAGCGCATTGAGGAAACACCGCATAAAATCATGGAGACCTGCATCCGCTATGAAAAACTGTGCGATGATGGCAAACAGACTTAATGAATCAATGGG
This sequence comes from Datura stramonium, assembly GCA_018107945.1. Lineage (NCBI taxonomy): Eukaryota > Viridiplantae > Streptophyta > Magnoliopsida > Solanales > Solanaceae > Datura > Datura stramonium. The sequence continues at coordinate 339,646 of JACEIK010000740.1, forward strand.
CAGCTACCCGCAATCTTGAAAAAAAATGGGTCAAATAACAAAATGGCTCAAAACATGAGGCCGTAAGGGGGATTTACTTCAAGCGGCGTATCCTAACCCCGAGCGCATCAATGCCATCACGCCTTAGAAGTAAAATAATTAGCCGATGCAAGGCCTAAAGAAAATGAGAGCGAGGTGGCAAATGAGTTGGAAAAGACAAGGACCATCCACCGATATTGGAGTGAATCGCAGTGTCACAACAAAATGCGTGAACCTTCAAGGTAAATTTCAAGCACAAAGACTACCACCACCCTTCCTCAAAGATTCGTAAAGAGCAAAGAGGAATAATGTTTCAAAAGCGTTCTTTCGTAGCTTCAAAGAACTTCACATAAATTCGCTTCTTATTGACGCCTTGCGGTGGAATGCCCAAGTATGCTAAATACTTGAAGGACGTGATGGCTAACAAAGTTAGGATTGGTGGACGCCCGTAATCGTAGCACCGACGGAGGAGTGCGCCAAGGGTATTGAGCAAAATGCCAAAGAAGCCTGAAGACTCAGGAGGTTTACCCTCCCCATACAAATTGGTAAAGCCGAGGTGCTACGAGCTTGGTGTGATTTAGGAAGTAGTTAATCTAATGCCCTATCCCTATTCAACACCAAGTTGGGAAAATCGAGGCCGACAAGGTTTATGCTGCACTGGCCGACAAGTCGCAAGTGACACCCGATGGAATAATAGAGGACCTTCTCATCAAAGTAGGTAAGTTTATTATACCTCGCGATTTTATTGTCTTAGATTTTGTGTTGATGACTGTGTACCCCTAATTGGGACGGTTATCTTGCCACCGAGGAGCGGTGACGTATTTGGAAAGGTGGACCTGAAATGAGGGTCGAGGATGAAGAATAACTCTTCCGCATCTACCAAGAAATGAACCCATCCACACACTTCATAAACCTTGTCGTGTTGGGCAGGCTGTCGAGGACGGCGTGGGGTGGAGGACTCCACAGGTGCACGACCAAAGGCAATGTCGCGTTCTGTGCCTTCCGAGTCCGATCAGAGGGCTTCAAAGTGAGAAATAAGTTGGAGAAAGAGAGGAACAGAGTGGGAGGCTATTTCCTTTAAACAAGAAAAAGAAAAGGAGATGGTTCTCAAAGAGGTCCAGATATGAGGATGTCCTCGGTGTGACGGGGCCCACGTCGTGCGACGACGTAAAATAAGGCGCTTGGGAGGGGCAACCAAGGGTACCTCAGGACAATTTGTTAATTTTGATTTTTTTTATGTTGATTTTGTTATTTTCATTTTTGTTTGTGTTTTGGCGGAAAGTTAGGCACACAAATGGAGGGAAGTCTCAGCATTCTGGCGAGGAAAGCTAGTAAGCATTAAGAGAAAAAGTGTGGGGGTCGAACACCCACTTATGCACGTTGAGGAAAAACATGCTATTAGCTAGGCCTAAAGGCTCGAGGGAGTATTTCTCACCCCTCTAAATGTGTTAATTTGATGCTATGAGGATCTAGCATTCTTCAAGTGTAAAGTAGGGAAATTTCAAGGAAAGGCTTAACAAATTGTTGGCGAATGTAATGCTTGTGTGAAAAAATGAGAAAATTTGAAAAATTTTTGTGAGTCAAGCATGACTTTATCCCTCGTTGGTTTTTCTTTTCGGTTCTTTTTGACGGGGTATTTGAACCGAAGAATAAATTTTTTTCTTGTCTCGTATATAATGTTTTAGTCAAAGTTAGGGACTGTTTCCGATGTGGATGGAGTGACTCTACCATCTTGAGGAAAAATTAGTCGATAAAGTTGTGGGTTTTTGGAAACCATAGCTAATTGATGCTTGATGTTCTTGCTATGTGCTATACATGATTGTAAGATGCAAGTATGTTCAAGTGTTGAAGCACATGCAGTGTATAACTTTGTTTCGAGACACTTAGGCTCTTGAATTTGACTCAATATAATCAAGCTTAATTTTGAATTCGTGTGATTAGCCGAGTAAGAGTCTCGCCAATGTGTCTTGGAATTGAGCATGTGCCATGAGTGTAAGGTTTTTGAGTATTCTGTGCTATTGTGTATTTTCTTAGAACTTGCTCGGTGTGTTTATAAAATGAAATGAAGGATGTGAATTTTAGGAGATGATTTAGGCATTTCTTTCGAATGAAACCTAATTTTTATCCCTCATTTTACCTACCTTGAAAAATTAATCCCGCTTAGCCCCATTGAGCCTTGAGCCTATTCTTTGATAGCTTTTAACATAAGCTTAATCCTTTTATTTCATTAGCCTTGAATTTGATCCAAAGCTCCTAAGCGCTTAAAGAAGAAGAATCGAAAAAGAGTAAAGGAGTGAGAACAATGAAAATAAAGAAAAGTGGAAGTTGTGTTGACAAAGGTCAAGGTTGCACTTGTGTGAAATGGTCGAGTTTTTAAAAAGGAGTAAGAAAATAAATTAATGAAAGATTATTTATAAAACTCCTTACTAATAAGCCAAAAGTGCATAAATAAAGGGGGAACATAAGAGGAAAAAGAAAGATGAAAGGAGAAAAAGGTGAAGTAAGGGAAGGGAAGTTCGCACAAGGGGCGTGATGTATTAAAAGCGCTTAGGAAAGATAGTCACTATTACTGGCCATAATAGTACCTACCCATCCCGGAGTTACATTACAACCTAAAAAGTCCTACTTGATCTTACATTCATATATCCTCAAATTAGTGGAGTAAAACTCTAAGGGCAAACTTAAGGGGTCATTACGTGATGCATGTGGAATTCTTTGGTGAGAGGAGTGTAATTCTATTCATGTACCCACACATGTTGTGATGTAAAAATTGTTTTGGCGTAAGGGAAATTGGGTAACTCTCTTTTCCGGGCAGCGGGCAATATGTTGAATGAAGGATATAATTCATGTGATTTCTTAATCAGCTTGATTTCAGCATTGGTTTTGGTTAAGATTGAGAGTCGATTCTTGAGGTTAGGAAGTCTTGGCAGAGTTGTATTTCATTTCGGTGATTAAAACGTGCATGCTCTATCTTTAACGTGTATCTTAAATAATCATTATAGCCGTAGCTTGAATTATCTTGCTAAATTAGTTATGTGTAAGTCTCCATATGCATGAGATGTAAAAGGTTGTTCGAGGACGAACAAGGCTTAAGCAGGGGGTTGTGGATTCGTGCGTAATAGCATGCCCGAGTGACGCTTTATAACTTAAATTAGTTTTGTTTATCTAACTTATTTTATACATTTTTATGTAGTTTTATATAAATGTGAAGATATAAAAGCAATCCAACATGATTAGTCTTTTTGTTTTGTAGGTTTCATGATTTTGAGGAACTGAATACATGAGTTGGTGAAGTGAGGCTTGGAATCGGAATTAAATCGCGAACGTCGGCAAGGAGGAGGCACGAAATAGCCCACTCCGTGGGCCGGGCAATGTGCCACCCAAGCAGACAGTTGCGCACAACAGCCCACCGCGTTAGCAATGTGCCACGGCAGGCTGCGCGACATAGATGTTCCAACGTTGCGCCGTGACACGCCGCCAACGCGGCAAGGTGCCGCGAGGGCCGAGATTTTCGGGTGATTTCCAGAGAGCCTCCGCGTTACCTCCGTGTCAATTTGAGGCAAGGTTCGCGATACACTCCGTGACTGAGCCGCTCCATGACGGGGATAAATTATGCACGTTTCATTTACTATAAATAGGTCCCTTAGCTCCTAATTCCACGGGGTCACGATTTTATTCTGGAAAACTACCTAGGAGTGAAGGGAGAAGTGGGAGAACTTATCTAGGTTTAGCAAATTCCCTTCTCATCTACCAAATTCTTATAAGTATGTAGTTTAGGAGTAGTCTAGTAGTAGTTTAGTGTATTTTTACGAACATGAATGGTTAGAACCCTTCTGTTTCGTTGAAGCCATGAATTATGATTGTGATTTTATGAAATTGTTTTGGAATTAATTTATCGATTGCTGTTTTCGTTTGCATTCTCGATTGCTGGTTGTTATTTATAAGATTGATCACCATGAAAACATATATGTTTGCTTGGGCAATAGCTTTCTGACAAAGCAATGCCTAGGTCAGTACATGAGAATGTGAGGAGTATGTTTGTATCTCGCATATAATCTTGTGCTCGGGATAGAAATATACCTAACACCTTGCTTGGTTGACAAACTAGGTTATTATAGACCAACTTGGGATTATCACATCACCACTCAAAGAAGTAGTTGTGAGGCTAAGTTGAGTTAAATGGTTAGACGCACGAAAAGTCCCTAATCGTTTTCCGTAAACCACAACATAATTGATTGCCCGCGAACTAGAAATTAAAATCCTCGCTCACCTCGATGAAGTGAGGCTAGATTGCTGTGTTTACAGGCTCGAAAGACCATAAACCATGCAAATTCCTAATTATGTGAAATACTGAATTGATAGTTCCACGCTAACCCATTGCAAATCATAGTATCGCATGTTTATCCGGCTTTAACTCTTTGTTGTGTTCTAGAGAAATTTTGTATCATTTCCCGTTGACCAAAACTAGACTTAATTAATCTCCATCGAAATGTCTATAACCAACAATTTAGGAATTTAAGATCACGCTAGAAATGGATAGTTAGAGGAATGGGTCCAGCCCCCGTGGGTTCGACAATCCTAGCTTCTAAAAGAGCCACTATATTACTTGCACGACCTGGTTACCTATGGGACGCGCTCGATGCGGGCGACGCTACTCTACTGTGCTTTCACTGATAGAACTATATGTGAGCGACTCTCTTCAATCGATAGGAGGCTACATCCATTTCCTCTCCCTTCACCCCCATAACTGGGTGATTTTCTCGCACTTCCTCAAGAAACTTGTGCGGTGTTTATCCACCTACCTAATAAACTCAAATGGGTTCATCCTAAGAAAGTTTCACATCATCACCGTCGCTTATGTTCCCATTTTTTTGTTTAACATGGGCCACTCGACGCTTGTTGACCTCGAGCAAAATGGCCTATGCCAACATCTCGAAATTCTGGAATCCCTGCATGATGCACTCGCCGTAAAGAATCCACCGGTGTTGGTGGGGCTTGGTCAATGCCCATTTCATCAAGTGGCTTGCCTGGCCATTTCCATTGCCATTTCTACCATTAACTCAAAGATGGAGGCATATCTCTACAAATGTGTATAGCACAATTCTAGAGGAATAAAGAGGTACTTCCACGCATGACATGTATCAGAAAGAAGGAAAAATTTCCTAAAACATGTTGTAGCCTCTTTCCCATAATTGTGGTGTGCTTCACACCCATGAAAATACTTCCACTTAATGCAAATTTTCGATACCTTAGGACACCGCTAAACCTTTTCCGATACCAAGTTTGTCACGACCCGCCGAGACTCAATTGAGACACTCCAGCCTAGAGCCATGAATGGCTCCAAGCTAACCCATGACACATGCATAGCAATTTAGGAGCATAATTAAAATAAAATTAATGGCAACATGAATAAGCGTATGTCTAAAATATAAATAAAGCTATAAATGGAGTCAACACTGATAAGATGAATCATCTATATAATCTCCCAGAAGCCTTTAAATATTCCGGTGAGCTAATGGGATAACACCCCCAACTAGCTCGCTAGAGAAGGAAAACTAAAATAACACGCCAAACATAACTACTAACTATCCTCAGATGATGAAGGACTCATCCAAAGTAGGGGATGGACTGAGATAGGAGAAACTATCGAGACTCCGAGCCGATCACCCGAATCAATATCACGAGACGACATAACATGGTATATGATCGCACTTGGAATATAGTGAGTATGTAAGGTAAGTAAAACATGTAAATAAAATGTTAGTTGAAAAACATGCATATAAATAAAAAGATCATGAGAGTAAGGACTAAATTGAAAACCGTATCCGAGATATACATAATCATAAACTGGGTTATCATACCAACAAAGTGAACTAAGATTTAGAAATAGAAATCATATGACTTGTCATAATAAATCATAAGTAAAAACTTATAAACCGATAATTGGGTCAAATTCGTTGTAAAAATATAATATCATAATTCATGAACGTGAGTAATCGAAATCATGTAGAACAATGTGAGACTCATCATAACTCACACCATTACGATGTAGCGGTGTGATGCTCAAATCGTTATACTCAAGTGAGCAGTAGCCATTCAAAACTTCCTGCTGGGTGGCTAAAGACGCTAAACCATGATATCGATATCAAGCTAAGTCCCTTAGGATTGGGGGAAAACTCTATTGTGAGGTCCCAAACATATATACATATACCTACATTGGTGCGTGTAGTTCCGAGATCGGGGAAACCTCAACCCCAAGCCTACTCGATACTGTACACTACCCCAAAACCATGCATAGTGCTTGTACATTTTATCAATAAAGTTGAAATCATAATTCACAGCTACATATCTTGAAGCATGAACATTGGGAGTCTTGCCCAAACATATCATAAGATTCATTAGAAGTCTGACTCTAAACCATATAATAAGCCGATCTTATTAGCTTTGGCTAAATCAAATAAACATACTTAACTTGCACGGGGCTTTCCCAAATCATAATATCATTCATACTTGAAATAGACTTTATAATTCAAAATCATGAATTCATAAGTTGAGAGTTCATAAACATTCATGCATACTAGATATCTTATCATACTTGAAATCATGGATCATAAGCTTGAATTTTCATCAAAACTTACATAATTGGGCATAACTTCTAATAACTTAGAATCATGAATTTATAATCAAATTGAGTGTAAAATCTTACTATTAGACTTAAAAACATACTTTAGGAACAAGCATTTTGCTGGACCCATAAACACATAGTATCGTGTGGGCTTTACAAAAATAGGTTAAAACCCTGTATGAATCCACACTTGATTAAGAAACTTGAATTCATGAATTTAGAAGATCTTTGGGAATGAGGGTGAAAGAAATCCCCCATTAATAATCCTATATACCTGGGTAAATTGATTTCCAAACTAGCCTTGAAAGCCCAAGAGAATTGGAAAAGAAATTGAGGAGAATTCTAGTTTGAACTTGGAAGGAAATTTCCCCAATTCAATGTATGCATGGGAGCCTAATGATATAGTATAGGCCAAAAATCTCTTAAAATACTCCTTTCAGGGTGGATAAATGACGCTATTAAAGAGTTAGAGCTCGGGAAAGTACAAAAATTGTTCCCTCAGAATTCGCATGAAACCCGACTGGCCCATAATGACCAATCCAATGGGACATTAGATATAACTGTCGTTGGACCTTCTATTTATCTAAAGAACTTCCAAGATTTCATCAAGTTCTGACCGACTACTGATTAGGACGAGGTGTCATATGAAACAATGACTCATCACTCCATCCGTTGTCACTACTCTTCCCACTCCGACTTAACTTCTAACTCCAAACAACTATTACAACCTCTACCCCATTGATCTTCCAATGACTGCTTTCAGGATCGTTGTTTTTTGAGAAATCCTTGACTTAATGCTTACAATGAGTCTCACAATGAGCCACTATTTCCAATGACTCATCCCGAGTCGTCCCGAGGCTCGATACAATTTTCCTATTTTTCGATTGAACCCTTAGACTCGATCTTAGGGACTTTTAGGGTATTACATATTCCCCCTATGAAAGCTGATGTGGCCCTGATGCAGCCTAGTATAAGTGATGTGGGTAGTTCCAAGATTGAGGAGATTCTTTCGAGAGTATTGGAGAAAGTGGAGTCCACTGGAGAAGATAAAGAATTAAAAGGGAGGTATAACCTGCCTAAATGGTGAGCTCCCATTTAGCTTCAATAAAATATTTGGAAGCCCAAATGAATCATCTATCCACTTAAATGAACCCATGAATGAAAGGAACCCTTCCTAGCGACAAAATATCGAATTCAAAGAAAGATGCCCATTGTATGGCTATTGTCACAAGGATTGGGAAGGTTTTTACTAATGTGGGTGATAAGCCCAAAGTGGGCTGTTGGTCCTAAACCAATTGAAGAAGCCTTGAGTAAAGAGGTGCCAAATGCATCTAGTTTAAGTCTTCTGAATGAAATGTTCTTGAGGAGGAAGAGGTCAGATTCCTCCTAAAGATGTGAATATTGATGAAGAGGCGAGGAGGCCCCCAATGCTAAAGCGCCAAGCACCTAGGGAGTTCTACCTCCTTACCGTCAACGGTTAACCAAAAGAAAGTGAGGACAACTAGTTCAAGAAGTTTATAAATATGTTGAGCAAGTCAGTTCATCAACATACCACCGGTAGATGTATCGACCAAATGCTCAAGTTAAGATAAATTCATGAAGGAGATCCTTAAAGAAGAAAAGAGTTGTAGATGTAGGCACAATGTGAGGCTACATCATTATAGTGTAGTAATGGCAAGCATCCTTTCTCCAAAAGAGATGATCCTGCAGCATTCACTATTCCTTGCACCATTGAGACGTATGTGTTCAACATAGGCTTTTTGCTACCTAGGGGCGCTACAAATTCGATGCCCCTTGTGATCTTTAAAAAGCTAGGATTGGGAAGTCCTAAGCCTACCACAATAAGGTTTCTTATGGCTAATCGATTTATAAAGCATCCCGTGGGAATTCTTATGGATGTGTTGGCCAATATAGACACATTCATCCTTCCAAATTCGACTTTGTCAGGTTGGATCGCATCGTGATACTGAGGTTCCCATTATGTCAAGACCATTCTTGGCCATCAGTGAGCTCTAGTATATGTTGAGCTTAGAGAATCGACCAAGTGGATGGTGATGAATCACATTTAATGTGTGCCAACCTATGAAACCACAATATAAATGCAAAGTGATAGATGTGATGGATAAGGAAGAGGATCAAGAGAAGGATCTGGTAGCGGAGGACAACCTCTGATGAGTGATATCATTACGAGATGAAACTCAAGAAAGCAATAAATGTTAAATCTAACGCTTCTTGGGAGGAAACCCAAGCGTTTTTAGATTTTCTTTTTACTTCACATTTGTTGTTGTTTTTGTTCTATAGGTAGCTTGGATTGTGAACAAAGTAGAAGAAAACAATGGAAGGCCAATTGGCGGATCATAAACGCAGTATCAAATTTTCATGAGCAGACAAGTAAGCATTGATCCAAATTGCTTATAAAATTAGGGAGCACCTACGCCTCACCTACGAAATGCGTGCGTACTCATGAATGCAGTGTAGCGTAGAAATGAGGTAGTTCCCCTGTGAAAAGAATGTGAGAAATTAGGTGACTCGCGTACCTCGCAAAATGCGTGCATCCACGAGACATAGGTGTATCACACCTCCAAGTCGCTGCACTTGGCAAAGTGAGGGCCACCTACGCCCGGATTGTGTTTCACAACTTCAAACTTGCAGACCTGTGTCCGCACAAAGAGCATGATGAATTGTATTTAAAAATCAATCAACCCATTGACTAAACCTACCTATGTCTGACTCCATGTCTTTAAATTTTCACTTCCCAAAACCCCCCATTTTCTCGCACCACTTTCCCAATTTCTTAAACCCTCAACCACCATATCAACTTCGATTTTAACTCCACTAACACCCCACCAATCCCTTCACCGCTACCTTTATATAAATAACATCATTTCTTCTATTTTATAATATCACCAACCATTTCACTCACTAAACAAAAGAAGAAAAGAGCTTGGGTTCGCTATGCTTGGAAGAAAATGCAAGTTTTAAAATTTCATCTCTATACTCACCTTATTTGGTATGCCTCTTGATTTCCATCCTTGTTTATTTGAGCTTAATGAGATGTGTAGGCATAAAAAAGCATCATAGTTTTCATCTTTTGGTATAACCTATGTTTGCACCTATGTCCTTATTATATTGTCATGACCCGCATTCTACACTGATGCAACACTATGGCCTAATGTCATGAGTGACCCTAAGCAACTCTTATGGCATAGCATACTACTAATATAATCTGAATTAAATAGAAAGTTGGAGAGGAAGTTACTTAAGTGTAAAACATTCTTTTATGCGAGAATAGATAATATCGTGTAGATATCAAGTTTTAAAATAACACCGAGAATGATAAGCCGAGACTAATACTATGTCCGAAATCCTCTACTAACTGATGAGCGGCCTGTGGACAAGTTTCACTAACTCAAAAGCTAAAAAATAGAAATGATAATAAATAAAGTAAAATACTCTGTCCTTAGAGGATAAGTGACTACCACCGGTGGAATCATTGATATCGTTGAAATCAAGCATGCCTGAGATCGGTACTCGATCTCATATCATAAAACGATATAACATATAGAGTATGCAATCGCACTTAGAATGTACTCGAGTATTTGAGATATAGAATAAAACATAAGTATGCCGATAACTCATAAACCGTATTGAAATGACATGCAATAACCCTATTTCAAATCATAAATACCGAAAGTTTGAAAATTTGAGTAATATTGTCAAGACTCGGTAAACCTAATTAAAGGTCATAAGCATATCCCGAAATCTCGAAAGACCGGACTGGGGACTGAGGATTTTGACTATACCGCACCGTGGGAGAGCCTATTAACTGATATATAACACGTGAGCCATAAAATGGAGTTTGGATGTGTATTAATTTCATCGAAGTTAACCGTACTTGCCAAGGTATAGTAGCCGAACTCGTGTGATCACTATCCGGGCCCATTAGGGCTAATAACTTATGGTGGCATATGGGTTTTAGGAACCCGGGTGCGATGAACTCCACTCCCACTCGCTAAGTACTACCCCAACTAAAACCTAATTGTATCTAATCAATTATCTCAAAACTAGTGTCCTAGTGGTTTAAATCTCAACTATTTATCTCGGGAAGTGTCCCAGATCCTAAAGACCTAATAACCGAAAATATTGAAAATTTTGATAGACTAATAAAGTGGTAAACTGATAAATTGAAATTTCGGGAAATACTAAGTAATACTCAAGGATCTAAAAATACTAACATTAAATTGAACATATAACCGCCAAGATTATGCTCGTATAATAAACGATGGAAAATTAGCATTTAGGCTACCTTTTAATCATGCAAGGTTCCAAATCTACACCATGTGTAACAATCAAAGGTTAGAATACATTTAAGTCGAGAACATGAAAAAATAATATGCTAGGGTTATAAATTTTCAAAACAATCAATTTAAAGGACATTTATTGAGTTGTCCAAACCCTAATTCACAATCTCTACAGTGCTAGAATAGAGAGAGTTTTTGAGGATAAACTTGAGGCACAAGGATGGAAGGAATCCCTTGTTGAATCACCACATACCGTCATGATCTGGAATACAGGCCCAATCGAGACAAGGGACAAAGAACCCCAAGAGGATCCAAGCTGACTCATGGTACGAACATGACATCTAAACTTAACATAATCAACCGGCGTCTAATACGAGTACAAGGAAGCAGAAAATATCATAACATCTCGGTCAACACCAAATAAACCGAAAATACTTAATACAACCGACAAAGGGCCCTGAAGATGAGGAATCACTAACCGAGACTAGGAAGATGCTAATACGAGAGTCTCGGCTACAAGTGATCGAGCTCGAATATCTCGAGCATGTATCATAAAATGATACATCATAGAGTATGCGGTTAGTACGTGGAATGTACCCAACATAAGGTAAGTAACACCGCTAAGTAAATAAAATCATAAACTTCGTATATCAAAAAAACATAGTCAAGTTAAGATTTTGAGAATAAGGATTGCATGCTATTTTTTGAAGTCATGATATGAACATAACCGAATATCATAACATGATCGAATGACAAAAAGTCGAAAACCGATAATCATAAGTTAATGTAACATTGGTTCAAGTTTAAAATAAACATAATATCATAACCGATGAACATGCATAATCGAAATTACGAGGGAACAATGGGAAACTCACATATAACCGACATTACCATGATAGGTCTTACGTGGTCCCACCATTACATTCAAGTGGGAAGAGCTGGCCCAAAGCCTTGCCGTGACTAAGGACGCTACCATGATATCGATATCGTCAAGGCCCCTTTGGGCAAGCTTGCAAGCGGGAGGTCCTAAATAATTCAATATATACTACGTTGGCACGTAGCTCCGAGGCATGTGGATTGACTCGACCTTTAGCCTATTCAATGCTAGACACGATTTCTCAAAAGATGCATATGCTCTCCATCATTTTTCACCAAACTCCAACCACTGCCTAGTGACGAAGCTAACTCATAACATACATACATAAATCGAAATCATAACATGAGGAGCCTTGGGCTCAAACCATGCCACAAGTCGAAAATACAGGGAGCCTGCACTCCAAAGTCCATGTGGTAAGCTAATAATATGAAATTTAGAAATCATGTACATAATCAATTATATGGCTTTCCTAATATTTAAAAATGCTTGACATAGACTTGATCATCCAAAAACATGAACATGAACACGGGTAATTTGAAATTATACTTTAATACGCACATCTTAACATGCTTGAATACATATATCATAGATCTCAACTTTCATGAATTTTAATGGATGGGCATTATAAAAACTTAAAAACATAACTTGTAATTGAAAACATTGTAAAATATGCCCACAATCATAATTCAATATTAGAAACATGCTTAGATCATACCCATGATATATTCTTAGAGAATTTGGCATGCTTGGGTTAAACCGCATAGATTTATCAACTAGAATTTCATGAAATTGAAGAGGGATTGGGAATGGGTGTGGATGGATATACCCATTCATAACCCTACATAGCTGGAGAAATCTGATATACAACCTCTTGAATGCCCAATGGAAATTTATGGAAGAACTTGATTAATCTAAGCTTAATCACCTTTAGGAGCTTTGGGATTCTGTACGCACGAAAGAGAATAGGCTTAGAATGAACTTACCCTCTTAAACACAACTTTCTCGGCTTTAAACGACATAGTATAGGTCTTAGAACTTAGGATTTACGGAAAATCCATTAATAAATTCCGTAGGGAAATACTCACTACTAGTCCTCTATGAGGGACCGGATGACTCGTGGTCCGCTCATCAGCTCGCACCGGAAATTTTTCAACACCGGTTACTACGAGGAACACCACGACTCATGGTGTGCCGAATGTCTCATGGTGACTATTCGTTAGATGCACTATCCAAACTTTCATCCTTCGGGCCAATTCCTGACCACCGCCAACACAACAAATAGTGGTGTCGACCACTCTACTCATGGTCACATCCGTGGTCACCCCCAAAATCCAAAATTCTAAAAAGTCCACCCTCCTTCCCATGAGTCACTTAACGACTCGCAGGCATCTCGGGGGTCACTGGATGACTCGTCCCCTGTAACCTAGTGCAAGAAATCCTATTTTCTCCATTTCAACCCTGTCTTATCTTAAGGCTTTTAGGGTATTACAACATCTCCCTTAGGAACATTCATCCTAGAATGTTGGAAATCATAATTAAAAGATACAAATACAATTCTTCATAATACTCAAATACCGAACATTCAAGCCGAAACTGATGGAGTGACTAAATAACTATACTACGCGACCGAGGCTACTTCTTTGTTTCTTAGCTTTTGAACTTGACGATCAAGTATTTCCACCGGAACATTCTCATAGCTAAGGCTATCCTTCACCCACACCGGGCCGATCAGACAACCAAAGGACAAAATCCAAAGCCGGTCACCCAAGCACTTCTTTAGAAGCGACATGGAAAACCAGGATGAACTAAAGCTAATTCCCGAGGAAACTCCAACTCATATGCTACCTTTGCCAACCCGTTTCACAACTCAGATAGACCAACATAATCTGGGACTCGGAAGCCACCTTCTTTTCGAACCTCATCACTCCCTTCACCCGCATAGACTTTGCGACTTTGAGATATCTTCAACCTTTCCCTATAACCCGAACCTTCTCTATAGTCTCATGAACCGAATCTACACTCTATTAATGTAGCTTCACTAACTTCAAAAAACTACAATAGTGATGCCCACTTTCGCCATAAAAGAGCTCTCAACAGCCATCTGACGCTCGGAATGATAACCGTTGTTATATGCAAACTTAATGAGAGAAAAATGATCATCCCAACTACCCTTGAAATAAATCACACACACTTTAAACATATCCTCAAGAATCTTAATGGTTCGCCCGTCCTCGACTACCGCCATTTCGGGGTGAAATGTTGTGCTGGGCTTGACTGAAAGTATCAAGTCCCTTCAAACGATTCTTAAAACTAACAGTAATCTAAGTACCTCTATATGATATAATACAAAGGAACTCCATGCAACCAAAATACCTTTGAATGTACAACTTAGAATAATCCTCCGTCAATTCCAGAGTCTGACCGCAGAAAATGAGCTACCTTAGTCAACCTCGTCTACAACTACCCAAATGGGGAAAGTCATACCGTCGACGAGTGCGAGGCAACCCATAACGAAGTCCATATTGATTTCATCCAATTCTGCTAGGGATGTTAATGTCTTGCAGCACACCTCTCAAGGTCTTTGATGCTCAACCTCACCTATTGACAATTCGTACACTTAGCCACAAACTTTGCTAGGTCCTTCTTCATGGCATTCCACCAATAGACTTCCTGTCACAAGACGCTCAGCGCAAGTACTTAGATGTATAGAATATCTAGAACCATGAGTCTCATGCAACATTCTCTCCCTCAGGTCACCAACACCCGCATTGCCATAAGCAACCCCGATATCGAGAACACAATCTCCTCATAGGAGAAGACCTCCACCCTCTCGATTCCCGAACAACTTCCTTCAACTTTACCAAAATCGTATCCTCATCTCGCTAGCGCCTTCACCGATGAAGATTTCCGACCCATTCTCGGGAATAATGACACGATCCGTCGAGTGTCACCAAGATAGACTCCTAGCCGTGTAAGCCAATGTACATCCTTCACCAACTCCTTCCTCTCCTTATCCACATGGGACACACCCTATAGAAAGCCTTCTAAGAGTATCTGCCACTATATTAGCTTTTCCCTTGATGATAAAGGACACTTACATTACAATCCTTCAAAAGCTCCAAGCATCGTTCTTACGAGATTCAAATCCTTGCAAACACGTATCAGGCTTTGTGATCCGTAAAACATCCACATGGACACCGTACATATGGTGTCAAATCTTCAAGGCAAATACTACCGCTAACCCGAGGTCGTGATTTAAAAGTTCTCTTCATGGACTTTCACTACCCTCGAAGATATGCTATAACCTACTGTGCTGCATGAGTACTCCAACCAAGACCAATCCTCAAAGCGCCACAATATACCACAAACCTATCAAACCCTCGTAGGGCCACCACCGGCAGCCGAGGTGAGTCGAGTCTCAACTCTTGGAAGCTCTTCTCACAAGCCTTCGACCATTGAAACTTCAATTTCTTTTGGGTCAACTTAGTCAATGGTGCTGCAATGAATGAAAATCCTTCAACAAACCTCCGGTAGTAACCAGCTAAACCCAAGAAACTCTCAATATCCGAAGGACTAACTGGTCTAGGCCAATTCTTCACCGCTTCTATCTTTTGAGAGTCCAACTGCACACCCTCACTTGACACCACATGACCCAAAAATGCCACCGAGCTCAACCAAAACTCACATTTTCTGAATTTAGCATACAACTGGTGATCCTTAAGAGTTTGTAGCACCACCTCAAACGAGTGGCATGCTCCTCTTCACTCCGAGAGTACATAAGAATGTCATTTGGCGAATACAATCACGAATATATCAAGTATGGCTTCACGAACATATCTAAATATGGCTTGAACACCCTGCTCATGAAATTCATAAAAGCCGCAGAGCATTCGTTAGTCCAAAAGACATAAACTACGTAACTCATAGAGACCATACTCTAGTTCCGAAGGCTATCTTTGGGATGTCACTCTCTAACTATGAGCCGATGATATTCAGATTCGAGTTCTATCTTTGAGAAGAACTTAGCACCCCCGAAGCTAGTAAAACAAATCATTAGTCCCTAGAGAGGATACCTATTCTTGATTGTAACCTTGTTTAATTGTCGATAATCAATGCACATATGAAGAGAATTATCCTTTTTCGACAAAGAGAACCGTGCACTCTTACAGGATTTACTAGGTCTCGATGAAACCTTTGTCTAAGAGATCATTCAACCGCTCCTTCAACGCCTTAGCTCACCTCGGAGCCATTCTATAAGGAGGAATAGATATAGGCCGCGCATCGGGAAGAAGGTCACTACTAAAGTCGATCTCCTCTCGAGAGTCCCGGTAAATCATCATCTCGGAAACAATTCTCTAGATACTCACACACTGTAGGAACTAATCGGGATAGTCAGTTTGGACTATACATCCTTAACCCTAATCAGATGGTACACGCAACCTTTAGAAATCATCGTTTCTAGCCTTAATGTAGGAAATGAAGTGACCTACAGGCACAGCCGAACTACCCTTCCACTGACTGGCTCACCTGTAAATCTAAACTCTACCGCATGGGTTCTAATTGATCGAGGCATAACATGCATGTAGCCAATCCATGCCAAAGAAAACATCAAAATCACCATGGATAGCTCTATTAAATCTCGCCGAGCCGACTTTTTCTCAAGAATTGTGACAGGCAATTTCTATATACCCGTCGAGCTATAATCGAATCACCGACTCGGAGTAGAGATTATAGTTGCCTGATAGGGATTTGGATCGACTCCAAAACTACCAGAAACATAGGGAATTAAGAAAAGATAAAGTAGCCCCTGATCTAAAAATGCATATACATCAATAATATGGATATCGTAACATACTAGTGACTACATTGTAAGCACTCCTCGTCTCTAAAGAGATGCTAAGGCATAGAATCTATTCTCGATGATGACCACCACCTACGCTAGTAGATGCCTCTGGCCGAAGCCGGGTGCGCCGGTGGAGCTTGAACCGGGAGGCCGGGCTCTACTGCCACGGGTTCTCGTTTTGGCTGCCGGGACAATCTCTATGCATATGTCCGGGCTTCCACACTCGAAGCAAACACTGTACTGCAAAACCGAGCCGCGTGCCCTGGCCACACTCCGCCACACTCCGGAATGCTGGACTCATGTCTCGGCTACCCGACCTTAAGAACCTGCCGCTCATCCTCCGGCTGCGCCTAGGATTTGATGGCATACTCATAGCTGATGGAGCTGGGGCTGAAGATCTTTGTGGACCGCCGCGTTTCCACTAGGCCCTACTCAATCCGGCCACGCCCGGTTCTCTTGGCCTCTCTCTCTCCTTCTCACTTACTTGTACCGCCTCCATCTCGTCGGGCATATAGAACTATCCGGGAAAGTTAATGTCTTGATGCATCACGGTCCGACAATCTTTGACCAAGTTGTTCCGCTATCTCATGCACGAACCGACTCACTGCTCTCTAATATATCACCATCTCAGTATACTTGTACGACGAGTGAACTCCAAGGCATACTCCTAATTGTCATCTTTCCTGTCAGTTCAAACCTCACTAATTTAATCTCCCTCATCTCACAAGGGAAGAACCGCTCCAAAAATGTGGCATGAAACTCTTCCCAACTAATAAAATTCGCTCTAACTACTCTACTATCCTTCCATTACTTAAATCAAACGTGCGTAACCCTCAACCGATACAAGGCTAGATCGACGCACTCCTCTCTAGTCACCCTGGCATGATGTGGGTGATCTTTAGAACTTCTTCAATAAACTCATGTGGATCCTTGTCCACCTTGATCCAAGAAACTCCTGAGGGTTCATCCTCGTAAAATCTCTCGACTCTTGCCACCGCCGCATTCCCATTCTATAGGACATACCTATCGCTTGTTGGTTGACTCGAGCTGGCCAAAGCCCGAGTTAGCATCCGAATGGGATACCCTAAACTTAGCATGGGAAACTCGCTTGGTACATGATCCTCATGGGCTTCGTGGGGCCTACCGGTGCCCATTCTCCATTTCCATCCTATGGCCATTTCCATTCCCACTTCTTCTTATGTTAACTCGCGAGGAGGCATGATTTCAAAACGCGTGATAGCACAATTTCTTAGGGAAGGTTAGAGACATTTCATCACACGACTTAGATAATGAATGAAGGGAAACATTTCCCCTAAAATATTTCATGCCTCTTCATCATAAGCGTGGCACGCTTCATACCCATGAAAAAGACTCTACTTAACGCGCTTATGACACCCTAGGACACTTCAAAATCTAATGCTATAGATACCAAGTTTGTCATGACCCAAACATAGGCTCCGGACGAGACACGGCAAAGAACCCCGAGAGACTACAAGTCAATCTATGGCATAAACATGACATCTAAACTCAACATAATCAAAACAATTAAGTCTAACATGTATAATAAACTAAAGTCCGAAAATATCATAACATCCAAAACATAACACCAGTCAAGCTATTACGATATGTTTGAAAAGCCTCTTACATCGACGAGTTGATGAGACAAGACCAACTAACTCTCCATAGTCTCGAAAACTAAAAATACTAATACAACCGAGCAAAGGGCCCCTAAGATGAGGACTCACCAACCCGAGGCCGGAAGATGCTAATACTCGAGAGTCCGCACTCGCAACCGAGCCCACCATTCAAGCCTCAGACATGAAATAATACAACATAGACTACGCGGTCAGCACGTGGAATGTACCGAGTATGTAAGGTAAGTAAACCGCTAAGTAACTAAAATCATAAATCATGCATATCATGAAATATAATCAAGTTAACATTTTGAGAGTATGGTTGGTGATGCTATTTTTCAAGTTATGATCTCGAACGTAATCAATATCATAACCGAATGGAATGACCCAAAATCAAAATTGATAACTCAAGTAAGTAAACAACATTGGGTCAAACTCGTTGAAACATAATATCATGACTGATGAACATGCATAACCGAAATTATGAGGAACAATGGGAGACTCGTGATATAACCAACATTACCAATGTATAGTGCTTACGTGGTCTCAACTATTACACTCAAGTGGGCAAAGCTGCCCAAAGCCTTGCCAGTGGCTAAGGATGCTACCATGATATCGATATCAAGTCAAGGCCCCTTGGGGGCTGGGAAGCTCACAAGGGAGGTCCCAAATAATCAAAACATATACCTACGTTGACATCGTAGCCTCGAGGCATAGGATTGACTCGACCCTTTAGCCTATTCAATGCTGGGATGACGACTTTCAAAAATATGCATATGCTCTCCATCATTTTTCAACAAACTCCAACCATCGCCTCTAGTGACGGTTAACTCATAACATACATACATAAATCAAACATAATACGAGGAGCCTTGGGCTCAAACCATACCATAAGCTGAAAATAGCGGGAGTTCACTCCAAAATCCACGTGGGTAAGCTATCAACATGAAATTTAGAAAATCATGAAACATAATCAATTATATGGGCTTTCCAATATTTAAAATGCTTGACATAGACTTGATCATCCGAAAACATGAATACGGGTAATTTGTAATCATACTTTGATCATGTACCCCTCATCATGCTTGAATACATATATCATAAATTCCGTAAGCAAACATAAGGCTCAAGTTTTTAAAAAATTAAATTTGTAAAACTTAAAAAATATTGTAAAATAATCACATTAATCATACTTCAATATTATAAAACATGCTTTTAGATCATACCTAAGTGATTAATACTTAGAGAATTCACATATTATGTTAAAACCCCATAGATTTATCAACTAGAATTTCATGAAATTGAAGAGGGATTGGGCATGGGTGTGGATGGATACACCCATTCATAACCCTACATAGTTGGAGAAATCTCGAATATACAACCCTCTTGAATGCCCAGTGGAAATTTGTGGAAGAACTTACTTAATCTAAGTTTAATCACCTTTAGGAGCTTTTAGACTTGCATGCATGGAAGAGAATAGGCTTACAATGAACTTACCCCTCTTAAAACACACCTTTCTAGGCTTTAAACGACATAGTATAGCCGAGGAACTTAGGAATTACGGAAAACTTTAATAAATTCGCAAGGAAATATTCACCGCTAGTCCCCACGAGGACCGGGATGACTCAGGCCCCACACCAATTCGTGGTCTACTTCTCGTTGCATGCACCGGAAATTTGTCAACATTGTCACCACGAGGATACCACTCACTCGTGGTATGCCCGACGACTTGTGGTGACTAGTCGTTAGATGCACTATCCAAACACTTCATCCTTCAACCAACTCTTGACCACGACCAACACAAAGAATCGTGAGGCCGCTCACGACTCGTGGTCACACCCGCGGTCACCCCCAAATCCAAAATTCTACCAAGTCCACCCTCCTCCTTCCCATGAGTCAGCTAACGACTCGTGGTGCATCTTACGGGTCACTAGACTCTCATCCTCGTAATCTCGGTGCGTAAAATTGCTTTCTTCATTTCAACCTTGGCCCGATCTTAAGGCTTTTAGGGAATTACAATATCTCGAAAGAAGAATCCAACAAGAAGAAGCCTCGAATTCCTCTGTCCCACGAAGAGCCCACTTCTTGCTTGGAGAGAAAACCTTGGATTCTACTACGATTTTTCTAATAGTCCAAGTGGAGAATGAGGGAGGAGAACTATTTACCCTTCTAAATCCTTTGGAAATATTCTCAAAATGATATAGCTTGGTGATTAAAAGAGGGAAGATATGAAAATACCTGGGAAATATATACAGAAATTCTATGATATAAGCTATCAGACATTTGACGATCACAGGATGGGCTATCGCCAACTTGATGGGTCTATAGCCCACCTTCGCCGTTAAATAAAAGGGCGTGAAAATCTTGCCTAAGTGATAGCCACTATGATTAACCGTCACTCACCTCACATTCCATCAGTCCTCCGTCATCTTTTAAATAGAATGACCTAAAATTCTAGTCCAAGTGATGGCCATAGGGATGTGCCATCACTCACTTGATGGGCCATCGCATTGACCATCACTCATTGCAAAGAAACCAACCTTTGACTAGACACGTGATCAAGTGTTTGATTGACTCGCCATCTTCTCCACCATCAAAGGTGTGACGTGGATGTCACTCTCCGTCACCCATGCACCAAGTCTGAAACTTATTCTTTTCTATAAGAATTCACTTTTGGGATACGAGGTGTTACAATATCTCCTCGGGAAAATTCATCCTCAGTGGAGGCTAACTAGGCCGCACTGCATCGGGAAAGAGCTGCAATCCCCAAACCGGAAAAAACTAAAGACTCAAAACCTGATGCAAGGACTCCACCCCAAACTATGATTCATTAATAACCGAATTATGAAACATAGTCGTATTCTACGACATGAATTTTGGCATGAAATTGAATAGAAATAAGGGAGAAACCGATACCCGATGCAACCGAGCTAGAAGGAAAAAGGTGAGGGTATTTAGCCATCATCTCGTCGGCTTCCATGTAGCCCGTACAAAAGTGCTAATTCTCCATAGGACTTTCACAGATGCGACTTTTATTCCTCAACCGAAGAACCCGACAACCAAAAACTTATATTGGGACCTCTTCATATGAGAGACTATCTTTTACACTAAATATTCTAAAGGCACAATTGAGGTCGAATCACCGATGTATTTCTTTAACAGAGACACATGAAATGTCAGATGCACTCAATTCTAACTCCACGTGTAGGTCCAACTTAGGCCATATTACTAATGTGCCTTGGGATTCTGGTAAAGGACCAACGATAGTGTGACTCCAGCGTTTTTTTCTAAGTCCCACTGTCCACTTTCTTGAGGAGGTAGACTCTTGATATGCCTACAATCTTCAATCCACAGCCATGAACTCCCAAGTTCCTCTCTCTCCACATTCCATACATTTTTAAGTATCTTCCTGGGTCATTTTCTGCCTTCTTCTTTGAAAAAAAGTAAGCCGTAAACTTCCCTATATGGACTCCATGAACTAAGTTAGGCCCTATCAAGGTAGCTTGAACGACTTCAAACTAACCTAGGGGGATACCTACACCTCTTACCAAAGTGCCTCAAATGGGCTATCTGAAACCGGAGTGGTAACAAGCTATACGCAACTCGACGAGAGGTGATTATCTCAACAAACCTTGAAATCAATCTAACAAATATTCTATGTAGAGTCCGGATGGTCCGTCATCCCGACCATTTGTTTGCAGATGGAAAGCAGAGTTGAGATTAACCCAGTACCAAGTCCCTTCAAATGACTTCTAGAAGTGTGAGTTGAGCTTGGGCAATTTTATTCGAATAATGGGACAAGGGGACTCTGAAATTTGACCAACTCCCTATGTACAACCTCGAATAATACTTTGTCGAATTTATGGTTTGACTGCAGGAAATATGTTGCCTTAGTCATCCGATCTATAACCACCCAAATCAAATCATGCTAATGGCGAGGTAAAACTATAACAAAATCCATATTGATCTTCTTCCTCTACCTATGAAGGATGCTACTTTCCCGAGTGATACCCCTCCCGGTCTTTGGTGTTCAACCTCCACTTGGCCGGCGCTAGGACACTTAGTCACAAATTCTTCGATGTCCTTCTTCATGCCATTCCACCAATAGACTTTTCGTAGATCACTGCATACTCCGTGGCACCGGGTGGATAATAACCGTAGCTATGAGCTTCCCCATTAGAACGCTACCTCAACTCCCCTATATCTAGGACACACAACTGCCCTGTAGCAAAGCACACCATCTCCCTCGAGAATGCTTCCACCTCTTCTTGGAATCGCCTCTTCAACTTACGAATATAGGATCATCTTGTTTACTTTTACCTCCACCACAAGAGATGACTCTAAACCATTTTTGACTATAACTCCACCTTCTAATCAACTAAATGAACTCCTAATCGAGCAAGTTTGTGAATATCTTTAACTCGGATATTTCTTATCATCTCATATGAGCAACAATATTCAACCACTATCTATTAAGGGCGTTGGCCACCATATTGCCCTTACCTGAGTGGTACGAAACACTCATGTTGTAGTATTTCAACAACTCCAACCATCTACTTTGATGAAGATTCAAGTTCTTCCCGATCGAATACATACTGGCTGTGCTTTGTGTTACTTAAACACATCTCCCCATAGAGATAGTGCCTCAAAATCTTCAAGGAAAATACTACCATTGCTAGCTCAAGGTCGTGAGTTGTGTAATTCTTCTTATGAACCTTGGAGCTTCCCGGAAGAAAGAGTTGCCAACCTTGCCTTTGCTGTATCAAAGACAAAACCAAGGACAACTATGGATAATAGAAGCTTGCTCGCTGCTTCTTCCTGTAAATCAAACTCGAGGCATCATAACAGATGACTAATCCATCTAAACCTTCGGTAGAGTCAAAACTAGGGTGATAGTGAGTCAAGTCTTCGCCTCTTGAAAAGTCTTCTCACAAGCACGACCACCGAAACTTGAATTTCTTCTAAGTCAACTTGGTCATGTGAGAGGCACAGAAAAGAATCCTTCACGAATCATTTGTAATAATCAACTAGGCCTAAGAAACTCCTAATGTCTAATGGAGAGGTGGGTCTTGGATAGTTGTAACTTCTTCATCTTTTCTGCATCCACCGAATACCCTCACTCGGAAATAACATGACCAATGGCCGCCACGATTTCAAACTAGTAACCCGCACTAACCGAACTTAGCGAACAACCGGCGGTCCCTAAGAGTTCAGAAGACTATCCTCAAATGGTCTACATGTTCATCCTCATCAAAGAATAAATAAGGATGTCATCTATGAAGACAATGAAGAATATGTCCAAGTATTGTTTTAACACCTTGTTCATCGCTCCTAAAGTCATAGAGCATCCAAGTAGTCCAAAAGACATAACAATGAATTCATAGTGACTACCGAAGTTCGCTGTCTTCTTGTATCACACTTCCGATTCTCGAGCCGATGAGCTACCGCTCCCGAGGTCTATCTTTGAAAAGTAGTTATCACCCTGAAGTTGGTCAAACATGTCATCTATCGTAGGGAGAGGATACTTGTTATGGACTATGACCTTGTTTAGCCGACCGTAGTCAATGCACATCTCGAGTGTACCGCCCTTCTTTCGCACGAATAGGACCGGGGCACCATGGAGAGATGCCGAGTTTGATGAAGCCTTTGTCTAAAAGATATTTAGTTATTCTTTCAACTTTTTAAGATTAGCAAGAGCCATTCTAGAAGGAGGAATTAAGATAGGCTGTGGGTATCTGAAAGAAGGTCTATTCTGAAATTGATTCCCAATCGGGAGGGACTCCGTGAAAGACCTTCAAGAAATACATCCGGGAACTCATTCAAATGGAACTGACTGGAGAGTTGGGGTTTCAAAACTAAAATCCTTAACCCGAACTAGATGAAAGATATATCTCTTAGAACCATTTTCCTACTTTAAAGGTAAGAGATAACCACCCTTGGGCACTAAAGTACTACCCCTCCACCCTGTGACCGGTTCATTAAGAAATTAAAACTTAAAGACTCTAGTTCTACGCTTGACTCCACGCATAGCAAGAGGTAACCAGTCCATACCAAGGATGAGGTCAAAATCAACCATGTCTAACTTTACAACTCGACCGTGGTGACCTTTGTAAAACTAGGGACTGACAATTTTGTAAAACCCTACCGGTTATAACCGATTCAACAATGTGTAGAAACTGGAAAGGGTTCGAGAGGATTTCCGGGCTTATCTCAAACCGGACTACAACATAAGGAGTCACGAAAAGAAAGTGTGGCTCCCAAATCTAATAAAGAATATACATAAATACGTGAAAAGACATAACATACTAAGAACTACATCGTGTGACTTCTCTTGGTCCTTACACGAAGATAAGAGCATAAAAGCGATTCTGCACCGACTCACCACTTGTATAAGAAGTAGTATCCTCGAGTTGGGTGACTTATTGAGCCGCTGACCATCGGATTGGGCCTTTCCCCATCCGACTCGATCGGGGAAGTGCCTCAACCTATAACCCAAATAGCCACAATCAAAACAACCATCCTTACCTAAATGACACTCACCCGTGATGGTTCTTACCATATCTGGGACATAATCGGGGAAAGTGCAACTAATGAGAAGGCCTGAGACCGAGAGTATGATGCCTTACCCTTTTGATCATTGCGGGGTTCAAGAGGAGAACACTAGTTGAAGAAGATTCACATGACGTGGAGCTACACACCACTCCGAACTATGTTGTGAGTATTCAAATTGTCCTGTTATGGCCCTCTTGCTCTCCCTTTCCATTTCTTTCAACTTTTCCTCCTCAATTATTGAGCATGGATTATAAGCTTGGAAATGTCCATGTCGCTAGTGAGCATGAAGGTCCCGCACTCGGGACTACTAAGTCTTAGACTCCATTTGCACGAACTTGCTCATGAGCTCGACTCAACAACTATCTCCAGAGCATATTTTGACAGCTGAGTGAACTTTTAGCATACTCCTTTCATCGTCGTATTTTCTACTCCCCAGATTGACAAACTCTACAACCTTTGCTTCCTCAACTCTCGGGGGAAAGAACTCTTCCTAAACATACTTCATGCACTCCATTCCACTCCACTCGGACTCCGCACCCATCCCGTTTTCCCTCTTCCATTGTCCCATTTATAACCGAGCGGTAATTTTCAAATTCGATAAGAAGCTAAGTATGCACTGAATGGAGGTAATACTCATGATTTGGGTGACTTTTTGAATCCCATCAATAAAGTCCTCGTAGTCCTCATCTACTTTAGCCATTCTAAAGGATTCATTCGAGTAAAGTCCCAAACTATGGCAGTGTTCTAGGCCTATTTGTGTTGGTAGGTACGACGACTCCATTGGTTGACCTAGCTGGTCAGCGCCTGAGCAAGCATCTAAATAGCAACTCGAGACTCTACATGCGTCACCCGATCACCTAAGGGGCTACCGGAGCTAGTGGGGCTTGGCCGGTTAGCATTACCATTCCTCCCCTTCCGTTTTTACTCTTTTGGAGGCACTGGCTACTGAAAAGATGGTAGAGCATGAGTTATAAGGATACTTTAGAGTTCCATACTCAACGCATGATAAGAATCATGAAGAAAAGGGAATTCTCCTAATAACGCCTTGTAGCATCCCCCTCATATGTGTGGCGCTCTTCACATCCATGAAGAAGACTCTACTCCCGACGCCGTTTTCAAACACCCTGACACTTCCCTAAAACCTAAGGCCTGATACCAAGTTTATCATGACCCAAGTCTCCGCACCCTAGATGCAACACGGTGCCTAGAGTCAACAGTGACCCTGCCAACTCCATGACATAGCATACAACTAACATAATTTGATTTAATAGAAAATCGAAGTAAGCCTACTAAAGCAAACATTCTTTGGGGCTGAGTAGATAATATTAGGTAAATACTGCTTTAAAACAACACTTAGAATGATAAGCTAGTGAATAATACTGTGCTCTTGAAATCCTCTACTGGGATGAGTTTCCGAGACAAGTCCCCACTAACTCTAAAGTCCGAAAACTGGAAATTACTATAAATAAAGTTAAAGACTTTGGTCCCTGAGACGAAGACTCACCGTCACAACCGCCTGATATCAAGTAGAAACTAACCGGTGATGTCGAGACTAATACCTTAGCCTATATCATAAAACGATATAGTATATAGAGGGCAGAGATCAAAAGACTTGAAATGTACTGGTATGTGGGATATTGAATAAAACATAAGTATGTTGGTAACTCATAAACCGTCACGCCCCACCTTGAGAGACATGGATTGGCACCTAGTGCCACATCGGGAACTGAACACCTCGATAGACTTATGCACGCTGTGCACACTTGAACTCGCTTCAAGAAAACAATGAAAGCCATATCTCTGGCCAAATACAACCTCCAATGCATTAAGGCTATATAGCCACCGTAAAAGAAAACAAATTCTAACCAACAAGCAATTAAAAGGGAATCCTATGGCCGAAAGACCACCATGTCAGTTTGGTTTTAGCAGTAATGAAAATCGCGACTACAACTATACCAGGCGAGAAGGCCACTATATATTATCTAAATAAGGCCCTACACGACCATCACATGAAATAAAATATATATAGGCCCCACACGACCAACAACAAAATGAATAATCGGAAATATGTAATCAAAGCCTTTAGAGTGGAATACTATTTTAGACAGTCATCGACCTACTCATAAACTCGTTAAATCAAAAGAACAAAACCTTCTAACAATTAGCTCAAGGAAGGAAGCTAAATGTACCGCCGACTCTAAATGAAGCTAAGAAGGTCCCGATCTCGCGTCTATTTGGCACCCCATGTGCAAGTAATTCCGCCTCACACGGGTGTCGCATAATATGTACTGAATATGAAGGCAATAAAAGAAAGTGACCGAATAAGTTGATAATAGAACTAAACAATTCAATATGAGGGATAGAGAATTAACTCGATACAACTTATAACTACGTATTAAATCAGCAAGAATAGTACAAACAAGAACTACCGGCCCTCATAAGCTGGAAGGTACATTCAAAGATAAAATACCCGCCTGGGGCTCCCATGCTTCCTAGTGAGTTCACTTCAATCTATATACCCCTAACTGCCGAATGAGTCAACAAGTAAGTATAGCCGCCCTAGCGGTCCCCCGGGTCTGCAAATGAGCCCGCTCGACTCCCCGACTTGTAACCGTATCCGTGTCCTGTAACTTCGATAACCGGCACTCCCACTAGGCTCGACGAGGGTGTAATGCTTCTGTGAAGGGCATAATAGTCCAAACCCATGAAATGGACTGCACTGCCCTGGGCCTTGCACGGCCCTCGGGATGGCATATCACTCTCTAGAGCAATGTCATATAGCTCCTAGCTGGCGCCGACACATCTAGTAACCCCGGGGTTGGTCACGATGTGCTATACAGTATGTGGTCCATCCCAAACTAAACATCGTGTAAGTCTCTACAATAGTATCTAACCACAATAACATACTTCTGACTTTCTTACAAGGGCTCAAGATGTATTGCAATGCTATAGGAAATAAATTTCCAAAGGAATTAGCTTTATATACTCGATTGTCATTTCCGAAAATCGATGAGTTTTAACTTGTATTCGCGCTCTTTTCAATCGTAACTTTAATATCAAAGAATCCAACTAATTTCAATATTGAATCCAGCAAAAATGGTAACTTTCAATACTAATAGAAATTATAATTCAACTTCATAAAATATGGCCGAAAACCTATAATTTCCCGAGAGTTCAGAAGGGAGAAATGCTTACCTAAAGCCTGTCACCATATAAGAATCAATTTGGAGCAATTCTGACAACTTCTACTCGGTGGAACTCAAATTTGCCAAGCGTTTTTTTGAGAAATAACTTCGTAGTAATGGTTACCGTAGGCCTAGAACTCATTACCCAAAGTTAATTGAGATTGACTCGCATTTGCAGCATAACGGTGAAAAACGATTGGAATCTTGGCTTATTCTTATGTCACGCCCTACCTCGGGAGGCATGATCGCACCGGTGCCCTACTAGGACCTAAACTGTTTGATCGAGCCTAAGCACTTCTAGTGCGGTCGACTTCCTAACTCTATAATAAAGAAAACAACTAAGCATAGCCTATAAAATACAAACCTCACGACAAGGCCTATAGCCACCAGAAAGAAATGTTCAATAAGAGACAAACAAACATAGGGAGTCCTATGGCCAACAAGGCCACTCATGATATTTAGTTATAACCGGAAAGTAAAGGCCGATAACCGAGCTATGACCGATAAGGCCACCAATCAATGTCTAAATAGGACCTCACACGGCCAACGACATAGTCTAAAACACATATGGGCCCCACACTACCGATATCATCTAACCATAGGGAAGTAATGCAACTGCAGTTTTTCCTCTAGAGTATTAAGATGGTTGGGATGTGCCCCACCTACCCATACTATACAAATAAAAGAAATAAACCTCTATCACACAAGCTCTAAAGAAAGGAGCCGATGGCTCTATGGTCAGATCGACCACGGCGGACCTCCTCGTCTATGTGTACCTGTAGGAAAGTAATGCAAAGACCCTGTAAGGGCGCGCACCACAGTACTAAGTATGTAAAGTAGTAACTTTGAATAACCGAAAGTAAGAAATAGAACTATCAAAGGATTGAAGTAAAGAAAACTAGACTAAAGATGACTCGAGATAGTGAAATCAGACTAAACATAACCGTAATAAGGAGGGTAGGGTTCATACTTGACAAATGAGGCGTCCTACTATCTAACTATTAGTAACTAATGCAAGCATAAACCCACTCGGCTCCCATAAGCGAAGGTACACCGAAGACCGAATAACCCACCCGCCCCCATTAGCCCTAGTGATACACCTTAATCTATATACCCTATCCAGGTCATATTGAATCAACTAATACTATAAGCTGCCCGCTAAATTTTATGGTTCAGAATGGGCCCGCTCGCCTCGACTATAATGTGTTCGAGTCCCGAGGACTCTCGGAGCAGCCCACACCCGGCGTAACGCCATGCAAGTGGGTGTGTATAAGGCCAACCACGACAATATGAGGATATGAATCCTCATCTCGCCCCTGCGATGGCATGCCGCTCCGTGGGAGAACTCATCTAGGGTTTCTCAAATTCCCTTCTCTTCTACCAATTCTTGTAAGTATGTTAATTTAGTTGTAGTTCTTGTAGTTTTACGAACATGAATGGATAGAACCCTTCCTCTAGGGTTGAAGCCATGAATTATGATTGTGTTTTTAGGAATTTGTGTCGGGAATTGGTTATTGATTGTTGTTTTGTCTTCGTGATTCTCGATTATTGGTTGTTTTTATGATTGATCACCATGAAAACATATACGTTAGCTTGGGCATATGCTTGAGGAAGCATTTACCTAGGTCAGAACATGAGAATGTAAAGAGCATGATTGTATCTCGCGTATAATTGTGTTAGGATGTAAATATACCTAATGCTCGTTTGGTTTATAAAACGGGATTATTTAGAGACCGATTTAGAATTATCACATCACTCCTCAAAGAAGAAGTTGTGAGTTAAGTTGAGTTAAATGATTAGGTGCACGAGAGTCCCTACTCATTTCCACGACCACAACGTAATTAATTGCCTACGAACTAGAATTAGCATCCTCGCCACAATATGCACAGTTGGTTTGTCCCGTTTAGAGGCTCGAAGGCCAGCAGTCATACAATTCTAAATATGTGAGACGACAATTGATAGTTTCATACTTAACCCGTTGCAATTTGTAATAGCGCATGATTATCTCGGTTTTAACCTATGTTGCTCCTAGAGTGAATTCTAACAGTCGCTGAACAAAATTAGACTTAATTAAACCTTCTCAAAACTTCTATAATCAAATATTTTCTTTATTTAATATGACACTCGAACTAGACAGTTAGCGGAATGGGTCCAATCCTCGTGGAGTTCGATGACGACTCTTTTTCACATCGAAGGCCCGCAGTGGCTGTCGCAGCAAGTAATATAGTGGCTCTTTTAAGGAATGTATAAAATAACTTAGATAAACACGACTAATTTGGGTTATAGCCGTATCACTGGCATGCTATTTTTGCCCGTGATCATTCGACATTCAGGCTTTTAAAAGAGCCACTATATTACTTGCACGACCCATACGCTATGAATAGTCGCCAAGTTTTTGAGTCGCTGTCGTGACTCACGAAGTTTTGATAATTTTATCTCGTTTTTGTGTGATTTTAAATATTTCCTTATGTTGAGAAACTTGGTCTTAGTTTGACTTATTGTAGGTGACAAGTTGTCCTTACGAGCCGGGTTGTAAATAGTGAGCTTGTGGAACCATTTCTTGAACTCAACGTCGAATCCATTTGCATGAGAGTAAAATGAGCAAAAGTCAAGAGAGACTTCAAGAAAAGGTACAACAACAACCACCCATGGGACAAGCAAAATTTGATCTAAGCAATGGCAAATGACTAGTTCGCAAAATGCAAATCCCACAAGCTGACTAATGTGACTTGTATCCGTAAAACCTAGAGCTCAGAGGGAACTTTGAGCTTAAACAGGTAACATGGTGAAGTTGTTACATTCTAGTGGTCAATTCCACTCGGGGATGGCACATACGAGGACCCGCAATGCAAAGACTCTACGTGAGCTTTCTAGAGATTAGTGACACGTTTGTCCCCACCTACAAGTGTCCACGATTATGTCCGATCGACCCTCTTCCCATTTTCACTATTGGGAGAGGCTAAAAAGTGGTTGGAAGGCCGAGCCACCGAACCTATAAATTCTTGGAATGACTTGGCCAAGAAGTGCCTTATCAAATTCTTTCCTTCGCAAGACCGCAAAGTTGCGAAGTGAAATACTCGGCCAGCGTGTCTGGCGAGAACTTATTTGGCTTAAGATCTGTTGTTGTTGAGAGATCGGTTCCCATCACCAAAGAATCAAATGAAGCACGCCCATACTTTGTAGAAAGTCAGACTCACACACTAAAATATTACTAGACTTGCACGGTGGGCAAGCCTTTGAGAAGACGTATGATGAGTTGTACACTTTGTTGAATGGGACTGTACAAGGAAATCCAGAGTGGCACAACGAGTCAACAAGAGGGGCAGAAAGAGATCGGGTTGATAGAGGTTGATGGAATGAAGGCCTTGGCGTAGTTAGCTTGCCTAAAGACTGATGATGACTCGCTCAATAAACCGAGTATGAAACTAGCAACACCAAGGCCAGTTAATGCAAATAAATAAGCTCCTAGTTGGTGCAAAATTTGCGGTAATACTGGGCACAATGCGTAACTCGTGGAGCCAATCCTAATCGGGCCAATTTTGCTGGAAATGCATAGGAACAATCAGAATTTTGGAAACAACTCCAACATAAATTGGTAGGGCCACCCGTATTTTTCTTGGGGCGGAAACCTAAAGCAAAGTTATCAGCATCTATAATAAATGTGCCACAGTATCAATGCATTAGGCAGAATGATGGTCAAGTGAGCAAGAAGATGAGGAAACATTGCAGAAAATCATGGAGACCTGTAATCGCTAGCGGAAAATCGTGCGAGGATGAAACAGACTTAAAGAATCAGCAAATGGCCACCCGCAATCTTGAAAAAAAAGTGGGTCGATAGAAGTCAAGCCAAAACATGAGATCGCAAGTAGGGGAATACCAAGCGACACAGATCCCAACCCCTAAGCAGATCAATGCCACGCCTTTGTAGCTTTAAAGCAAGTAGCTAATGCAAGGCCTAAAGAGCTAAGAAAGGAGGTGTAATGGAGTTGGTTGCACCAGAACGCCCACCTATACCGGAGCAACTCGTAGTGCTGGGCAACAAAATGCACAATCTTTGGGCTATGTACCTAATAAAGACCACCACCACCATTCCTCAAAATTGTAAAGAGCAAGGAAGAGGAATGTTTCAAAAAGTTCTGCGAGAGTTTCAAAGAACTTCATATAAATTTGCGTCTTATTGATGTTCAGGAATGCCCAAGTATGCTAAATACTAAGCGATGCGGATGGCGAACAAAGTTAGGTTGGTGGATGTCCAGATTGTAGCACACCGAGGAGGCAACAGTGGCACTCGAGCAAATTCCAAAGAAGCTCAAAGACCGTGGAGTTTTTAACACTCTCCCATACAAATTGGTAAAGTTGGAGGCTTCGAGCTTTGTGTCATTTAGGGCAAAGGGCTAACCTAATGCCCCTATCTTTATTCAACACCGGGGATAGGAAAATCGGGAGGCGACAAGGCTGATGCCGTAGCCGGCCGACAAATCGCGAGTGACAATTCGATGGAATAATAGAGGACCTTCTACCAAAGTAGATAAGTTTATTATACTTGCCGATTTTATTGTCTTAGATTTTTAGGTTGATGACCAGGTGCCCTTAATCTTGGGACGCCATTCTTAGCCACCTGGAGAGCCAAGATTGATTTGAGAGCAGGGACCCCGAAAATGGAGGGTCGAGGATGAAGAAGAACTCTTCCATGTTTACTAAGAAATGAACCTATCCGCACACTACAAAACCTTTGTCGTTAGGCGTGTTGTCGTAGGACGAAGCTGGGTGGAGGATCTCCATGTGTGCATGGCCAAAGGCAATGTCAAGAGTTCAACCCGAGTCCTGAGCAAAGGCCTTCCAAATTGAGAAGAAGTTGGAGGAGGAGAGGAACAGAAGTGGAGGTCAAGCTTCTCTAAACAGCAAAAGAAAAGGCGATGGTACTTAAGAGAACTTGTGTACGAGGATGTCCCTAAAGGACAAACTCCACGTCGTTCCGCGACGTAAAATTAGGCGCGCTTGGGAGGCAACTCAAGGGTACCACAGCAGTAAATTTATGATTTGTTGTTTGTGTTGATTTTCTTATTTTTATTGTTTTTGTGTTTTTTGTGGAATTTAAGCACAGATGGAAGGATGTCTCGAGTACCCAGCAAGGAGGAAGCTAAAAGCATGGAATAAAAAAGAAGTGTGGGGTCAAACACCCACATATGAGAACTTGAAGGAAAGCATGCTATTAGCTTGGCATAGAGGCTCAGGGAGTATTTCTCATCCTTTTAATTTTAATTTGATGCTATGAAGACATAGCAGGATTTAAGTGCGGAGTGAGAAAAATTTCAAATTTTTTGTGCTTAACAAATTTTTGGTGAATGTGAAGCTTGTGAGGAATTTGTGAGAAATTTGAAATTTTTTTATGAGTCAAGTATGAATTCATCACCCGTTGGTTTTTCTTTTCGGATCTTTTTCGACGGGGGGTCTTTGAACTGAAGAATAAAAATTTTCTTTTTCTTTTCTTTGTCTGTATATTATGTTTTTAGTCACAGTTAGGGACTGCTTCCGACGATGGATGGATGACGACCGTCTTGAGGAAAAATTAGTCGATAGGTTTTGGGTTTTGAACCCGTAGCTAATTGATGGATGGATGTTCTCGTTATGTGCTATACATGGTTGTAAGATGCAAGTATGTTTAGTGTTGAAGCATGCAAG
>JACEIK010000741.1:0-23177 GCA_018107945.1 Datura stramonium
GTAAGAAAATAGTTGTTCGACATGATTTTGATGATAAAAAATTAAATGTGCTCAGTCAATTTTTAAGGAATAAAAATAAATAGTTTCTTAGAAAATAAAATAATCTCAGACAGGATGAATTATTGCTAATTATCATTATATTAACTATTCCATACTATGAGTTGATTCAGCCCCAGGAAAAGTAAAAAGAGGTTGAAGTCAATAAAAATTGTACAAGAAAAGAAATCGTTATTGATAAGGAAAGGATTATTTGTTGATAAGGGAAGAAAAAAATCACTATCGATAAGAAAAGGAATATTTGCAGATAAGGGAAGAAAATATTTGGTGATATCTTATAAAAGGTTGTAGAATTCTACAAGAAGTCTACAAGGTCCTCAGATAAGGCAAGGACTCTTAGGTTGATATCTCAAAGACTCCTTTTCCTAGTAGAAGCAAAAGGTGGTGGACATTCTGAAATCTATAAAAGAGACGCTACCACCCAAGATTAACACACTCATTTACAATATTCTTCAGCAACCCACTGGTTCTGATCATTGATTGACAATCAAAATTGAAGGAGAGTTGACACGTGCTAGAGACAGTCCCTTGGTCTATTCAGTTCTCTGTTGCAGTCAAGCTTTAGAGTTAATTCTTAGTAAATAAAGAAGGATTGAGTTTCAAGATGTAAACATAGTCTGTTTCTTGTTGAAGTTTGGTTGTTCGATTGGTTGTAATTCTTGTTTTAAACTAACGGTAGTTTAGAAAAGTTTTGATATTTTTTCTTGTTTTGAACTAAGGGTAGTTTAGAACAAGTTAGAAACTTTTGTAAAAGCTTAAGAGTAGGTCCATTAGATTGCGGGGGTAATTCATAAATTGGCTCAGTATTGTTTTGTGGAAGTTAAGTTGAAATCCTACTAGAGAGTAGGTCGAGGTTTTTACACCTATTTGAGTCTGAGTGATTTTCCACGTAAAAATAGTTGTCTCCTATTTTCTTTTTGCACTTGTATTTTCATTTGCTAACTAATTACTGTCCATGGAACAATGATCCAGTTTGTTCATGTCAGTTGAAAAGAAAATTAAGTTAAGGTTTTTAACAATGCAAAAATTAGGAGTAGACCCAATTCACCCCTTTCCTTGAGTTTAACTTAGAAGTCAATTATAACAATTGGTATCAAAGAAGACTTCTCGCATCTAGGTTAACCCCTTTAAGAGATCCGTTCAATGGCTTCTAAAATAATCCTACCAGAGGGACAATCCAGCACTAGATTTCGTCTCTTTAATGGCCAGCTAAAGTATTTGGAAAAATCAAATCTATTTAAAGGCTGAAGATTATCAGCTGGTTGATTACTTTGAAGGGACCTTTTCAAAAATAGATGGGGTCTCGAGTGGAATTTGAACCGTCACTGCCTGATAGTCATCCGTTGCAGCGACTATTATTCCTGCTGCAGTGGTTTCGCTGTGCTGGACAACGGTTCGCTGTAATGGACCTCTGGGTCAGTTAAGAGGCAGACTCAAACGGTTTTTGTTCATTTCTCACATTTCCACCCTCACACTCACTCGAATTCTCTCAACTACTCTGGCAGAGATTCGACATTTATCAGGTAATGCTCCTCTTCTATGATTCTAGGCTTCATTTTCTTTCTTTTTCTCAGCATTCCCTATCTACTAGAATTGGTTTCGGGTAGTTATAGAGGTGGGAGGATAGATTCTCATTCTTGCTTTTTAGGCCATATTTCCGAAGCATGCTGGTTGTATTTAGGTCTTGATGTGTTTCCTACCATTCTCTGCATGATCCTAATTATTTTCATGGGGTTGTAAGGCCGAAAATGATATAGTTTGGATGGGGTGGTGGTTTTAACCCTTACAAGCCTTTCGGGATTGAAATTGGACCCTATTGGGGCGGGTAATAGTTGCTAGGGCTTGGGCAAGTCTCCCCCTTGCCCGATCTATTGTTAATTTGGAGAACTATAGAGGTTGAATTTTCAACCTCAATTAACGGGGTCTGAAGGTTTTGGGGAAGATTATGTCCACTGTAGCGGACCCTTTATCGTTGTAGCGGTATCGTCCTAACGATCAGCTTTCCATTGAAGCGAGACGCGAGACCATTGCAGTGGTCCGCGGGATAGTGTCTAGGTTTCAAAAATAATCTCTGTTTTTATTTTCTCCTTATTCCACTTTGTTCACTTCTAACCTTTTTTGTTTGCTTTTGGTTTGTTATCATGGCCTCTTCCAACAACAACATTCACACCGAGGACTATATTCGTTTAGTCAATGACCAATGTCAATTTCGGTACAATGAACAGGCCACGAAGGATCTTCTGCACAAGAGGGGTTTCATCATGCAAGATGTGGAGGAAAAATCCCCAGAGTTCTATACTCTCCTCCAGAAGGTCAGGTGGGGCCCTTTGGTGGAGGACCCAGGCAAGGCCAATGAGGCTTGGGTTCGGGAATTTTATGCTAACCTTCCCACATTTCCTGGAGTCGGGATGAGCCAGTGGCCTACGTTAGAGGCATGTATATTATCTTGACCCCTTCTACTATCAATGATGCCTTGGGTCTGCCAAACCCGCCCGAGTCTAAACTGAAGAACTGTACTGTGCCCGGGAACAAGCAGTTGCTAGTGAATACTTTGGTGGTGGAAAAGCTGAGGGCTACTACCAACCAGGGAATTACCAGGATGGGCATTCATAGTACCTACTTCATAGTGGAGGGCAGGAGGTGGCTCAATCTAGTGTCTCAGAGGATCTGCCCGTCCTCTAACTTCACAGACGTGACTTGGCTATTATTCTGAGTGCGGTTAGGGTTAATGTAGGGGACCAATCATTGAGGACTGGAGGTATCACTGGCCTATTATTTCCTTCTCTCATTACCAGACTATGCAAGCGGGTCAGGGTCCATCTGGAGTCCCGGGATATCATTGTGGACTGCGACAGGCCCTTCGATACCTTGAAGGTGAAGGGGGCTCCAGGGAGGGGCAGAAAAAAGAGGAAGTCTATATTAGTTGAGGGCGATGGCTGAGATTACACTTCTAGACCCTCGGCGCCGTTCGAGAGGTTAGAGGCCTAGATGGCAGATGTGCGTGAGATCCTCAGGGGTTTGCCCAGATTCGGGAGAGATGCAGGGGGCGATTGCTGCCCTAGCCCAGACCCATGTTGAGCTTCGGGCAGATTTGGAGAAGGAGAGGAGGAAGAGGTGCTCTCGTGAAAAGCTGATCGAACGCATGTGGAAGGGAATTAAGAAAATTCTGAAGACTCTCCCTCCCAGTGCGAGGACACCTTCGGTGACCCGGTATGATCTTTTCGAGTTCTCCTTCCTCAGTGTGTTCGAGGAGGGAGCATATGATGAGGCTGACAGTGGTAGTGATGAGGCCTCTAGCTAGATGGGTATCAGTGTTCCCCCCTATTTTTTGCCTTTAATCATCTTGTTAGGTAGCCCCCATTTGGGGATTGTAAGACATACTATTTCTGTTTTTTTTTTTTGGATGTTGGTACTTGTTCCTCCCCTTGGCTTATGGATGCCAATTTGGCATCTGAAGAATTTGGTCATGTTGGCACTTTATAATCTATCATAGTGGTTTTAGTTATACTTGCATTTGCTCGAATGGTTGGGTTGCTTAATACTTGCAGTTTCCATTTTAAAATACGGGAACTTCGAATTTTCAGAATCTGGCATTTTGCCTGAACATGTGTGCTGAAGCAGTCACTTTACCGCGGTAGCGGGTCCGTGGCAGTGGTAACTCTTTCTCTATAGCGACTTCGCTAAAGAGAAACAGCCTTCGTTGCAGTGAAACTTGCTAAGCAGAACAGTTATATAACAAGATTTCTTTTGTCTCTTTGGTTAACTCAAGTTAACCCCATCCACCAATCTTATCACGGGTTTTTATTAATCATACCTAGGCATATACTAATAAGGCCTGTCGAGATACCAATTAGAATCTTTCAGATACCAATTGGACTCAATTCGGGCAATCAACATAATCGGATGACACGATGGCATAGAAATAAGTAGGACTTCCTAAATGCCTTATAGCTTCCTGAAGATTAGATGTGGACGTCTACATATCAATCCGCATGAGTCTACTTGACATTACTCTTGTACTCATAGACCGATAGCCTAGACGCTCTTATACCAATTTTTCATGACCCAATTAAATAGGTCGTGCGGGCACCTACTCGACTCCACTCAATAGGAGAACCACTTTTTTCTTAGACAACAAACGTATCAATAAAACATAGTCATTTCATGATTCATATGTCAAAATCCTTCTTTATTTACATTAGTTCTTACAACTCAACCAATATAAACATAAATGAACCTCCCAACTAACAGAACTATTTCCAAGATCAAGCCTAAACAGGTATAAGAGCTCTACTATTGAGTATCGACAAATAAAAGACAAAACTCCATCTGCGAAAGAATGCAAAAGTTGTCACTGAATGACTGCCACTCCAAGAAGAACTTCAACCTGCCACAACCTACACCAAAAAGGTGTAGCAAGAGTAGTATCAGTACATCACAAGTACTGGTAGGTATCATCGGCCAACTACAATTTGTTTACATAACAACAAAATAATTAATAAGCATCGACATAAAATAAAACTAATTCCTATGTCTTTGTTGCCCTGAACTCACCTCTTTTATAAATTACCACAACCAATTAAGTCATGAAATATTACAAATACAACCACTCATATTGCCATCTTGGCGCATTATTAGCCTACCATTCTGTCTCTCCGTTTCTACTGCAGTGCTGGTACAACCACTGCCGCGGTCCTATTGCCACGGTCCTATTACTGCAGTCCTATTTCCACGGTGATATGTCTGCTGCAGTGGTAGTCACTAAATAGTAACCCAAAAACTTAGTCCTTTCAATTTTCCTGTCATGTCTTTCATTCATTAAGCATTTTCTAGCCAAATTTACCTAGTGATTCATCATCATAGTAATTTTCTCATGAGATTTCTAACGTATTATAATTTGTCCATACAAATATCATTTGTGACAGTCATGCCCTCTTTTATAATACATAAACAATAGGTGCGGCGTACATTCAACATGCATGCATATATATCACGTCAATTATCTCAAGGATATCATCAAACAAGTATCATATATCATGCAAATCATGCATTGTATCTTAATTAAGAAAATCTACCACGCACACATACCTGTCATACATACTGTAGTTATACCTCACTTCATACCTAACCCCATAATTTTGATCGTGAATTTTTACACCTCATTTCGGTCTCATATCACAACATGCATCCTTTGGATCACATAAGTATATTGTCACTTTCCCAGTACCACCACCACCAATAAATATAGGTGCCATGCCTTACCAAAATCAATCTGAGCTCGATCATACTAGTGGTAGTGTTCCAGGCACACGCCTCCATCATATCACTGTACACACATGCCATAGGGCCTTACTTTTTCCATTTCATTCATGACCTGCAGGGGACTCTAGAAATCCATGTACTATACAGACAGCCATATGAGTCCTTTATCATACCCGTTAGTGTACTCATTTCATACATCCAGCCTCATGGTGATTTAACACTACCTGTCAATGCACTCTCTCATAATGTTCGCCTTTATGCTCAGCTCGGGCATGAACCTCTCATATCTAGAAACTCAATCAGGATCAGATCAAACTGATCCAATACCATGTAAAGTACCTCCTCCTAGCACCAGGCCGTAACCTCTCTCATCGATATTACAAAATTCTTCCTTTCCTTATTACATAACTGTTGGGTCCTTGACGTTTTGATGTTTGACAACAGGTCAATGAAATAGGTGAATAAAGTTGGTCCAATGAAGTGTTGAGCAGTCTATGTAATAAGATGCCATTATCCAGAAGCAAGGGTGCGAAAATCATGGAGTTATAGGCAACAATCAAGAAACTCATCTAAATCTACACATGGATATATCAGGAGAGTTGGAGTCTGATTATGATACAATCATTACAAGAAGTTAAGTTTTATGAAGACTCCAACACGAGGATGAACTCTAAAGGCGGGAAATGATGTTTCCATAAAGAGTTTGGAAGAAACATGGAGTCTCTAGAGATGTGTGTATATAACGGAGGATGATATCTCATAAGAAATACACACTCACAAAGAGAGAAAAGAGCACTTTGCTTTCGGTTAGATTATTGTCGACAAACTTGTCTAGTAAAGTGTCAAGCTAGAGTTAGCTATTCTTACTAGGAGTTTGTGATTGAGTTGTAATCATTGTGTTCTTGATTCAGTGAGTTATAAGATGAATTGAGAAAAGTTGGTCTTCAAGTAAGTGTTACTAGAAAGACATTATTTTGGAGGTAGAATGGTTAGGAATTAGAGTTTATAATTTTTCAGATTGCAAGAGTTGTAATCAACTGTTTGAAGAGGCTCTTGAAGTTAGTAAAGTTGGAAAAATATCCTGTGGAGTATAGGTCGTGGTTTTCACCTTTGGAGCCGGGTGTTTTCCATGCTAAATCATTGTCTTATTTACTTACTATTTTATTCACGCAAGTGGAACACGTCTGATGACTTGTCTCTTTCATAAGAAAAAAATAAAGACAAGTCCTTAGGTCGTGCAATCTAGCAAGTGGTATCAGAGCAAGGTTTATATTTAAAGGCTAATACATAAGATAGATCATGTTGAATTCTGCACCACCCCTTGGACATTGTGAAGGACAGTCAACCACACGACCACCNCTAGGGTTTCCTCCATTGCAGAAATTCAAGCTTCCTTATCTAGGGCACTGACAGTCAACCACACGACCACCTCTTTTCAACGGCTCGCACTTCATTTGGTGGAAGGCTCGCATGGAGAACTTCATCCAAGCTGAGGATTATGAACTATGGGATAGAATTATCACCGGACCCATTATTCCAAAGAAAATGATGGATGGAGTCAAAATTCTAAAAGTGAGGTCCGAATTCACAGCGGATGACCTGTTGGCCCTCAAGAAAAATGCCAAAGCTAAGAATATCCTTGTGTGTAGGTTAGGTCCTGATGAGTACAACCGTATTTTGAATTTTTCAACCGCAAAAAAAATTTGGGATGCCTTGATCAATGCTCATGAAGGAATAAGTCAGGTCAGGAAGTTCAAAGTAGCCATGTTGTTTGCTGAATATGAAACATTCAAGATGTAAGATGGTGAGTCTTTGCAAGAAATGATAATGAGACTTACCTTGTTGGTAAATGAACTATCCTCACTAGGAAAGGTGCTCACTACTGAAGAACAAGCTGATAAAGTTCTAAGGGTGCATCCTAAGGCAAAATGGGATGCCAAAGTCATTGCTATTCGAGAAGCCAAAGATATTTCACCATGACGCTAGATGAATTGGTAGAAAATTTGAAGACATACGAGATGAATATGGATGATTCAAAGAAAGAAGATTCAGTCAAAGAAATATCACTGACTCTCAAGGCTTGTGACACTGATGAATCTGATGATGATGATGAGCATATTGCCCTCCTTACTAAGAAGTTCAAAAAATATCTCAAAAAGGAGAAGAGATATGACAAAAAGGGACCTAGTAACAAAAGAAGCTCCAATGAAAAGTCTTCAGCTGAGTGCTACAAGTGCGACAAAATTGATCACATGGTCAAGGATTGTCCACTCTGGGAAATTGAGTGGAGAAAAGAAAGAGTTGAAACAGACAAAGTTGAAAAAGAAATGAAGGAAAAGACAAAAAAGAAGGAAAACTTTGCAATGATGGCTGCTTGGGGATCTGAATCTGATGAGTCAGATGCTGAAGTTGATGAAACTGCCTTCATGGCAGTAGGAGATTCTGATTGCAAAGAAGAAGACAAGAACTCTTAGATATGTATTTCTGATCTAAATGAAAACATTCATAATGTGTCTAAAAATAAATTGATATTAGTGATGAATGCTGTTATGGAAAATCTTTAGGAAATCACCTTTGATAGAGATTAATTGTTTAATGGTCTTTCTAGCCTAAAATTTGAATTCATTGATCTAAAAAGGGGTAAAGAAATCACTGAGAAATAAAATTATGCACTGAAGAAACACATAGTTGAACTTGAGTCAGTAAACGGGAACTTGCAAAAACCTTCAAGTCAAAAGGATGAAGCTAGCGATAAATTGAAGAAGGTTGAAGCTAAACTAAAGCAATGTAAAATTGATTACTTTTGTGAAAAGGAAAAAGTAAGAAAGTTGAGTCTGGAAGTCTCTAGGCTAAAAGTTGATCTTGACAAAGCAAATAGGTGGACCAAGTCCTATAGGATTATAAATAATCTAAGTGGAAAGGTTCATAATGAAAGAGATGGAATAGGTTTTTTAAATGAATCCAGTGTCACTGAAGATTTTTGTTACCTGTATGGTCAGCATGGTCACCCTACCACTGGATGTCCAGTAGCAGTAACAAGCAGAAATAGGAGTATCTTGTGGGCTAAAGGAATTAATTATAAAAATGGTAGTAGAAACAGGTCACTCAACCTGTTGTCACACTGGGCAAAATGAAACTTGATTCATCCTTTTTATCATGAAAAGGGACCCAAGCTTGTCTAGGTTCCTAAAACGAACCCCTAAGTTTTTTGCAGGTAAGAGTGAAAGGGAGCAAGCATTGGTACATGGATAGTGCTTGTTCAAGACACATGACAGGAGATAAACAAAAATTTCTTTCACTCACTCCACTAAAAGGGGGGAATGTATCTTTTGGTGATGGAAAAAAGGATACTGTCACAGGGTAGGCAAGATTGGAAGCTCAGAAACAAGGGCCTTGGAAGATGTGGATCATGTAGATAGATTGAAACATAATTTACTGAGTATATCTCAGTTGTGTGACAAAGGCAATAAGGTAACCTTTACCTCTGCAGAATGCAAGGTCAAAAGGCTGGATACAAAAGAAATTGTGCTGAGGGCAAGCAAACACAAAAATGTATAAAAGACAGACATCATGGGAATGCCTGGTACAAATCTGACTTTCCTTAGTGCAATGGACAGTGATCCCCTACTCTAGCATAAAAGACTGGGGCATGCTAGCTTGAAATAGATAAATAGACTTGCTTCAAAGGATATGGTCATAGGGTTGCCTAAAACTAAGTTCAAAAATTACAGTGTCTGTAGTCCTTGTGTGAGGGGGAAGCGGGTGAGGTCATCATTCACATAAAAAAATCAAGTACAACCAAATGTCTGGATTTTTTGCATATGGATTTGTGTGGACCTATGAGAGTAAGAAGCAGAGGTAGAAAAAGGTACATCTTTGTTCTCATTGATGATTACTCCAGGTATACTTGGACTCTGTTTTTAGCCTCTAAAGATGATGCTTTTGATGCTTTCTATGTCTTTGTAAAAAGAATGGAAAAGAAATTAGGCTCTTCATTAATTTCCATAAGATCTGACCATGGAACATAATTTGAAAATGCTAAATTCTTAGAGTTCTGTTCACTAAATGGAATAGATCATAACTTCTATGCTCCAAGAAGACCACAACAAAATGGAGTAGTTGAAAGGAGAAATAGGACTTTAGAGGACATGGCTAGAACTATGATGATTGCAAGTAATCTTGCAAAAAATTCGTGGGCTGAAGCCATAACCACTGCTTGCTATATTTTGAATAGATGCATGAATATACCTCTATTAGAAAAGACTCCCTATAAATTACTAAAGGGCAGGAGACCAAACATTGCTCATCTTAGAATTTTTGGGTGTAAATGCTTTATTCATAATAATGGGAAAGATAATTTGGGAAAATTTGATGCTTGAAGTGATGAGGGAGTCTTCTTAGGTTATTCTCAATATAGTAAAGTTTATAGAGTGCTGAATAAAAGAACAAACTGTGTTGAAGAGAGTGTGCATGTTATTTTTTATGAATCTTGTGTTATGCTTCAGACTAACATGCAGGATGAAAGCGAAAATGATGAACCTACTCAGGAACAGGTTGTTGTACCTATTTCATCTATGGAACAATATGGTGGCTTACAAACAGGGGGAACAACAAGTAATGAATCCGAGTCATCACCATTGCAGCAAGTCCATTCAAATGCAAGAACCTCACAAGGACTGTAGCTGAAGAGCTGCAAGTATCAAGATTCCCGTCCAATCGAAAATGTTCTCACAGATCTTGCCTCTGGAATTACTACCAGATCAGGATTAAAAAATTGGTGTGCCTTTAATGCCTTCCTGTCTAAAATGGAACCTGAAAAGGTAAAAAAAAAAGGCCCTCCTTGATGAAGATTGATTTTTTCTATGCAGGAGAAACTGAATCATTTTGAAAGAAGCAAAGTTTGACATTTGGTACCTCCACCTGAAGGAAGGAGTGTAAGTGGCACCAAATGGGTATTCTGGAATAAGTTTGATGAGCATGGAATTGTCACAAGGAACAAGGCTAGGCTGGTGGTTCAAGGTTACAATCAAGAAGAAGGAATTGACTATGATGAGATATTTGCTCATGTTGTAAGACTTGAGGCAATCAGACTACTCATAGCTTTTGCAGCCTTCAAGGAAATTACTCTTTACCGAATGGATGTGAAGAGTGCATTCCTTAAGGGTTATTTGAAGGAGGAGGTTTATGTGAAGCAGCCCCCAGGGTTTGAAAGTTCTAAATTTCCTAATTACGTCTACAAGTTAGACAAAACTTTATATAGATTGAAGCAAGCTCCAAGAGCTTGGTATGAAAGACTCTCAAAATTCCTTCTGTATCATGGACATACAAGAGGAAAGATTGACAACACATTTTTTTAAGAACAAAAGGTAAGGATCTGCTAATTGTGCAAGTGTATGTAGATGACATCATATTTGGATCTATAAATAGTGACATGACTCAAGAATTTGCCATGATCATGAATGGAGAGTTTGAAATGAGCA
Organism: Datura stramonium; assembly: GCA_018107945.1. Taxonomy (NCBI): domain Eukaryota; kingdom Viridiplantae; phylum Streptophyta; class Magnoliopsida; order Solanales; family Solanaceae; genus Datura; species Datura stramonium. The sequence goes on from JACEIK010000741.1 coordinate 10,800, forward strand.
TGATAGGAGAGTTAAACTTCTTCCTTGGATTACAAATCAAGCAGACTCCCACTGGAATCTTGATTCATCAGCAAAAGTATGTGAAGGAGTTTCTTAAAAGATTTAATATGGAGTCTGCCAAAGAGATTGACACCCCTATTGCCACAACCACAAAATTGGACCTTGATGAAATAGGTCCATCCATAGATTAGACACAATACAGAGGTATGATTGGTTCTCTTTTATATCTCACTACTAGTATACTTGACATTGTTTTCAGTGTTGGCTTGTGTGCTAGATTTCAAGCAAATCCCAAGGAGTCACATTTCAAAGCTGTCAAAAGAATTTTAAGATATTTGAAGGGGACAACTGATCTGGGATTATGGTATACTAAGGGAAGTAATTTTTCCTTAGTAGGATATGTAGATTCTGATTATGCAGGATATTTGGTGGAAAGGAAAAGCACTACAGGGATGGCACACTTTTTTGGACCATATCTGATCTCGTGGTCCACAAAGAAGCAAAACTCAGTTTCCTTGTCCACTACTGAGGCTGAATATATAGCAGCTGGTTCATGTTATGCACAGTTACTATGGATCAAGCAATAGTTACTGGATTTTGGTGTTGATATGGAATGTGTTCCAATCCTGTGTGACAATACTAGTGCCATCAACATTGCAAAAAATCCAGTTCAACACAAAAGAACCAAACGTATTGATATAATAAACCATTTTCTTAGAGATAATGTAGAAAAGGGTCATATTTCAATTATGTTTTATTCCACTAAAGAGAAAATAGATGATATTTTTACCAAAGCATTAGGTAGGGATCTCTTTGAAAAGAACAGGTTACAATTGGGGATGATTAAGATTGCATAGATCACGTTCAATGATTGGTTAGATTATGCAAAATTCCTTGTTTCATTGTTATCTATGTTATTCATCCTAGATTTGCATATTTACTTATGTGTCCCAAGTCCAGGATAAAATTTTAAAATTTGACAAGGGTTGTGTATTAACTTGTGCAGTGTTATCAAGATCTTAAAGGGGCAGTCATTCATAGTTATCAGGGATGTTCTTTTCATTTAATGCTCTACTCCTAATGAGAAACAGCTATGCCTACATGCTCCATTCCTATACTAATTATGATAACCGTCAAATCCTCATCCTTCCCCATAAAGTTGAAACTACCACCCACTAATCATCACGTCTCCCACTGCCACCATTGATTAGCAGTCACATCCCACGTTTCATCTTCTTATTTTTATTCTATAAATTTGAAGTTTGGTTATTTGTAGAGGCATTCAAAATTAATTATCTCCCCTGACCTTCCCAAAAAGTTCTTCCATGGCTTCATCTTCTTCCTCGAGTAGTTCTTCCACCACCAACCCTGAAAAAGCGTCTTCTCTTAAGAATTGGTGCTTCACTCATCTGAAAGCATTCCCTCCCATATTCCATTCAAAATGTCAGATTTCGCGGCTTGGAATGCTTTTAAAAGCAGTTCTCACCTTCCACAACCTTTCCTCAATTCACAACTGAGTCAACCCTAAAAATCTGTGATATTTCTCCTCTTCAGTCAGCACCTAATGTTGGTACCCCTATTGCAGATTTGATTCCCCAAAGGGTACGCACTAGGTTATGAAAAAAATTAAAACACCTGTGCTTATCCCTGATGATGAACCTAAAGNCCTGTGCTTATCCCTGATGATGAACCTAAAGATGAATTTGACCATGAAACACCTCCACCTACCAGTTCCACTCGCATCCCTCCCACTCGTACCTGTAAACGACAGGAAGATGGGCATCTTGCTCAAGCTCTTCAAAGAGCAAGAAGAAAAAGAAGTTCTCTACCTCCTCTTCTGGCAAAAAGCAACCCTCCTCTTCCAAGGATGTCTTTCTTAAAACTGTTCAAAAATCTACTGTGGTCAAGAAGACCATGCCAAAACCAACCATATTTGAGTCATCAAAATCACCTTCCCAACCTCCCTCTTCTGCAAAACAAACCCTTGTTGCGCCTACTACCACTTCTTCCTCACCAACCCCAATCACCCAAAACCTCCTTCTAGACCCACCTCAAAATCTCCTTCCAAATCCACTCCTAAACCCTCCTCAAAATTTGTTGTTGCTCAAATTACACCTCGCAATTGAGATATAAGCGGTCGAGTGTCAAATATAGAACCCAACAAAGGTTGAGATTGATCCCACAGGGAATATGGTAAGAACTTAGGTTAATGCGAATAACTATTACTATTGATTTACTTATTTCCAAAGGGGAAAACATATAGAATAATAATCAAAGTAAAATTGTTGAGTATTGAAATCAAATTTGGTTTGTATTCAATTAACGATTTGACTAGGATTGTGTTCCCCAAGATTTCTCAACCACAAGGCTTATATACTAGTGATCTATTCTAGTGTTCAACATGCAATATTGGTAAGTTAGGTTCACCTAAATGGTTGGTCCCCAATCTAGATGATTTTCACCACATAACTTGGTCTGTATACGGGTGTACTTTAGTTGACCCTTACCCTTAATATCGGATTAGCTATCCCTGGACAAGTTCAAGCTATTAGATGAGGGTTGATAGCCTTAAATATTCGTTGTTAATCCCTTTTCCCATTATTTACCTCATTGGTTCGGTAAGTAAGAATAAAGCAAGTCCTAACATTTGCAATCTTCAAGAATCAATCAAAACAAAGGGAAAACAATACATGCATAAAACCCCGTTCAAGAATAACTAAGTGTTTTTGCCTATGTGTGTTAATTCATCTTGGTTCCCACAAACCTAGTTTATGGGTTTACTACTCATACTTGTATTATCGCAATAACAAAATATAGAAGAAATCATAATTACAACTTACAAACTATTGTAGAATAAAAACCACGTAGATTGAATAAATCTCCAATGTTGCTTTCGTTTCTTGAATCAAGAACAATTGATCAATACCAAAATTATAGTTAAAAACTAATAAAGTCAGCTCTCTCAATTGTCTAAAAATCATTCCAGAAATCTCTCAGAAATCATCTTCTAAAAATAAACCTAAATTGGGTATTTATAATTTCAAGAAATCCTTTTCCTAAATAAAACTGGAAACTAGGTCGGCAGTGGCAGCGGGCTAGGTGATGGGTCATTCGGCCTTCTGACGAGTCTTTCCTTACTTTACATTAGTCGTCCTCAGCATCACACCCAGTCGTTGCAACGGGTCACCTAACGACTCGTCATGCCTGAGCACGAGTTGTAGGTCCCTCCCGGACTGACTCCTTCAAAACTCCAGTGCACTTTACGGATGGTTTTTCAGTGGCCTACCAACAAGTTGTTTCATCTCATGACGACTCATTATGTCTGTCGTCAACTTCACTGGACACTTTGTTGAAATTTTCTCTTCTAATCCTCACGACTCGTTACCAGTTGTAACGAGTCGTTCCTCCAACTCGTTAAGTACACTGGCTTGCTTCTTCCAAACTCCAAATTTTGCCCACGCCTTAAGAACGGGTCATGCCTCCTGCCAACAACTCGTTAAGTGCCTGGCAGTCACCTTTTAGTTATTTTTTTTATTAATTTGATAAAATTCACTTCCAAACCTATTTTCCTGCTCATTAAGCACAAAATACATCATACGCATATAAATATACCTAGAATGTGCATAATTTCTTGGTTTTAAGCGTCGAAAGTGCCGTAAAATCATGGCACATCACAAGCCTATCACAAAACCTACTTCCCAAAACTTCTTCGAAACCATCTTCCAAACATGCCTCGAAACCCTCTCCCAAACCGGCTTCTAAACCATCATCCACGCCTACCTCAATAGCTCCCTCTCCCCCTACAAAAACCAGAACTTCAGAATAGGTTACTCGACCTGGTCCATCTGTCGACTCTGACTCAGATGAATCTGATGGGAATATGGCCGCTGGGTTTTATACTTCTGATCTTACCGATAACCAACTATTTCACTTGGTCCATTTTCAAAAATGAGTTGTTCTCAGGGGTAGGGTAGTGAGTTGTTTTGGTGGTCCAGAAATGGAGGTATTACTTGAAAAATTGGAGGTTCAAGGTTGGACATCCTGTTTCTTCATGGTGATTTTCAGAGAATGTTTGGTAAACCGGAGGTAGTTGAGCTCTATGCTCATGGGGTTGCAAATGCTTCCCTCTTTTCTTCCACTGTCAGGGGTGTTTCTCTCTATTTAGTTGCTGAGGATTTGGCCCGTATTTTGGGAATTCCCAGTGGTGACTGGGAGCACTATGTCAAATTTGAATGGCCTCCACTGTAAAATTTTCCCTCTGCTAGGGACATATGCAGAAAATTCTCGGTCCAACCTAATCTTGTTCAGCATCGCCACATTCAAAAGAGAGAAATGTCTCCCCTTCATCAGCTCTATTTTGATGTTGTTCACAAGATGCTCATCCCTATGAAGGAAAGAAGGAATGAGGCTAACTACCTTGACCTAACCTTGATGTAGTTGCTTGATATGGAGGTCAATATTGATTTGCCAAGTCTTATGGTGAAACATATGCAAAGGGTTCTTTCCAAAGATGATAAAGGACATGCTCTTCGCTATGCTTTGTGGTTGTCCTATGTCTTTGAGGATTACTCAGTCCTTGTTCAAGTTTGGACCTTCCAAACTACGAAGGATGTCCTCGGTGAGGTGAAACATGTTGACTTACCTGCTTCAATGAGGAGAGCTTACACTCCTTTTCAAAAAATGCGAAATGCATTCGCAGAGAAAATTGCTGAGTTAGAGGCTGCCCAAGTTGCTCACGCTTAGGAAAAGGGTACTCTTAAAGCTAGGATCACCGAGTTGGAGGCAACTCTTGCATCTGTAAGGGCAGCAAATGTTGATACCATTAGACTCCTTTCTCAATTACTTCCATTTGCACCTCCTTCCTAGAACCTCTTTGTGTTGTTTCCCTGTTATCCCTCCTATCAAGGCTTAGTTTATTTTTCTTTTCAGTAGTGTATTAATGTGCTAAGAACCTACCTTTACTTAAATGAACTGCTTTTAATGAATAATTTTCACTACCTTGTTACTGCTTTCTCTTGTCTTTTGAAATTGTTATCTTGCTTGTCTTGGGATTGCCCCAGTGGCAATAGGGTTGTCTAACATTTTGATAACAATGATTCATTGACTCAGCTTTTCGATGATGCCAAAAGGTGGAAGAAAATGAAAACATATTCACCATGCAATATTTATAACCCACTTGGCTAACCTATTTTATTTGAGAGATGTTTTCCTCGCAGGTAAAATCTGTGTGTAAACGAGATCATGTTTGTCATCATCAAAAAGGGGGAATTTGTTGGGTATTTGAAGTTTTGATGCTTGACAACAGGTCGATAAAACAAGTGAATAAAGTTAGTCCAATGAAGTGTTGAGCAGTCTATGTAATAAGATGTCATTATCCAGAAGCAAGGATGCGAAAATCATGGAGTTGATAGGAAACAATCAACAAACTCTTCTAAATCTTCACGTGGATATATCAGGAGAGTTGGAGTCTGATTATGATATCATTGAAAGAAGTTAAGTTGCATGAAGAGTCCAACACAAGGATGAACTCTAAAGGCGGACAAAGATGTTGCCGTAAAGAGTTTGGAAGAATCACGGAGACTCTGGAGATGTGTGTATGTAATGGAGGATGATATCTCAGAAGAAATACACTCTCACAAAGAGAAAAAAGAGCACTTTGCTTTCAGTGAGATTATTGTCGACAAACTTGTCTAGTAAAGTGGCTAGAGTTATCTATTCTTGTACTAGGAGTTTGTGATTGAGTTGTAATCATTGTATTCTTGATTCAGTGAGTTATAAACTGAATTGAGAAAAGTTGGTCTTCAAGTAAGTGTTACTAGGAAGACATTATTGTTGGAGGTAGAACGGTTAGGAATTAGAGTTTATAATTCCTCAGATTGCAAGAGTTGTAATCAACCATTTGAAGAGGCTCTTGAAATTAGTAAAGTTGGAGAAAAATCCTGTAGAGTACATGTCGTGGTTTTTCACCTTTGGAGCCGGGTGTTTTCCATGCTAAAACATTGTCTTATTTACTTACCATTTTATTCACGCAAGTGGAACACGTCTGACGACTTGTTTCATTCATAGGCAAACAGTAAAGACAAGTCCTTAGGTCGTGCAATCTAATAATAACATCTCGGTCCATTGGTACCATTTATCAAGAACCACATTCACATCCTTGAAACGTGCTCATCACCCATCATATCCATAGGTTCATTCACATAAAAATGCAGATAATAACACTTACAGCTTTGTTGCAGCTGAAATTCACACGTAGATCATAATCGAAAAATTAACATAACGGGTTATAATACCGTTATCAATCTCCATATGCATAGAAATACTTACATACCGCAAACTTGAAAACCACCCATGCATTTTCTACTTACCATCTTCCATTTTATATATTAAGAGGTTAAATACTAATTATACCCTGTAGATAATGAAGAGTCGCGACTAGACCCACTCAATAGATTGGACTCCATTACAGCAATATTGCTACCATTATAGTGGTCTTGCTGCAACGTTACCACTCTCGTTGCATCGATACTGTGTTAGCAGTACTCTGATCAGTCCCTTTATAGCCTTTTCTTACAGATCTTTTCATCATGAATATTGTGATTCACCATCGTTAGTACATCTCGCCATAAGATCTCATCATATCATACCCCATATTGCAATAGCATAACAAAACCATTCGCTCTCATCGTTAACATTAAGTTAACATCAATTTACATGTGTTCAACAATTTCAAGGATATAGCTTATGTTCAAATAAGAAATTCATCATAAATTCTATTATCTATAATTAATCAGCATATTACGATTTATTCTCCTACGATTCATTAATTGGATTTCTAATCTCCTAACTCAGGATCTTTAGCACATGTTATGTGGTCCTCATAAACCCCCCAAATCAAGTAGTAAACACGACTATCTTTCTCCTTTTAATCAATCAAATAAATTCTATTAAATACGGAACTTACATACATCACCCAAATCCACTCCCCTAATCTTCTGGCGAAGTCGTTATATCTATACTAATTCTCTCATTCAATTCCTCATATGTGAGTCACACAAATTCACGTTCCCACCTCTGTATTCTTAGGGTTAATTGACAACTATGTGTGAAGCGCATCAATCACATGCACGTATATGTTTAGCTAATCATAGTCTATCACAAAAGTGGGTAATCCATAGCCTACCTGGGCACCAAACTCTTGTCAAGTCGTTTCCCAATCGCGTCTTCGCCTTGATTCCTTGGGTTCTTGTGAAGTCTCCCAGCTATGGAGGATAATTCTCTCCCCTCTAGCTCCTTATCTTGTTCCAAAGGTCTATTCTCTATTTTTGGGCATTTTTATTCAACCCTTGAAAGAACTTCATTTTTAAATCTAAATTAGGATAGGATTCCGCACTTCCTGCTTCGCGTTCGTCCGCTGCAGTGTGATCCTTACCGTTGCAATGGTTTCTCTATGGCGGGCCATGAGCCGTTATGGTAGTCTAACGCCTAGCCCTCTTGTTTTCATCTAGTCCCTTTCAGAGTATATTTTTCTAAACTTTAGCCCGAACATCACCTTAATACAAAATTTCCAATCTTCCTCGGACTCGGGCAGGGTGGTTGCTATACAAGCGAACGGGCCGTTACAAAAATAACATATAACTTTTTGCGATATTTATATGGATAATATTTATGAGGAAAAAAAACTAACCATCAAGCGTTGTATAATTTAGTAGTGATTTTATGCAGAGATTAAATTTTCTCCAACCCAATCAAATATAATACAAATCAATACTAATTTTATTCGTACGACATTGCTTTTGGAGGTTCATTTAGGATTGTTTCACTCAGTATTCTTTTTCATCAATATTTAATTGAATTCAAGATAGAGTTATTACAAATGCAAGTGTCATGCCCCACCTTGGGAGGCATGACTGGCACCTGGTGCCCTACTAGGATCTGAACTGACTGAGCTGACTGAGCCTAAGCACTTCTGGTACAGGCTTACTCCCCAAATCAAGAAAACAACGGGCTATGTCTCGACTGTAAATATAGCCTCCGGCCGACAAGGACTTATAGCCACCTGTAAAAGGAAACAGCTAACCAGAAAAAGGCAATAACAGGGAATCCTATGTGAGCCGACAAGACCACCATGATGTCTAGTTATGAATGTAAAGTAAAACCAGTGCTAAGCTAAGCTATGGCTGAAAAGGCCTCTAATCTGCCAGCTAAACAAGGCCCCACATGACCAACATGTAAACTACAACACATATGGGACCCCACAAGGCCAACACATAGTTTAACGCACATATAGGCCCCACACAGCCATTAATAGCTAACCACAGGGAAATAGAAACAATCTACAAGCCTCTAGGAGTAACATGATGGTCAGGACAGGGCCCCGGCCTACCCAAAAACTGTACAATCAAAAAGGAATAAACCTCCAGTCTATAAGCTAAGGAAGAAAGGAGCTACTTCTCTGGTGATGCTGGTTGAAAGCTAAGAGGGACCTGCTCCTCGTCTAACCATACCTGCAAGCAAGTAATGCAGCGCCCTAGAAAGGGCGTCAATACATATGTACTGAATATGTAAGGCGATAAATGTAAATGACTGAAATAAAGAAGTAGAACTGAAAGTAACTGAAATGAAGGGATAGAGATCATACCTGAGTAATAAAACGTCTTACTGTCTAATTATCAATAACTAAAGAAAACATAAACCTTACCTGGCCCCCAAAAGTCGGATGGTACAACCAGCACATAATAACCCACCTAAGGCCCCCATAAGCCCTGGTGAGTACACCTCAGTCTATATACCCATATCAAAGGTCACACTGGGTAAACTAATAACTANCAGTCTATATACCCATATCAAAGGTCACACTGGGTAAACTAATAACTATAGCCATCCTACCAATCCCGTAGGTCTGCAACTGAGCCTGCTCGGCCCCTGACTGTAACTATGTCTGAGTTCAGTGGACTCCTGATATCTGCACCTCGGGTACCAGGCTCGACGGAGGTGTATAAATACAACTATGAAATATGAGGGCCTGGAACCCCATCTTCATCCCTAGAGGATGGCATACCACTCTGTAGAGCGATGTCATCTCGCCCTTGGCGGGCGTTGACACAGCTAATAACCCTAGGGTCGGTCATGGAGGCTATACATGCATAATCCATCCAAAACTAATATGGAATACTGACTTAAGCTAATAACAACAACTAATCATAATATACATGCTTCTGGTAATCTTACTGGATTTCAAACTGAGCGATCATGCTAAAGAAACTAACTTGCCGAAGGAAACTGCCTTAACATACCTCATTCGTTGATTGCTGATTAACTAGTGAGTTTCAGCTCGTATTAAACTGCTCTTTTCAACTGAAATCGTATTACTAGAAGAATAAGGCTAATTCCAGTACTAAATTCGATGAAAAACAATAATTTAATATAGAAATATTAACTATATTTCAACTTGAAGGAACACGGTCGAAAACTCGCAATTTTCCGAGAATCCAGAAGGCAGAAGTGCTTACTTTAAGCCTCTGATCGTATTTACACTAGTTTGGAGAAATTCCAAGAACTTTAGCTCGGCGGAGTTACGATTTGCCAGGTGAATTTAACAAAACTAACTCCGTAGTAATGCTCCTTGCAGCATTATACTTTGATACCCGAAGTTAATTTGAATTCGGGCAGCGTTTCATAGCGTATACGGAAGATTTTAACTTGTTTTCTTCATACACTCCCTGTTTTGGCCCTATATATATATATATATGGAATATAACTTACAATAAAAGGATGAGACTTATATATACTTGAGGTGGTGGACAGGGGTCCATGGCACGGACCCCAATGCATCATAGCCGGGCATGCCACGGAGCCCAACGTGGAGGGCAGGGTCCGTGCCACGCTGCCCCTTTGGGTAGCTGGCCCAGCCTCCTCCCGCGCGGTCTTGACTCCGCGCTCGTCCGACCTTTCCCCGAGCCCCTTTCTCGTACGTATTGAACTCTAAAAGTCTAAAACAGCGTACGAATAGGTGATCTAAATGTTAGAAACTTATGAGTTGTAACATCCTCCCCCCCTTAGAAACATTCGTCCTTGAATGTCTTACGTTAGCTTATAGGCATCTTAACTCTTATAACTACTTATTCTGGAAAAATTTCGGCAGAGTCTCCCCTGTAATATGGCCTATCTAAAAACCCTGAAATGCAGAAAAGTCCAATACAGGCACTTCATATCATACTATCACAACTATTTCACAGTAAGGCTGGAGCCAACTGAGCAATATATATAACATAAATCGTGCAACAGCAACTGAATCAATAACTTACCTTAACTGCATAGTATGGACTAAGCCTATAACAAATGAGGAAATCTGGATTTCATGTCGTCCTGAGCTTCCCAAGTCATTTCCTCTCTATTCTTATTTCTCCATAGTACTTTAACAGAGGCAACATCTTTAGTCCTTAACCTATGAATCTGCCGATCTAATATAGCTACTGGAGCCTCTTCATAGGCTAATTCCTCAGTGACTTGGACATCTTCAACTGGCACAATTCGGGATGGATCCCCTATGCACTTTCATAGCATCGACACATGGAAGACTGGATGAACAGATTCCAACTCTGAAGGTAAATCTAGCTCGTATGCCACCTGGCCTATTCTCCGGAGTATTCAATACGGACCAATAAACCTTGAGCTGAGATTACCCTTTTTGCCAAACCTTATTACGCCCTTCATTGTTGAGATTTTTAGAAATACCCAGTCACCTACACTGGACTCCAGGTCCCTACGTCGTATATCAGTGTAAGATTTCTGGCGGCTTTGAGCTGTCAGCAGATGTTCTCTGATAAGCTTTACTTTCTCTTCTGACTGGTGAATTATATCCGGCCCAATTAACCCTGTCTCTCCAACCTCGAACCAACCAACTAGGGACCTACATTTTCTCCCATATAAAGAGGCATAAGGCGCCATCTGAATTACTGAATGGTAACTGTTATTGTAAGAAAACTCAATAAGCGGTAAATATTCCTCCCTGCTGCCTCCGAAGTCTAGCACACACGCTCGTAACATATTCTCGAGCATCTGAATTGTACGTTCCGCCTGGCCATCTATCTAAGGGTGGAATGTCGTACTTAGATTAACCTGGGTTCCCAAACCTTTCTGGAAAGACTACAAAAACCTAGTTGTAAATTGTGCTCCCCTATCAGAAATGATAGATACTGGGACACCAAGTAATCTGACTATCTCTCTGATATAAAGCTTGGCATAAGCTTCAACTGAGAAGGTGGTCCTGACTGGAAGAAAGTGAGTTGATTTCGTCAACCTGACGACAATCACCCAGATGGAATCAAATTTACACTTGGTACGAGGTAACCCTGTCACAAAATCCATATTAATTGCCTCCTGTTTCCACATAGGCACTGCTATCTCTTGTGTCAGTCCGCCGGGTTTCTGATGTTCGGCTTTCACCTACTGCCAATTAGGAAATTGAGCCACAAATTTTGCTATCTCCTTTTTCATTCCCAGCCACCAGTAAATCTCTTTTATATCATGAAACATCTTTGTTGAACTTGGATGAAGAGAGTAACAGGAATAATGCACCTCGCCCATAATTTTCTAGCGAAGTCCTGCTGCATTTGGAACACAGAGGCGATCCCTATATCTCAAAACTCCGTCTTTGGTTACCTAGAAATCTATAAATTTCCCTCGCTGAACCTTATCTATGAATTGAACTAGATTAGGGTCTTCATACTGCTTTTCTTTCACTTCCACAACTAACGATGATACTGTCGTATTCTGAATTACTGCTACACTGTCTCTCGAATCTACTATACGGACGACTAAACTGGCTAACTGATGCAATTCTCAAGCCAGTTCCCATTGTCCTGGCTTCAGGTGTACTAAGCTCCCCATGGAGTTACGGCTGAGGGCATCTGCTACAACATTGGCTTTCCCTGGATGATACAAAATATTCACATCATAGTCTTTCAATAGCTCTAACCAGCGACACTGCCGTAGATTCAACTCTTTCTGTGTGAAAATATACTAAAGGATTTTGTGATCAGTGAAGATATTTACATGAATGCCATACAAATAATGCCTCCATATTTTCAAGGCATGAATCACTACGTCTAATTCCAGGTCATGGGTGGGGTAATTCTTTTCATGCTTCCTCAGCTGCCTGGAAGCGTAAGCAATTACTTTACCATGTTGCATCATAACACATCCTAACCCAACGCCTGAAGTATCTTAGTATACTACATAACCCTCTGATCCTGCTAGCAAGGCTAATACTGGTACTGAGGTCAGTCTGTTTTTCAACTCCTGAAAGCTCTGTTCACATGCTTCAGTCCAGTGAAATTTAGCTTCTTTCTGAGTTAACTTGGTCAAAGGTGTTGC
>JACEIK010000741.1:24402-39162 GCA_018107945.1 Datura stramonium
ATAAGACAAGGTGGATCCTGGATCTATCAATACATAAACAGAATGATAGCAAATTTCCAGCATACCTGTCACCACATCCGGCAATGACTCTGACTCCTATCGTCCCAGTAAGGCATAAGTGCGATCTGGACCGATACCTGAGCTAGACGCCCCTGGTCTGCCTCGGCCTCTGCCGGCTGGAGCTGGGAGCCTACGCCCTACTGGAGATGCTGGGGCACGTGGTCCTACTGAGGATCTATCCTGTCGGTCCCGATCATTCTGAAACCTAGCTGGATAATCCCTTATTTGATGACCCTCCTGTCCACAGGTATAACATGTTGTGGAACCATACCTGCATGCCCCAGAGTGACGTCGGCTGCAAACAGGGAAAAGCGGCACGGTGAATCTACTCTACTCCATTCCTCTCTGCTGCTATGAACCTGCTGATCGTGAGCTCTCGTCGGGTCCTGACTGCCCCCGATGACTAGATCCACTCCCCTGCTGCTGTTGTGGGGGTGGGGGTCTGGGTGGTCTACCTGAAAAGCATTTCCTGGGCCCACCCTGGGACTCTGCCTGCATGTCACTAGGTCTGGCCCTATGGCGCTACTCCTGATCTACCCTCCTTATCTCCCATTGCCATTGTCTGATCCCTTCAATATTCTGAGAAAAAGCCTAAACGCGGGCAATATCCATGTCCTCTCACAGAGTGGCCATAATACAAGTCTCCATGTATTCTGGATTCAACCCCATAATAAATCGATGCACCCTAGCCGGCATGGTATCCATAAAAGCTGGTGCATATCGGGCCAAGGAGTCGAACCTCATAGCAAACTCCCGGACACTCATCCACCCCTGCTCTAGATGTAGGAACTGATCAACCCGGGCCTGTCGAATTTCCCGTGGTAGGTAGTGGTCCAGAAAAGCCTCTAAGAAGCTGGGCCAAGTCGGAGGGGAAACATCTCTCCCTCAGGACCTCTCCCAACTTTCGTGCCACAGTATGGTGATGTCCCGTAGCTGAAAGACCGCTAACTCAACTGAATCTACAAGTGTAGCATGTATCACCCTAAAAATCCACTACATCTGATCTAAGAAATCCTGAGGGTCCTCCGCCCGATCCGTCCCTGTAAACTGTGGGGGACTTATGGTAAGGAAATCTCGGACCCTCAAACTACCAGGCCCTCCTGAGAACTCTGCGACTGTGGGTGCCATTGGCTAATGTTGTGCAGCCATCATCTGAGCTAGAATAACAATAGCACTCCTGACCTCCTGATCATATGGTACTGGTATAAAGACTACTTGAGGTGGTGCCGTCACATTTACCGCTCCGAGCAGCTCCTGGCGTAGTGGAGAGTGTTGGGGAGACCGAGATGATGTCTCCCTATCGCCCTCGGATCGGGCTAACTCTGACAGAGGCACCCTACTGGTGCCTTCCCTTGTTGCAACATCCAATCTCCTACCAGTCGTGGTGTGTCGCGGGTCTGTCATTTTTGTGTAGATAAAAGAATATGGTAAGCTTAGGGACTCAACCCTATACTGTACAGCTCTCAATAGCACGACTGGATAAGAAGAAAGAGTAACCATCCTATCATGCCTTGCAACCTCCTTCCTGTAGAATGTGGTGCACAACACATCCTTAGACAAGACTCTACTTAGCACGACTTGCAGACTCCTTGGGACACGACCTGCTCTGGTACCAAGTTTGTCACGCCCCACCTTGGGAGGCATGACTGGCACCTGGTGCCCTACTAGGATCTGAACTGACTGAGCTGACTGAGCCTAAGAACTTCTGGTGCAGGCTTACTCCCCAAATCAAGAAAACAACGGGTTATATCTCGGCTGTAAATATAGCCTCCGACAGACAAGGCCTTATAGCCACCTGTAAAAGGAAACAGCTAACCAGAACCAGGCAATAACAGGGAATCCTATACGGGTCGATAAGACCACCATGATGTCTAGTTATGACTGTAAAGTAAAACCAGTGATAAGCTAAGTTATGGCCGACAAGGCCGCTAATCTGTCAGCTAAACAAGGCCCTACACAGCCAACATGTAAGCTACAACACATATGGGAACCCACACAGCCAACACATACACTAACGCACATATAGGCCCCACACGGCCAATAACAGTTAACCACAGGGAAATAGAAACAAGCTGCAAGCCACTAGGAGTAACATGATAGTCGGGACAGGGCCCCGGCCTACCCAAAAATTGTACAATCAAAAAAGAATAAACCTCCAGTCTATAATCTAAGGAAGAAAGGGCTACTGCTCTGGTGATGCTGGTTGAAAGCTAAGAGGGACCTGCTTCTCGTCTAACCGTACCTGCAGGCAAGTAATGCAGCGCCACAGAAAGGGCGTCAATACATATGTACTGAATATGTAAGGCGATAAATATAAATGACTGAAATAAAGAAGTAGAACTAAAAGTAACTGAAATGCAGGGATAGAGATCATACCTGAGTAACAAAACGTCTTACTGTCTATTTATCAATAACTAAAGCAAACATAAATCTTACCTGGCCCTCATAAGCCGGAAGGTACAACTAGCACAGAATAACCCACCTGAGGCCCCCATAAGCCCTGGTGAGTACACCTTAGTCTATATACCCTTATCTAAGGTCACACTGGCTCAACTAATAGCTAAAATCATCCTACCAATCCCCTGGGTCTACAACTGAGCTCGCTCGACCCCTTATTGTAACTATGTCTGAGTCTGCTGGACTCCTGATATCTGCACCCCGAGCACCAGGCTCTACGGGGGTGTATAAAGACAACCACAACATATGAGGACCTAGGACCCCATCTTCTTCCCTGGCGGACGGCATACTGCTCCGTAGAGCGACGTCATCTCGCCCGTTGCGGGCATTGACATAGCTAATAACCCTGGGGTCGGTCATGGAGGTTATACAGGCATAATCCATCCCAAACTAATATGGAATACTGACCTCAGCTAATAATAACAACTAATCATAATAGACATGCTTCTGGTAATCTTACTGGATTTCAAACTGAGCGATCATGCTAAAGAAACTAACTTGCCGAAAGAAACTGCCTTAACATACCTCGTTTCCCGATTACTACTTAACTAGCGAGTTTCAGCTCGTATTTAACTGCTCTTCTCAACTGCAATCATTTTATTAGAAGAATGAGGCTAATTCCAGTACTAAATTCGAGGAAAAAAACTTAATATAGAAATATTAACTATATTTTAACTTGACAGAACACGGTCGAAAACTCGCAATCTCCCAAGAATCCAGAAGGAAGAAGTGCTTACTTTAGGCCTATGATCGTATTGACACTAGTTTGGAGTAATTCCAACAACTTTAGCTCGATGGAGTTACGATTTTCCAGGCAAATTTCGTTAAACTAACTCCGTAGTAATGCTCCTTGCAGCATTATACTTCGATACCCGAAGTTAATTTGAATTCGGGTAGCATTTCATAGCGTTAACGGAATATTTTAACTTGTATTCTTCGTACTCTCACTATTTTGGTTGTATATATATATGGAATATAACTTACAACCAAAGGATGAGACTTATATATACTTGAGGCGGTGGACAGGGGTCCATGGCACGGACCCCAACTTGCCAATAGTCGGGCGTGCCACGGAGCCCAACCTGGAGGGCAGGGTCTGTGCCACGCTACCCCTTTGGGTAGCTGGCCCGGCCTCCTCCCGCAAGATCCCAACTCCGCGCTTGTCCGACCTTTCCCCGGGCCCCTTTCTCGTACATATTGAACTCTAAAACTCTAAATCAATGTACGAATAGGTTGTCTAAATGTTAGAAACTTACGGGGTGTAACAACAAGAAAGGGCTACAGATTATACCAATGTGTGGATAATATAAATCAAATACTGTATTAGTGATTCAGAAGATTCTCTTTTATTTTTAGGATAGAACCTTTGTTCAGAACCATAGAACGGGATAGGTCCCATCAAAATTGTAACACCCCAAAACTTTCCTAGACCAGACACGACATTTGAGGAATGTTTTGAAGAAAAACCATAAATTTTGTTGCAGAACGACCTCGATAAAGGGTCGTGGGAAGCTCCAACGGGTCAATGTTTGAGTTGTTGTCAGTGAAGAAGGTTTTCTTCGAGGAATAAGATGATCTGTTGGTTGAACCAATGAGCCGTCCTATCGTCCGTCGGATCCCAAGTTCAGAATCCTACCGGACCCTTCCCTGAGGCAACGAAAGGAACCAACGGTCCGTGGTTCCTACCAATGAGTCGTTGCTACCACCCATCCCCGGTTTCTAGGCCCTAACAATGTAGACCAAGAGTCGATGAAATGACCTGTTGGTCCTACCAACGAGTCATTGTGTTGATCCTTGCCTCAAGGCCCAGTTTTCCTACTAGTACTAACGAGATGTACCAATGACCCGTCTGTTCTTCCAACAGATCGTGGTACCCTATCGTGGTTCATTTCCAGTGTCCATGGTTTCTAGACCCAGAATCAATGGTGGGTTCCAACGGGACGTGGGTCCGACTAATGACCCGTTCTGAGGCTCGTGTTCAGTGTCAGCCAGTTTTTAGTTCCTTCTTCCAGGGGTATGTTGGTAATTTACCACCTTTTAATACTTAAACCCCATTGTTCTGGGCTCGTTTAGGAGGGAGTTAAAGGGGTAGAATGACCTATCCCCTCCATCTCACTCTCCTTCCCTCCAGCCTAAGCGTAGAACAAACAAAAAGTTCAGAGCAGAAGCTAGGGAAGACGTTGTCTTCTCAGAATTTTCTCAAGAAATTCTTAGCCATGTATGTGGGAATTCAATAAAGGAATAGTTTTTCCCTTATGTCCCCAAGATCCTTCTTTATTTTCTCTATTAGTTCTAGTCCTAAGACTTTCAAATGTGATGAAATTATCTGTCAAAAATCGTTTAAATCATGTGGAATATCATTTATGTTAAATGTTGATGTTTTTCCACCAGTTTGTGACTATGTTGTTTCTTATTCCTGTAACATGAAATCTAGCCGTAGTCTTGAATACAGAAAAAAAACTAGAATCTTTCAATAGTGTTTATATATCGAAATTTTGCTTGATTCTATCAGTGTCGGGGACTCCCATGTTGTTAATTGTATTGAAAATCAGTCAGACTATTGTCAGTTCAGTTTCAATCAAAATGTTAGAATATCCAGTGTTAGTTAGAAATGTCAGTTGATCAGTTGGACTACATAAATTTTTGAGGTGTCAATAGTGCCTCACAATTATCAGAAATAGTTACGGTATCAGTTTTAATTGTTCTTTAGGTGGTCATGGAATTTTCAGATAAGAAGCTCTGACCAGCCTTAGGACCCCAGCTTCAAATTATAGTTTGTTCTTTAGACGATTACGATGCTTCCAGAGAAGTAGCTCTGACCAGTCTTAGAACCCAGTTACAGAATTCGGTCCAATAAGACTCTTAGGGTGCTTCCAGATAGGTATTCCTGACTAGTCTTGGGCCCCAGTTTCAAGCTGTCAGCTTAATATTTAGTCTAGGACTATCTAGTGGGAGTAGTACTTAGCACCGAGCGGACCAGGGTTCCAACGCACCCAGGTTCCCAAAACTACAGTGCCACTGTAGGTTACAGTTTTATTCGCCTTATAGCCCCAGATTTGTGACCATCAAGTTCATGCCTTTATACCCTGGCAAGGTATATTGGGTCCTACCGGTGGGAAGTATACATTGGACTTCACGTCTAGCTCACGTGGTTATATGTCGGTTATAGACTCTCTCACTAGTCAGCTCAATTTCAGATCAGTACCTCAAATTTAGGGTATGTTCTTGACCATCAGACAGGGTCTTTTGGACCATCTCAATTATTTCAATTATACAGTTTAGTAGCTCCAACTGGTCATTAAATGTCTTTTTAGTTCAGCACTTTTATCTCCTGTGTATGGTTTCTCTCACTTACTCAGTACATTCAAAGTACTGACACATACTTTTTATGATGTATCACTTTATGATACAGCTTCAGGATCAGTCCCAGCCTCGCTAGTCAATCGCTCTCAGAAAACTTCAGTTGTTTTATTTGGTGAGTCCTCATATTTCAAGGACGAAAATTTTTTTTGTAGTTTATTTTTTTCTTACTTCTACTTAGATTTGGAGTTAGCTGGGAGCTTGTCCCAATAATTTATCAGTTGTAGTGGCTTTCAGACACAGATTTAGTTTTTCAGACTTGTAGTTTTGTTCAAATGTTTTCAAACATTATGAATCAGCTTCATTCTCATAAATATTTATATTTTTGTTTAAAGCTTCAGTTGTATATATTTAAAAGTTTACTCAGAATGCTAGTGTATGATAAACCAGGGGTTGACTTGGGGTTACTTGTGATTCCAAGTACTGTGTCCCGTCCGGGGTGTAAGCTCGGGGCGTGACAAACTTGGTATCAGAGTGCTAGGTTTAGAGTATCCTCGGATGTTTGAAAGTTGTATCGAGTAGAGTACTTTTCATGGGTGTGTATCATGCCACACTTATGACAGGGAGGCTACGAGATGTTATTAGGAAAACTCCTTTTTATTCATACTCTTTATCGTGCGTTGAAATTCAATTCCAGAACCGTTCTCCTAACTCATGATCTGTTTCGTTTCAGTGAATTATGCCTCCGCAACGTGGTAATGGAAGAAGGCTGGTAACACCCATCGACCTGCCCCACTAGCTCTAATAACCCCTTAGGATGACTCAGTGTCCACTGTGGAATTTAGGACGGCTATCCAGCTGCTCGCTCGGACAGTTACCAACCAGGTGAACTAGTAGGTGATTCCAATCAACAATAATGGGTCTGCAGCAGCTGCCCGGGTACAGGACTTCACTCGGATGAACCCTCCAAACTTTCACGGATCTAAGGTGGGAGAGGACCCACAAGAGTTCATGGATGAGATTAAGAAGATCACCCCAGTTATTAGTGTCAGTCCCTCAGAGAGTGCCGACTTGGATGTCTACCAGCTGAAAGGGATAGCCCAGGTCTGGTATGAACAGTGGAAAGAAGGGAGGCCAGCAAAAGCAGGACTGGTGGAATGGGAGGAGTTCACTACAGCTTCATGGATAGATTCTTCCCTCGGGAGCTAAGGGAGGAAAAAGTAGCGGAGTTCATAAATCTGAGACAGGAAAACTGGACAGTAGAAGAATATGCGCTGGAGTTCACCAGGTTGTCCAAATACGCTCCAGAGATGGTGGCTGAGCCAAGGACTCGCATGCTGAATTTTGTTAATGGGGGGTCAAACCTGGTCCTCAAAGAGTGCAGGACAGCAATGCTGATTAAGGATATTGACCTCTCCAGCCTCATAGTCCATGCCCAACAAATTGAGGTAGAAAAATTGAAAGATTTAGAGGGGGAGAGCAAACAGGAAGAACCATCCAGTCAGATTATGGCCATCAAAGATCCAGCGGTAGTAGCCACCCAAGCAGCAGCAACAGAGGGCCCCAGCACCCAATTTAGCCAGCGCCCCTACTTTTCGATCTTACAAGGATCGAAGAGGTGGAGCATCTGGCTCTCAGTCCTAGAGCTTCATTGCCAGCAATCGCTATCCAATTTTCCCTAAGTGTGGCAAGAACCACCCAGGAGAGTGTCTTCAGGGTCGAGAGGGCTATTTTGGTTGTGGATAGCTTGGTCATCGACTTAAGGAATGCCCATCAGTAGAACGGGAAAGATCACAATTCACTACTTCAGTAGCTCCAGAAGGCCGACCAGCTCAGCAAACCAACACTTCAGGTACGGATTGCAGTCAGCGCCAAAACCGTTTTTATGCATTGCCTTCTCATTAGGATAAAGAGAGGTCACCTGATGTGGTCATGGGTATGTTATGCATTTTTCATCTAGAAGTGTATGCCCTACTAGATCCAGGAGCCACACTATCATTCATGACTCCCTATGTATCAATCCAGTTTGATATCAGTCCAGAGGTCCTCTCAGAACCATTCTCAGTCTCAACTCCAGTTTGCGAGTCAATTAGAGCCAGTCAGGTGTATAGAAATTTCCCAGTCTCAATCCTCAATAAAGTCATTCCAGGGGACCTTGTAGAGTTATACATGGTTGAATTCGACCTCATTCTTCACATGGATTGGTTACACTCTGGTTATGCCTCAATCGACTGTAGAACTAGGGTCGTCAGGTTTCAGTTCCCTAATAAGCCAGCTTTAGAGTGGAAAGGTAGTAGTTCAGTGCCTAAGGGTTGGTTTATTTCCTACCTTAAGGCCTAGAAGCTTATTTCTAAGGGATGTATCTATCATCTAGTTTGGGTCAAAGATTCCAACTCTGAGACCCCAACTATCCAGTTAGTCCCTGTTATCAGCGAATTTCCTGATATGTTCCCTGAGATCTTCCTGGAGTTCCTCCAGAATGGGAAATCAATTTGGTATAGACCTTCTCCCAGATACTCAGCCCATCTCCATCCCTCCTTACAGAATGGCTCCAGCTGAACTTAAGGAATTGAAGGAATAGCTAAAAGACCTTCTTGATAAGGGTTTTATCAGACCCAGCATCTCTCCTTGGGGTGCTCCAGTACAATTCATGCAAAAGAAAGATGGTATCCTCAGAATGTGCATTGATTATCGTTAGTTGAATAAGGTCACAGTCAAGCACAAGTATCCCCTAACTAGAATTGACAACTTGTTCTACCAACTTCAGGGAGCCAGCTGTTTCTCCAAAATAGATCTTAGATCGGGGTATTATCAGCTAAGAGTCAGAGAGTGTAACATACCGAAAATAACTTTCAGGACTCGGTATGGTCACTACGAGTTTTTGGTTATGTCCTTCGGACTAACAAATTCCTCTGTAGCCTTTATGGACCTGATGAACACAGTCTTCAAGCAGTATCTGGATATGTTCGTCATTGTATTTATCGACGACATTCTGGTATACTCCAAAAATGAGGAAGAGCATGCTAATCACCAGAGGATAGTGCTTCATACACTCAAAGACTGCCAGTTGTTTGCCAAGTTCAGCAAATGTGAATTCTGGTTAAATTTCATGACTTTCCTGGGTCATGTGGTCTCGGGTGAGAGTATTTAGGTTGATCCTCAAAAGATAGCAGCGGTAAAAGACTGGCCCAGACCTACCTCCCCAATTGAAATCAGATGTTTCTTGGGTTTAGCCGGGTATTACCGATGCTTTGTGGAAGGCTTTTCTTATATAGCATCCCCTCTAACTAGGATGACTCAGAAGAAGGCAAAATTTTAGTGGTCAGACGCGTGTTAGAAGAGTTTCCAAGAGTTAAAAACTCGAATCACTACCGCTCCAGTGCTGACCCTACCAGAAGGATCATATGGGTTTGTAGTATATTGTGACGCTTCCATAGTTGGACTAGGGTGTGTTCTAATGCGACGGGGAAAGGTGATAGCCTACACCTCTAGACAGCTCAAAGTTCATGGAAAGAATTATCCGACTTATGACTTGGAGTTGGCAGCGGTGGTGTTTGTTTTGAAAATATAGAGACACTATCTGTACGGGGCTCATGTAGATGTTTTCATCGATCATAAGAGCCTTCAGAATGTATTCAGTCAGGAAGATCTAAATCTTCATCATAAAAGGTAGTTAGAGCTCTTAAAGGACTATAACATGAGCGTGTTATATCATCCAGGCAAAGCCAATGTGATGGCGGATTCCCTGAGTAGAGTATCTATGGGGAGCGTGACCCATGTTGAAGGGGGCAGAAAGGAACTGGCGAAAGATATTCACCACTAGCTTGGTTAGGGGTGTAGTTGGTTGACTCAATTGAAGTGGAGTGGTAATGTAAAGTAGGTCAGATTCCTCTTTTGTTGTTGAAGTTAAGTCCAAATAGGATAAAGATCCCATCTTACTTAAGCTTAAGGAAGCGGTTCTCAGAAAGGTTGAGTCTTTCTCCAAAGGGGGAGATGGTGTGCTCCGTTACCAGGGCAGACTATGTGTATGGGACGTCGGTGATTGAGACAACAGATACTGGCTGAAGCACACAGCTTAGCATACTCCATCCACCCTGGTTCCACCAAAATGTACCGCGATTTATGGGATATTTACTGGTGGAATGGCATGAAGAGAGACATCGCTGAATTTGTAGTTAAGTGTCTGAACTGCCAACAAGTTACAGTAGAACACAAAATACCAGGAGGTATGACTCAGGATATTAGCATACCCACGTGGAAGTAGGAGTAAGTAATTACGGAATTTACTACGGGTCTACCTCAGACTCATCGGCAACATGATTCAATCTGGATAATAGTAGACCAGATGACTAAGTCAGCACACTTCCTCACAGTTAAAACTACAGATTCAACTGAGGACTATGCTAGGCTTTCTATCCAAGAGTTCGTCAGACTTCATGAGGTGCCACTATCCATTATCTCAGACAGAGGAACCAAGTTCACCTCGTATTTGTGGAAGTCTTTTCATAAAGGACTATGTACCCAGGTCAAGCTCAGCACAACTTTTCACCCGCAGATAGATGGGGAAGCTGAGCAAACTATTCAGACCCTAGAAGATATGTTGAGAGCGTGCGTGATCGATTTCAAGGGCAGTTGGGATGATCATTTTCCTCTCATCGAGTTTGCATACAACAACAGCTACCACTCCAGTATCCAGATGGCCCAGTTTGAGGTATTGTATGGTAGGAGGTGCAGATCTCCTATCAGATGGTTTGAAGTTGGTGAAGATATTTTAATCGGACCAAACTCGGTTCATGAAGCAATATAGAAGGTACAGCTCATTAGAGAACGATTGAAAATAGCTCAGAGCCGTCAAAAATCTTATGTTGATGTGAGGAGAAAAGAATTGGAGTTTGCTATGGATGACTGAGTTTATCTGAAAATTTCACCCATGAAAGGGGTAATGAGATTTGGGAAGAAAGGAAAGCTCAGTCCGAGATATGTGGGACCCTACAGAATTTTGAAATGAATTGGCAAGGTAGCTTATGAGCTGGAATTACCTTCAGGTTGGCATATGTGCACCCAATATTTCATGTCTCATTATTGAAGAAGTGCAACTGTGATCCAACTACAGTTGTTCTATTGGACAGTGTGAGAGTGAAAGATAGTCTCTCGTACAAAGAGGTCCCCATCCAGATCCTTGACCGTCAGGTTCGTAAGCTGAGGAACAAGGAGGTAGCTTCAGTCAAGGTCTTATGGAGAAATCAGCATGTAGAAGGAGCTATGTGGGAAGCCGAAGCAGATATGATGGATAGATACCCACACTTATTCCCTTCCAGTTTAGTTCCAACATCAGGTACTAAATTCCTTCCTAGTACTCTATTAAGTTCCATACTCATCACCTTTATTTAGATTTTCTATGTGCATTCATCAGCTCTGTTATTACGGTTAAGTTAGTTCGAAGTCAGTTACTCCTTCAGAAATCAGCTCATAGTCTCAGTCTAGAAATATCATCTCTTTTTCTAGTATACTATAGTTTTAGTCTTCATTCGAGGATGAATGATCCCAAGGGGGAGATATTGCAATACCCCAAAACTTTCCTATACCAGACTCAGGCATTTCAAGAAAGTTTAGAAGAAAAACTAGAAATCTTATTGCAGAACGACCCAGACAACAGGTCATGGGAAGCTCCAACAGGTCATTGTCTGAGTCATTATCAGTGTAGCAGTTTTCCTTCGGGGAAAACAACGAGGCATAGGATGATCAATTGGTTGAAGCAACGAGTCGTCCTGTCATCCGTTAGATCCCAAGTTCAGAATCCTACCGGACCCTTCCCTGAGGCAACGAGAGGAACCAACGGCTCGTGCTTCCTACCAATGAGCCATTGCTACCACCCGTCGCCCGGTTCCAAGCCCTAGTAATGCAGACCACAAGTCGATGCAATGACCTGTTGGTCCTGCCAATGAGTCGTTGTGTTGATCGTTGCCTCAAGGCCTAGTTTTCCTACCAGTACTAACTAGATGTACCAACGACCCATATGTTCTTCCAACAGATCGTGGTACCCTCCCGTGGTTCATTTCTAGTGGGCATTGTCTCTAGACCCAGAACCAACGGTGGGTTCCAACGGGTCCTGGGTCCGATTAGCGACCCCTTTTGAGGCCCGTCGTTCAGTGTCGGCCAGTTTTCAGTTCCTTCTTCCAGGGTATGCTGGTAATTTCCCACCTTTTAATATAGAAACCCCGTTGTTTGGGGATCCTTTAGGAGGGAGTTAAAGGGTTAGAACGATCTTTTTCCCTCCATCTCACTCTCCTTCCCTAAATCCTAAGCATAGAATAGACAAGAAGTTCAGAGAAAAAGCTAGGGCAGACGTTGTCTTCTCATAATTTTCTCAGGGATTTTCTCCAGAAATTCTTAGCCAGGTATGTGGGAATTCGACGAGGGAATAGTTCTTCCCTTGTGTCCCCAAGATCCTTCTTTATTTTCTTTATCAGTTCTAGCCTTGAGACTTTCGAATGTGATGAAATTATCTATCATACCTCGTTTAAATCATGTGGAATATAATTTATGTTTAATGTTGATGTTATTCCACCAGTTTGTGACTATGTTGTTGCTTATTCCTGTAACGTCAAATCTAGCCCTAGTCTTGAATATAGAAAAAAAACTAGAATCTCGCAATAGTGTTTACATATAAAAAATTTGCTTGATTCTATCAATGTTGGGGACTCCCATGTTGTTAATTGTATTGAAAATCAGTCAGACTATTGTCAGTTCAATTTCAGTCAAAATGTTAGAATATCCAGTGTTAGCTAGAAATGTCAGCTGATCAGTTCGACTACAGAAATTTCCGAGGTGTCAATAGTGCCTCCCAGTTATCAAAAACAGTTTCAGTATCAGTTTTAGTGGTTCTTTAGGAGATCATGACATTTTCAGATAAGAAGCTCTGACCAGCCTTAGGACCCCAGCTTCATATTACAGTTTGTTCTTTAGACGATTACGATGCTTCTAGAGAAGCAGCTCGGACCAATCTTAGAACCCAGTTACAAAATTCGGTCCGATAAGACTCTCAAGGGTGCTTCCAGATAGGTATGCCTGACTAGTCTTGGGCCCCAGTTTTGAGCTATCAGCTTAGTATTCAGTCTAGGACTATCCAGTAGGAGTAGGCCTTAGCACCGAGCGGACAGGGGTTCTAGCACACCCAGGTTCCCAGAACTATGCTGCTACCGTAGGTTACAATTTTATTGGCCTTATGGTCCCAAATTTGTGATCACCCAGTTCATGTATTTATACCCTAGAAAGGTATATTGGGTCCTACCAGTAGGGTGTATACTTCGGACTCCACATCTAGCTCACGTTGTTATATGTCAGTTATAGACTCTCCCACTAGTCAGCTCAGTTCAGTTTCAAATCAATACCTCATATTTAGGGCGTGTTCTTGACCATCAGAAAGGGTTCTTTGGACCATCTCAGTTAGTTCGGTTATACAGTTCAGTAGCTCCAGTTGACCATTGCATGTCTTTTCAGTTCAACACTTTTTATCTCTTGTGTATGGTTTCTCTCACTTACTCAGTACATTCAAAGTACTGACGCATACTTTTTATGTTGTATCATTTTATGATACAATTGTAGGATCTCAGTCTCAGCCTCGCTAGCTGATCGCTCTCAGAAGACTTCAGTTATTCTATTTGGTGAGTCCTCATCTTTCGAGGAGGAAGATTATTTTTTTAGTTTAATTTTTGCATACTTCTATTTAGATTTGGAGTTAGCGGGGGCTTGTCCCAACAATTCATCAGTTGTAGTGGCTTTCAGACGCAGATTTAGTTTTTCAGACTTATAGGTTTGTTCAAATGTTTTCAAACATTATGAATCAGCTTCATTCTCATAAATGTTTATATTCTGCTTTAAAGCTTCAGCTGTATATATTTAAAAGTTTACTCAGAATGCCAGTGTATGATAAATCAGGGATTGACTTGGGGTTACTTGTAACTCCAGGTACCGTGTCCCCTCCAGGATGTAAGCTCGGGGCATAATAGAATTATATTGTTGTTTGATAAGATATACAAATTTTGGAATAAAACGTGAGATTAATTTACTCTTGTTTAATTTTGTTAAATTTTTTATTATGAGAAAAGCATTCCTACAATTATGATATCATATTATACTAATTTTAATGTGGTATCACAATCTTAGGATTGCTAATTCTATAATAGAATATCAAAATGACCAAGATGTCTTTCCTTAAAACTCTTTTCTCTTGGAATCCTCAAAAAAATCTAAGACTAATAAGAGTTGACAATAGTAATAAATTCATTAACCGTAAAAGAAGTACTTGAGATACAAGAATATATGATAAACAGAAGTTTGTGAAGTTTTCTCATTTTGATTTTCTGAAATGTTAATATTTTGAGACCTAAATTTATACATACAATAGAGTATTTAGACAATAAAAAGAAATAAGTCATAAATTAAAAAAAAACGTTTACATCTCGAAACAAGAGATATCAACGGATGATAGCTTCAAGAATAAGGTCTCTTCAAAATCATACAATTGAGAACCAAGACATGCATCTTATTAAGCATAATAAGTTTTATTTGTTTGTAGATATTGCTTTAAATTTTATCATATTAATGAATAAAATTATAAATTAGATTGATGAAATTAAGTTTGTACTATTTCGAATTCGACATTGATTTTATCAAATATAAATTAGATTGATAAAATTATATTTGCATTATTTCGAATTCGATATTGATTTACCAAATACACAAACCGTTTAATTTGCTATCAATTCGAACACTTTTATTATAACACATAACTATTTATTTACAAAATCCATTTCAACACTTAAAGATATTTTTAAATGCATGATAATTATTAATTATTTTTATTCTATTAAACCGAACATATTCTAAATTAAAGTAACAAAGATAAAGGTTGTGGGCATTACTCGGTGCGGCCTATTGGCT
>JACEIK010000741.1:42156-57525 GCA_018107945.1 Datura stramonium
CTAATTATTAACTGACAAGAATAATATAAAAAGCATAATGAGTATTTTGAAACACGACACAAGCACACATGTAACTTGTGATGTCCTCACGCCAAACAATCAAATTCAAATTTGCTTTGAATAATATGACAGATGGGTAATAAACATTCAAATAATGTGACACAAAAAACAAACTTGAATAACCTATTAAAATTCTAAACACTTATCACTCCCGATATTTATATCAAATTTATAACCGCAAAAAAAGTATTTTTCTTAGATATACACATTTATCATTTAGCATGATTAAGTGATATGTATTTTAATTTTAATTTTTAACTATTCAGATTAAATTGATTAATTTTATGTATACATTAACACTGTATTTGGATGGTCGTTAGGTATTTCTTTTAATGAATACTACATTTGAATAGACAATATTATTTTTCGTCATTACTAACGTCATACATTAACTATTTATTTGTAATCTAGCAAAATACTATAGGAATGGAATGGGGTTTGGTCGTAGAAGGGGATGGGGTTTGGATGGGTGGGAAGGAGACAATAAACTTGGAATATGTCACTTATAAAATTTATTTTTCTTGCTTCCATTAGAAAAATTATTTTTCTCATTTTTTAAGAATATTTTCCTAGAGAAAATATTTTCAAAATCTTTTGAAAAATTAAACATGAAACAATTAAAAAAAAAACTTTCTAATAAATATTTTCCTCCACAGTGAACACACCGTGACAACAAAATATAAAAATCTAAATTCCGGTCACTTTTATGTATTCTTAAATCTGTATTACTATGAAAACCTTGGTCACAAATTTCATGATAATACCATGGTTTAGAAAATGACAGTGGTACTTCAAAATGCAAGAAGACAAATTACCTCCTCATAATTAACTAACAAGAATACGACTAGTGCCGGCAAAATAAGCCCATATTTTGATAAATTGATCCAACCCGTCTATATTTTAGTGGATTGGATGAATGACTTTTTAGATGACTGAAATTTGGATTCAAGCTTAGAAATATAGGTATCCATGAGTAAAATATGGGTTAGCTTAATTGGTTAAGCTTTCAACTTTTATTCACTCAAAATTCACAATATCAAAAAAATATTATAACTTTCCTTCATTTTTATGTTTTTTTTCCTATTTTATAGTTGATCATTTAAAACTTCTTTTTCTCAAAATATTTTAAGTATTATTATAGAATTTTTCAAAAATATATATTTTTCTTATTGTATACTTAAATACCAATTGCAAAAATAATGAATATATAACTGTCAAGTTTTATATCGGATTGGGTTCAAAAGTCGGGTCTCGAATCTCTGCTCAGTGTTAAGAATTGGATTTTAAATTGGAGTTGAGAGTCAGGTCTTGGGTCGATTTTGAGATTTGAGTTAGAAAGTTTCAGGGTTCGGGTTCGGGGTCGATGGTCGAATCGAGATTTGGAGTCGAATCTTGGGTTAGTATTAAGAGCGAGGTTTGGAGTTAGGTCTTGAGTCAATGTCGGACTTTAGAGTCGAAAATCACAATTTGAGATCAGGGTCAAGGGTCGAGTGTAGAGAGTCAAGGTTAAGTGCTAGAAGTCTGATATCGAGTCGAGGTCGGGACCCAAGTTAGGGTAGAAGGTCAGGGTTAGGTGTTAGGGTTGGTGCATATATCGAGGTTGGGAGTTGAGGTAGGGGTTGAGTTTGGGGTTGAGGTCAGGGTTATCGAATGAGGATCGAGGTCGGATCTGAGGGTGGGAGTTGAGGTCGGAGGTCGAGGTTATGGATCAAGTATTTTTCTTATATGTACTTGTTTTGCAGTTATAAATTTAGTGTAAATATTTAGAGGGATAAGTATTTGCAGTGTTACTTGGTGGTTCAAGTTTATTTTTGGTGTTTATTACACATTTGTTAGTTTATTTGAGTGTTATGCTTTTCTATAAGAGTAGTCATTTCTTTCCTTTTCTGTACACTATAGATCTCTTTAGCCCTTGCTTTTTCATATAATTTTACTTATTTCCAAATCTTTGATCATCATTATTCAAGGTAATAGATATTGCATTTACCTCAACTCAACTTATATGTAAGGAAGTTTGTGCTATCTCTCAGTTCTCAATATAAATATTTTTGGAGATAAATACATTGTTTTGTTATTATTAAAAAGGTGTAAAATATAAATATTTTTGTTTTCTCTGTTAATACCAAAACTTAAATCAATTTCACCAAACTTAATAGATGACTTGAATTTGATCTATTTTATGCTAACTTCTCTTAATTTGTAGTTAGATCTTCCATTATTAATATAAAATGTATACTTATATTCCACTTTTCATTTTCTTCTTTTTTTAGTTTCAGAAGGTGTGGAGATCGGTCGTCACACATCAAAAATTGTTCTAGTTAAGATTATGTCAATCTCCACTTAATTTTCTACTAATTTTATGCTATAATCTCTTAGCTTTTTTTAAGGGAAAGGAAATCTCTTATTCTTTTATAATTTAATAGAAGAAAATGACCTCTTATGTGTAAAAATAAATATCTCTTAGTGTAAAAATGAACATCTCTTGTAAGAAGGCCATAAAACTAAAAAGAATTTGTAAAGGACAAGAAAATTATTTTTTTAAAATAAAATTCTTGGAAACAAAAACACAGGAGAAATGACTTTCTAGTCCTTTACAAATTTATTTTAGTTTTATGATCTTTTTACAAGAGATATTTATTTTTATAAATAAGATATCTGAAAAAGTTATTTTCTTCTACTCAAGTTGTTAAAAGATAAGAGATGATATCTTTCGGTCGCTATACGAATTTGAAGTAGAATATTTTATTGAAAGAATAAAGGACATTGGAAGAGAAACTTGCAAAGAGTTTCTTGCATCACTAAGGACAAGCACAAAAGTACTATTTTATGATTTATTTAACCACTACTAATTTCTCACTAAGGCTATTAGATACTGAAAATAACTATGACGATTTGCTAAATGATGAAGGTGTTCAAGACAAATAGAAGGTTAAATGAAAAGGAAGTTAATAAAAAAGTTGAAAATGGAGCAAGAGTTTTACAGCATTAATTTTATGATAAATTTCTCTTGTAATGCCTACAAGAAAAATACTTATATAGGAAGATTTTTATTATGGGAAGATTTTTATTATGTTCCTAAATTTGTTTCAAATATAATTTTAGTTTCTATGTTAAACTAGCGAAGTTTTCACATTGCTCTTTATAATGGAATATTCATTATTTTCATGGTGATTAATTATATGTGAATAATTATCTCCAATATGATATTTATGTCTTACCTAATGTGAATTTGATTATCCATATTTCTAGTCTTAAAAGGAAAAGAGATGATCAAGTAATCATACATACTTTTGGCATGAAAGGTAGGTCATATTGAAGAGAGAAAATTAACAAGTTCTACAAGAAAAGATACATTGAAAAGTATGATTTTTAATCATACATAGCTTGTGAATCTTGTCTCGAAGAAAAAATGACCAAATCTTCATTTACTAAAAATGGATATTTTGAGTTATTGGGATTAATTCATACAGATGTTTGCAAGGGCCATGAGAATTCAAGCTAAAGGTAGAAATTCTTATTATGTTACCTTCATTGATGATATACATATATATTGTTGTAATAACCCGAAAAGTCCCTTCAATCATACCTGAGACTTACAACAGTAAACAAAAGGAAAACAACACCAAAACAAACAACGAATCTCAATATAGTTTGTTGTAAGGACCAATAGGTCATTGGTTGCACCTAATGTTGAGTTCAAGTGAGCTGTTAAAAATTGGCATAGAATCGATGAGGGGATTTGAACGGACTATTGTTTGATTATATGGGTTGTTGATTGGAGTCATTGAATCAAATTCAGAGAAGTGTTCAAGATTTGTTTCAGGGACTATGAGTCTCTATATGAATCATAATGAGGTGGTACAAGCTGTAGTATCCGCCCATGGTATGAAGCTCAGAGAATGACCTATATGGATTGGGAGGTACAAGCAGCATGTAACGAATCATAGGATCAAGGTACAGTTCCTACCATCTATCCGTAAGATGAGATATTGTAATGCCTTAGACTTTTGAGCTAAGTTTGAAACCGTTTTAGGTATGTGAATAGAACCAAACCCAATAAATTTTATGGAAATAAGGTGTTAAGATCAATTCTTAAGTGTTATAAGTGCATTAGATACAAATTAAAGTCATAAGGAACCTCTAGCACAAAGTTGAGTTGAGAGTCTTACCGATTGAGTATTCGTATAAGTTCTTATAAGGGTCAACTTCAAATGATCATAGCTCCCATTTTATAAAGTGTTTTTGGGTGATTCAACACATCAAATTGAATCACTTTGAGTCTTCTTTTCAAGACGTCTGACCTTGTATCAATCAGAGTTCAGAGTAAAAAGTTATATATAGTTTAGTGAAATAGCACCAGGCGCTGAACGAACCTCAATACGAGTCGTTCTATAAACCAACGACCCGTCCCTTTGGTCATTGTTTCTACTAGTTTTAGGCCTTTGTTCGGTAGTTTGGGGGTATTACAATAAATTCCTATTTTTCTAACTCCTAAATAATGTCGTTTTAGGCTTCCTAAAAGTCAGATCACAGGGGTTTAACTTAGCTAAATTATTCATTCCCTTCAAAGACCAATAGTTAGAATTTTCTCTCAAGATCAAGGCTAGGGTTCTTCATTAAATCTTTTCAAATCATTCTTAGGTTTTCAAGACAAGTCTAGGAGTCAATTACTCAGGTATATAGAGTAATGAAAGGGGGAAATCCTTCCACCCTCATGCCCAATTTCATACCTATTTTATGATCTCAAGTCTCCAAGCATGTTATGTTAAAATTCTAGGGTTCTACCAAATTCCAAGAAAATTTCCATGCTATCTATATTGGTTCAGTTCTCTCATGTTTAATAGATGTTTTAGGGCTATTAGGGCAAATCTGATTCTCCACTTTCTAGTTCAGGATTTCAATTTTATAAAGATTATGCTCTATTATGCATGATTTATGAATTTCAAACTTGTGAGCCTATGATTTCAATTATTATCAAAGTATTCATGAATATTTATGAATTCTTAAACTTATTTCCAAGATTTTGAATTATTAAGCTTATTTTAATGATGTATGATTTCATGATTTGGGCGAGCCCATGTAAAGTAAGTATGTTTTATCATGATTTTAGCCAAGGCTTACAGGATCAGTTTTAAAGAGTTATTTTGGAGTCAAGACTCCAAATATTCAGATTTAAGTTATGTTTTAAGAATATAATTATAAGCTATATACATGTTTTGGGAGTAATGTCTAGCATTGGGTAGGCTAGAGATTCTGAAGACCCAGGTCTCATACCTACGTGCCACCGTTGGTATATATTTATTTGGAACCTCTCAAGAGAGTGTTTCCCCTGCCCGAGGACACACCAATGATATCACACCTCCATTGTTCCTTATCGTGGCAAGGCTTAGGATAGCTCTGCCTACTTCAGAGAGATAGTTGGGGCATCACGTAAGCTTTATCGTGTTGGTGTCAGTTATGACGAATCTCCCGTTGTTCCTGAGTTTTATTGTATTTTTATGTTCATGTCTTATGATATTACGAATTATGGTATTTTGGATCAAAAAATTCTTTATAAGGTTTTACTTATGAGAACTTTCATATTTAGCTTTAGCTACAGTTTTGGAAGCTTTGAGCCCACATGTTTAGTTTATGATCATGATCTCATATTTTATATGATTTTTCACTCATAACCTCTCTATACTATATTACTAGCATGTTTTACTTACTCTATATAATCAGTATATTCAAAGTACTGACCGCATACTCTATACTATATCATTTCATGACATAGGTCCGGGCGATTAGTCACAACCTCATTGTTAGCCCCGTTCCCTCCTCAGTTCAACTCAGTCCCCATTTGTGTGAGTCCTCATCTTCCAAGGATGTTTATTATCTTATGGTGTTATGTTCTTGTCTTTTAGTTTTAGACTTAGCGAGCTAGTTAAGGGTGTGGTTTCATCAGCTCATCATATGACTAGAGGCTTTCAGATAGTTATGTACTAGATGGTTCAATGTTGTGACTTGTCATTCTTGCTCATGCTTTACATCATTTAGACTTCCTCTTATCCATGTTTATGATTCATTACCACTTTAGTTATGATCTTATTCATGCTATGTATGTGTGATGGATTAGCTTATAGCCATTCATGGTTCTAGGTCCGGTGTCGCAGTTCGGAGTTTATGCTCGGGTCATGACAAACTTTGTATCAGAGCTTTAGGTTTAAAGTGTCCTAGGGTGTAACATCCCAGAAAGTTCCCTAGGTCAGACCCGAGGCTTACAACATAAAAAAACAAGAAAACAATACCAAAACCAAACAATGAACCTCAGTACGGTTCGTTGTAGGGTCTAACGGGTCGTTGGAAGTGCTCGTTGTTTCATTACCAAAAAGCTGTCAGAAATTTTTCCAGAACCCACGAGGAGATTGTACGGACCGTGGATTGATTGAACTGATCATTATTTGTGGTTGTTGAAGCAGATTAAGATAATTATGAAGGAAGAATGGGGGAAACCAACAGACGAACCAACGGTTCATTTTTTGTTACCACGGCCCGTTGGATTGGTTGTTGGTTCTGCTAGTTTGTTGAAAACTCAGGCTAAGTTCGGAACCTTTCTAGGTATATGGATGGACCCGAGCCAGTGAATTTATCAAAGCAAGGTGTTAAGATCAATTCCTAAGTATAAAAAGTGCGCTACATGCAAATTATGTTCATAAGGAATCTCTAGTACAAAGTTGAGTTGAGAGCCCCTTACCGATTGAGTGTTTGTATAAGTTCTCATAAGGGTCAATGTGAAACGATCATAGCTCTTTTTTTTTGGGATGATTCAGCACCTCAAATTGAAGCCCTTGAAGTCTTCTTCCAACCCATCCGATCTTGCATCAATCGATGCTCGATGTAAAAGGTTATGAGCAGTTTAGTGCAGCAGTAGCAGGTAACAACGGACCTCAGAATGGGTCGTTGTAGCAACCAATGACCCGTCCTGTTGGTCATTGGAACTGCCAGTTGCAGGTCTTTTTTGATAGTTTTGGGGTATTGTGGTAATCTCCTATACTTCTAAATCCTAAAAATGATGTCATTTTGGGCTTCTTTAAGGTCAGATTAAAGGGATTAACCTAACATAAATCCTCACCCTCTCCAAAAGATCAATAGTTGGATTTTTTCTCAAGAAAGGAGCTACGGTTTTTCATCAACCTCTTCAAATCTTCTTTGATTCTTCAAGGAAAGTCAAGGGATCATCAACCTAGGTATGTAGGGTTATGAATGGGTATTTTCGTTCACACCCATGCCCATTCTCTATTAGTTTATGAAAATTCTATCAAAAATCTAATGGGGTTTTAATTCAATTCTTGTGAAAATTTTATGATTTGTTAATGGGCTATTATGATTTATGATTTACATCATATTTTGTGGATTTTGATCATATTTCATGATTATTTTACTTATAGAATTATTGATATCGATTTCTACCAAATTAAGCCTAATTATGCATGACTATGATGAATCAATTTATGATCTATGCTTCAATTATTGATATTTACAAACCCAACATGATTTATGATTTGAAATATGGATTTATTCAAATACCCATTATGATTTGATGATTTTCAAGTTATATGTATGATGTAAAAGTATGCATGAAGCCTATAATTTATGACATTATGTTTTGGCCAACTCACGAGCCTTGTTTCATGGTTAGTTCGCGTATTTACAAGTATGTTTATGATTATCATGATTTAACTAGCCTATGAACTCATGCATATTATACTATAAGCACTATATATGTTTTGGGAGTAGTATCGAACACCGAGTAGGTTTGGGGCTCAGGTTCTGCCCCGGATCTCATAAACTACGTGCCACCGTAGGTATGTTGGGACCTCCCATGTGACTATCCCCAACTGTCACGACCCGAACGTACACCCAGATCGTAGACACGGGACAAGGGACCCCGAGAGACCCCAAGTCGACCCATGGCTCATGCATACAACTAATCTCATTCAAATAAGCGGAATGATAATCATAAAAGCATAGAGGAAACGTAATCATAGCATACCACTAGAAAATACTGGACGTACACATAAGCTAAATACTACACATGGTCTGAAAGCCGCTACAACATACAATGGGTTGATGGGACAACATCCCCAACTAACCCAAACAATACTGAAATGTAAGATAACATAAAAGTCTGTCAAACAGCCCTTGAAACATGAGGACTCACCAATAAGCTAAGAACGTAAGCTGAGATGGACTAAGGATGAGGATGAGCCTGAGATCCAGATCCTGTATCATGAAACAATACAACATAGAAAGTATGCAGTCAGTACGTGGAATGTATTGAGTATACAAGGTAAGTAAAATGGACGTTTAAAAGTAAAATGAGACTCATAAGTAAACGTAAGAGAAGGACATCATGCATACATCATAATCCCTATAGAAAACATAAGGCTCAAGGCTTTCAAATCATTCGTAAAGCGTTCATATTCGTAATCATAAGTAAACATTACCAAAATATAATTTGAGCCAATAAAATAAAATATATCAATGCATAAAACATACGGAACAATGGGAGAACTCTTCATAACCGACACCATCATGGTAGAGCCTTTCATGATGCCCCACTGTCTCGCTCAAGTGGGCAGAGCCGACCCTGGCTTGCCAAGCGAGGTTCGTGCATAAGGCGTGATATCACATTTGAGGGGATCATTATCATTACATCATATCATTTACAAACCCACGGTGGCACATGGTTATGAGACACCGGCGTAGTCCTTTGAACGTCGGGCTGCTCGGTGCTAGACACGGCTCCCAAAAACATGCATATAGGCTCATACATAAATCAATAGCATCATGCATTAAAATTCATTGGCTAAGATAACATTTATCATCATTGATCCCCTTTAAAACATGCTTAGTTAAGAATCATAGGCCCTTTTCATCATCCAACATCATAAATCGATAAATCATGTAATTCACTTCATAAATCATAAATCATTCTTTAACATGTGGGCATTGCCCAATACTTCATCATATTCAATTCTTTCAAAATATGTTGATAAGCCTGGGTAACTTGAATTCATGCTTTTCCGTCGTCAATAAATATAAAATATTGCATATTCATTATAAATATAACTTTCATGAACTTTCATCAAATGGACATTTTGGATTTAAAAGATTGAAACATGATTTTAAAGAAAATAATAATAAAACCTGTCCATCATTCATAATTCAATAGTGAAGACTCAATTAAATCATACACATAAGGAGAAATCACATTTTCATGCATTTGAGTAAAACCTCATAGACTTGAATAGGAAGATTCATGATTTAATTGAAATTTGGGCATGGGTGGGAAGAATTTCACCCATTCTAAAACCCTACATACCTGGAAATGGATTGACTAAAAGTTTCATTGAACACCCACAAAAAAATTGATTGAAACTTGGGGAAGAAGACGTTGAATCTCTCAAAAAATTTCTCTAAAGTTCTTGCATGAGAATGGGCATGCAATAAGGACCTAACCCCTCTTATCACACTTAGGAAATATCCAAAACAACGTAGTTTAGGGTCTAAAAGCATATAAAAATTAGAAATGCCCTTAAAATTATTTCCCTGAAAACTGTCCCGGACGGACCAATGACCAACCCAACGGGTTGTGGAAACATACCACAACTCTTGGTATTGAGTCATCAGGTCCATTGCCTCATAACACATCTCAAATCCTTCCCACGACTCGTCAGGACAAATCGTTACATCACCCCATGGGTCGTTGAATCGACCGTCGTCAACTCCTTGACCAACCTGAATTCTCTTTCCACGAGCCTCACCATGACTCGTGGTTCCTTCCAACGAGTCGTGGTCTCCATCCATTGAATGCACTGGAAACCTCAACCCACAAGCAATGACTTCAAACAACGGGTCTTCCCTCCTCACCATGAATTGTGGGATGCCCCGTTCTTTCTCCCTCAGCCTAAGATTAGTCCTTCTAACGACTGGTAACAATGACTCGTTGTTCCTGAAAATGAGTTGTTACACACTCCGTTGTCACCACAGCTCCCCTGAACCCCCAATCTGAATCTCTTGAAATATTTAAAAGATCTTATGGTGAAGTTAAAAATAGACTGGTAAAAGTATCAACTTACTGAGTTTGATAGAGGTGAGGAATATCTTATTAATGATTTAGAAAATATGTCAACGAGAATGAGATTCTTTCAAGGTGAACACCTCCAACAACACCATAATAATGATGTATCTAAGTGAAGGAATCGAACTATATTAGATATGATGAAATCCTTAATAGGGTTCGGTGATTTTCCAACAACCCTATGGGAATATGCTTTAGAAGCAGCACCATACTTACTAAATAGAATTTCCACTAAGTTAGTCTATGAAACACCATGTGAGATATGAAAGAAACATAAGCCTAATTTTAAATATTGTAAAGTTTGGAGTTGTCCAATTTATATTTAATAGATAGAAATTTAATAAACTTGACTCAAACTCTGATAAATAGAGATTCATTTGGTATCCTAAAGAAACTATGGGATATGATTTTATCACCCCTCTAATCATAAAGTGTTTATGGCAAGAGGAACAACTTTTTCAAAAAAGGAGTTTCATTTGGAAGAACATAATGGTGCAAAACTAGAACTTGATGAAGTTCAAGAATCTAATCGATCAACATGAGATCAAGAACATGATATACAAGTTAAGGAACCTTTATTGGATATCCTAAAGTTGAAAAAAAAAGTTGTCATTTTCAATGGTTGAAGTTCATGAGCAGGTTAATGGACCAGTTCTAAACCAAATCGAAAACCAACTAAATCCAGTATAATATTGAGCAAGTTGTACTCTCTTAGAAATCATGGACAATCTGATGCACCAAACAAATTGGATCTAATGGTGCAAGATGATGTCTGAAATTGATTAATTATAATGATGATAATCCAATGACTTATGAAGAGGCAATACAAAATTCTAACTATGAGAAATAGTTAAAGTCATGTACCCCAAATTGTATCCACAAAGGTTAATAAAGTATAAACTTTAGTTAAACCTTCAAAAGATATAAAATCTATATGTTACCACTGGGATCTGAGTAGACGAATGGGTGGAGACCTATAAAGCTCGTCTCCTTGCCAAGAGATACAGTAAAAAAAAAAGAGTTTATTATATAAAAAGAACATTATTTCTCATTTAAGGCAATTTAGTACACAATGGTTGCCACACATTAATGCCCTTAACACAATAGGTCTTATAAAAAACTATCCTTGTATCACAAAGGACATCTAAAAATCTGAAAAACACGCGAGAGAATAGAGTTACTATTTTACTATTAATTTTATAGTGATTTATTATCTTATTCCAGTTATTCTAATCAAGCAAGCAAAATCATAGTTCGTCAAGGATATCAAATCCAAAAGCCTAAGTCATCAAGTTAATTCTTTAATTGTTATTTCATTTCTTCATTTTATACCTTATTTAATCTATCTAACCAAATCCAATGTCGTATTTTTATAGCCTCACTGTAAATTCAATTATACCTTATTTTTATGGGTAAACAATTTGGCTCTCACAGTGGTGCTAAGGATAACTGAGGTTAGTTTGGTTTAATTTGTCACTAGCAAATTTAACATGTCGCAACAGTTTAAAGATTCATAGGTTCAATTATGATAATGATAGGAATTGAAAATTTGAATCATCAAATGTCATTAACAACATGCTTCAGAAAGCACTCATCAAATATCAAAATAGATTCAGTGGCCGATGGAACTCGGGAAGCAAATTAATTGGGATTTCTCTGCAGACACTTCTCACTGCTCTGAGAGATTTGAGATTCAGGATGACAATGCTAGTGGTATGGACAGTGTAAGAATTACCGGAGCAGACTTGAAAAGAATATTCTTGATGCGAGAAAGAAGACAACAGAAGGCGATAGTGGAATAATGCAGAAAAGAAAAAACACGACAACAGTTGGAACCACCGCGAGAGGATTTATCCAATAACACCAGGACTGAAGAGGATGGTGAAAATGATGGCAACATGGCGGACAATGGTGGCTCAACAGAGCTAATGAAATGTCTCAATGCCTTAACCAACCATTTAGATTGTAGAGAAAAATAGTTCAATGCTCAAATAGACAATATTCTCATAGTGTCATTAAAAAGTCATTATGGTAGCCTTCATCATCTAGTTGTCCAACAGATATCAAATTTAAAAAAATATCCGGAGCATGCTTAACATTTTGAAGGACTAAAGTTGTACCGTTATTAGTTTTCAAATAAATTGTGTCAACACCAAACACCTTAACCTCATTGGCAATGCCCATCTTTAACACACCAGAGTTAACAAGGGTATAAGATGAAAAGAAATCTTTTCTTTGTGTAACATGAGATGTAGCTCCAGAATCTACTATCCAGCTAGTATAAGGAGATACAAAATTGATTACATTTTTATCACAAGCAAAGAGAAGCTCATCTTGGACAATAGCAACAACATTATTTTTATTATTTTCTTCTTTCTTTGCTTCTTCAATGTCTTGCTTTAGCTTGTTGAAAAATCATTTAATATATCCTTTCTTACCACAATAATGGCATGAATAATTCTGATACCCAAACCTGAATTTTCTTATGCTTTTACCTCTATATTTTGTAAACAACACATCGGAACGTGAAGATGAGCCTTGAGATTTTATCCTTGATTACTTCTTCATTCAACACACCAATATTGGAATATTCCATGGCTAACTTACCATCGGGAGCTGAATATGGTAAAGAAACACGAAGAGTTTTCCAATAATTTGATGGAGTATTAAGAAGCCAAAGTCCTTGTATCTCATCATCGAAATTGACACCCATTCTAGAAAAATGATCAAGGAAACCTTGAAAATCATTTATACGATCAAGAATAGGACTTCCTTCTTGTATTTAAAGGTCATCAATTGCTTTAGCAAGAACGACTTGTTATTGTCAGTTTTTGAAGCGTAAAGTGTCTCCAACTTTCCCCATAATGATCTAGCATGTGTCTCATTTACAATATGATTGCGAATATTGTCTTCAACCCATTGTCTTATATATCCACATACTTGTTGGTGCTCGAAATCTCAATTTTCATCAGTCATAGATTCAACTTTCTGAGCAGTGAAAATGGAAAGATGCATCTTCTTTACAAACAGTAGATTTTTCATCTTGCTATATAATATATAGTATTTACTCTCATTTAGACATATCATCTTGCTCATATTTTTCTTCATAAAAAAAATCCTTGATAAATAACAAAGGCTCTGATACCAATTGTTATGATGGAAGAAAGCAACCCCGAAAAATTAAAAAAAAAACACCAAATTTAACGTGAAAACCCTTCAAATCGAAAGTAACAATCACGAGATCACGAAGATTCAAATAATTTCGGTATAACAATAAGAGGGTAAAAAAGTTCTCCAAAATGGCTACACAACAAGTGTCAAATATGGAGATGCTATAGCAATACCAATAAAAAATAAATCGAGAGAAATCACCTAAAATTGAGTTACTATTTGGGACTCAAAATTAGATGTTGCTGACCTCCAAATTAAATCTCCACCATTCAAATCAGAGAATG
Organism: Datura stramonium; assembly: GCA_018107945.1. Classification (NCBI taxonomy): domain Eukaryota; kingdom Viridiplantae; phylum Streptophyta; class Magnoliopsida; order Solanales; family Solanaceae; genus Datura; species Datura stramonium. The sequence continues at coordinate 55,795 of JACEIK010000741.1, forward strand.
AGATGTTAGAAATGCTCAGTTAAAATTTTATCTCGATCCAATAGTTAACGAATCAACAAACCTAATATGAAGGTGACTGGTCGGAGAGAAAAATTATAGAAAAAGAATCCTCTTCTTCTCTCTTCTCTTTTGGTGGAAGCTTTCTCAAAATCCATTCTTATGTGCTAAAGTCTTTCAAAGACAAATATGAATGAACATTGAATACTTCTCCAAAGTTCATATGTTTATAGATAATGAATGGTGCTTTCTGTTAAATCCAAGACCAACTCCAAATAGGAATAAAAATCTAAATCCAATTCCAAATAGGATTGAAAACCAAAGGAGAATAGTATTAAGCCATTAGGCCTTTAGTTGAATAAGGGTCATAGCCCAAAAGTTGTTGGATGGCAAGAAGATGATATTTATGAGCATTGCGAATTTTTCTATTGAAAATATATACTTACAACTTAGAAAAGGTCATCAAAAGGTTAAACGGTGAAGGCTAAATAGTAATAAGTCAACATCTTAGAAATAAATCTTTATATTGTACCTTGTACTATATGGTAGACTTCTCACTAGAGATAAGCTTGCAAGATATAGATGCTTACAGAGGACCAAATGTGTTCTATGTGAAAGTACTAAAGAAAATGGAGCACTTATTCTTCTGTTGTCCATATTCTGAGCAAGTGTGGAATAAAATCTTATAGTGTCAACAGGCATAAAAACAATTAGCACAAGGTTGATATGAAGAGGAGAGATGGACGGTCTCAAATTGCAGCGGGTGGAGTCCACAGGTTGAGGTGTTCAGAATGAATTTAGCCATTAGTGTTTATTATATTTGACAAAAAAAATATTTCATAATTTTCTAAGGTTAAATAGAAGGTCAGAGGAAATTAGTAGGAAAATTATCCAAGATGTACATTGTAGAGGAGTATTGAAGCCCATACTTGCAAGTAGGTTGTTAGAGTTGAACTTCTATCCTTAAAATGTTGTTGTTCTGTTCCTATTGATATAGATAGAATATAGCAAAGAGTTGAAGGTATAGATGGTTACAAGGTTGGGGCTGTCCAATCCTTGTGTTTTTTAATATTTATATTGTTGAAAATCCTACAGAAAGCACTTGATATCAAAACGTGTAGGGCTTTCTTTAAAGTTTGAGCGTGTCAAAAATACTATCCTTAAGGATATTTCACCCGTGTAGTTGTATCCCCCAGTATTCAACAAGCTCCTCTGATATAAAATTAGGAGCCAGAATCTGACAAAGATTTTAAAAGAATATCCCGCACTTAAGAGATGAAGAAGTAGAAATTTATTTGTTAAGTTTCTCTCAACTCAGTCTCATGTCAAACAAGAGCAATCAATTTATAGGCTGATAAAAGGATTTCTCCTAGCCAAAAGATCAAAGTATATCCTTTCCAAGGATGAACTCCAACATAAAAAATGCAAAATTAAAATCATTAAAGGCTATTGATTTGCAATTATTTGGAAGCAAAACTTTAAGGCTAAATCAATGAAAAACTGTTATAAAATTGGCCAAATTTTACCTAATAAATGTTATGAATGTCATTCAAACTTTGATGAAAATTTTGGATTCTTATCTACTGAAATTTAAATGCAGATATAAGAAAATAATAATTCTTTTTGAGATATTAAAATGATTATTTTTTAATAATCCCCCACATATCTCAAAAAGAATATTGAGGATAGAATGAAATAAAAAGTTTTTGCTGGGTTTTCACAAATGAGAATAAT
>JACEIK010000741.1:61854-88358 GCA_018107945.1 Datura stramonium
CTAGCTGGAGACCTTGTCGCTATCGTTACCCGGGTCACTAGCCTCATCGTCCTCATCGCTAGTAAGGAAGGATTACTCTAAAATATTTCTCGAGGACAATGGGGAACCCTGGGCGTGGAAGGAGGGTGCGGTGCTAGATATTTTTCACCCTTTTCACATGCGGACAAAAAGTTAGTCCCGAAATTGTCTTTTCTTCTTATCTTTCTCTAGATATCTCGGAGCCCATCATGGGTCAGGGCAAATTAGGCAACTGCTCTCTATAAGCCTCAGGGTCCATAAAAGTTGCATTAGATGATGCACCTCCCTGGGATAGTCTAGGCAACCTAGCCAATAACTCCTGCATAGCTGCCAAACCAGCCCCATCACCACTAGGGCCATCACTGTCATCCTTTGAGTTAGTCTTCCTCTCCTTCCTGCCCTTTCCATGCGCACCTTTCACCCTCAAGGGATTGAAGGGCACGTCAAACCCCATCATACAACCCCCTACCTTTTAAGGCATACCTACCTACCAATAGAGCATAGTGGTGAGGGAGGAAAATGGAAGACTAGCCCCACTCTGGGCTTGAAAAAGTTCAAATCACCATCCCTCCCTAACTCCACCATTTCTAGTGCAAAAACCTCAGAAAATAGCCTATTAGGAGGATGATTTAGATTACTTGAGAATATAAACTAGTAGAAGTGGCATACTTGAGACTCTTTCCCAGTTGGGGATATGGGGATGGGAGAATTATGTTTGTGTGTTGGGCCCGTGTAGTTATCCTCTTAGCCATGTAAGACCTCAGAAGACAGGGTCAGGTAAAGTTCTGGTTAAATCCGATAGTGATAATGGTAAGACCGTAGTAGAAAGGGTATAACCATGATTATGACCCCGTGAGGATTTGTATTGTGATGTGATAGAAAACCCCTATATATCTCGTGAGGTCGTTCAGGGACGGACGGTTATTTAATTGGTATCTGATATAATGAATTGTCTGATCATTATAGAGACTCAATGACATTAGCGTAATGATTCAAAATTTTGCAGGCAGTAAAATCACCGTGGCGAATGAGCCTTCGCCGTAGCGGGACCACTGCAGTGGAAATGTATCGCTACAATGGACGATGTGAGGCACAAAGCCAGTTTAAGTTAGAATCTTGGGGTTTTTTCACCCCATTATCCTAAGGCACGAAGTTTGAGAGATCTTGTGGAAATTTTCAAGGACTAGAGTAATTTCTTATTCCAAGGCAAGATTTTCATGCTAATCCATCCATCTTGTGATTTTCTAACAGCTAAAACTAAAGATAGTCTTTGGTAAATTCCAATCTAAGAACCCTAGGTTTGTGAAAACTAGGGCTAGAGTTATGGGAATAGTTGAGTGTTGATTTCTAGGCCTAAAAGTGGTAAATTAACACTTATTAGGGTGAATGTGGTTGTAGAACATTATTTTGGTGATAGTTTGAGACCTAGAATTCGGTGAATCTGAAACCCTTAATCTTAAAACTATTTTAAGAGGGTTAGAGGAGTAAAACTTCATGAACTAGGATGGAATTATTATTGTAGATTTGGATTATGATAATTTAGCCTATTTTTATCGAATTAGGTCGTAAACAACGGGTGGAATGGAGTGGGTTGAGTTCCCAAAACCTTGATTCAAAGAAGTAGCCTATTGATTGATTCCTTAATGTCTTATTTCTAGACTTTAAACGTTCGGAGGTGTAGAGGAAAGGCAAAGCTCCCGCGGAGTAGCTGTATGTTCCATTTCTACGATCCAGGTAGGTTATGGCTTAATTTGTGTTAGACTATAATCAGTGAATTGTATATGTGTATACTATTGATGTACAATCAATGAGGATAAAGGAATCATAAAATATGATGACTTGATGAAATACTTGTAGCGACATAACTATAAAAGTGGAGGATTAATCCTAACTACGAAAACGCGTGGATAAGTGAAATCTAATGGATGATTAATAATGGGGGTGCACTCTTAATGTGATGTTCTTGACAAGTACTCTTGATTGGATATTCTTAATAATGTGTCCTTGATGTTATGATCTTGGTAGTGGAGTCTTGAGGTGATATTCTTGATAGCAGGTGTTGATGACATGTGATTGTAATTATTCTTGATGGTGTATTTAATAGTATAAATTATGAATATATTTTTGTGCATGTGTTGTATAAAAGGAGATGAACAAGAATGAAGGAAGGTGAATAAACTCAATGGGGTTATGTGAACTTGTTAGTGCTTTTTTATATGCCATGAGTAATAAGGTGAATCGATGATGTAAATTAACTAGCTTAGAATGAGTTTGAGGTAAGGAAAGAACAAGTAATTGTAAGAATTCATAGTTAATCAGGTTGAGTGATTCAGACTAGGTTTTATCTAATTAATCTTATATGTTGATAAATTGGCTTGAAAAAAATTAGAAATACTAATGGGGCGAAGGTTGAGCCAAATAGACTGCCTTAAGATGGAGAGTCACAGAATTAAGGTGTTAAATAAGGTTGAAAGAACCTGAATGAATGATTGGCCCCTAGGTAATAGGAGGGCTGGCAAATTTAGCCTGGAGAATTGTGAATGATATCTTTGCGATGGCTTGGTTGTGAATTTTGATTGAAGCGGGACTACGTGTTTAATAATTCATAACTAATACATTAATAAGTAATGGTATAGAAAGAATCACTTCTTAAATTAGATAACTGGTAAATGTGGTGAGTTTTGGATATAGCTAATGGGTCTTGGAAATTCTGCCGCAAGTGGTTGAAGAGCTGTTTGGGTGCACCCAAACAGCTCTTCGTGTAAAAAAATGTTGCTATCTTATATGATTATAGATGAGTTTTGAGAAGCTCAATGCGATAATTGCCATAGTGAGAGTTAAGGGAAATTAAGATAAACATATCTGCTTATGTGGTGTCATATATGTTGACCAAATGAAATACTTGACGAACTGTGTTGATGATTGTTGATTTATATGCCTTTTGAGTGGTCATCTGAGTTGACTAAGTGGATTTGCATGATAAATATGCTATTTTTTGTTGATTCATTACTTCTTTCTAAATGGTCACATGAATTGACGAAGTATTAATATATGAAACGTTATGCTGAGGATCCATGGTTGATAAATGTGTTTGCGAGTTGTCATACGAGTTGATTGGTTGATATCATGTTGCTTATGTTGATGAGTGAGGGATATATATTCTTATTTTGTGGTAAACGTGAATGAGATTGTTGGTATACCTTACCTTGAGATGAGAGGCTTGTGTCCGAGGTGAGCATACGGACGAGCAGAGTTGTATGTGTATGAGTACTTGGATATCAGTGGTTCATGCCCGAGGTGAGCATCCAGGTGAGTAGTATGAATGGGTACACAAACAGGTATGACTAAATGTTCATATGGCTGGGTGTACAAATGTGAGTACACAGACAGGTATGATTCATACGGTTGGGTGTACAGTACATGAATTTCTAAAGTCCCCTATAGGTCATGACTAGAAGGGCATAAATAAGACCTTCTGGCATGTGTGTACAGTGATGTGACAAAGGTGTGTGCCAGCACATTATCAATGATATGATTTTGGTAGAGAGAAGTACAGGTATGTCATGATATACATGTGGCTATGAGACAGAGATCAATACAGGTATGTTCGATATACATACAGTTGTGTGACAGATATGATGTCGATATGGGTATAAACATTTGATAGGATGAAATTGATAATGACAGGTTTATTTACTGTGTGTTCGGTGTGCATGTAATCTGCCGGATAATTGAGTCTTGTTTTATAAGTCTTGGTGTTTGATAAAATTTATTGTCTCTGAGTTAATATTTGCGGGTACAATTGTTGGGTAAACGTGATTTATGTATCGTTGCTGGATTACTCCTGATTGTGAGAATGTTTCATAAAAAGGGGGATAAATTGAATGCTTGTGATAAGATGAAAAGTGAAGTGTATATCTTATTGAGTGTGGATTGCTATAGTTTTGTATGATGTTAGACCTTGTGTAATGGATGAGGTGTTGAACAAAAAAGAAGGTTGCTAGCGAAGTCGAGTTACTGCATGGAGCAGTACCGCTGTAGCAAGAGAACTCCCGCTACGGTGAGACTGTGGTAGCGAGGCCTAAATAGTGTGCAGGCTATCCATTGCGGCTAAGATGGATAGAGAAATACGGTTGCATGGTTAAATAACTATCGTGAATAAAGAGTAAATAAATTATCTTGGTAAATTGTTGGGTGGCTGTTTAAACTAGATTATTAATTGCATATTAATTTTATGTTGTTGCGTAAACTAATTATAGTCGGCCGATGATGCCTACCGGTACGTGAGGTATACTGATACTACTCTTGCTACATCTTTTCCGGTGTAGGTTGTGGCAGGCTTGAAGTTTCATGATGGACGTGGCATATTCAGCATCAACTTCTACACTTTTTCGCAGGCAGAGTTGTGTATTTTTATTTGTCGGTATTTTGTTTAAAGCTCTTATACCTATCTAGACTAGATTCTTGGGAGAGTCAAGGTTTTTAGGCATTTTTTTTATTTTAATAGTATTTCAAGAATAATGTTGATTGGTATATGATTATGAGATTCGTAATTATTTATTTCATTTGATTAGAAAGAGGGTTCTCCTATCAAGTCAGAGTTGATGTAGGTGCCCGCATGACCCGTCCAATTGGGTCATGACAAAAGTTCATCTTCATACTTCCTCTGATTCACTTTTAAGTTGCTTGAGTTAATTTTACTGATCAATTTGACCTTTTTTCATAAGATATTGTCCTTAACTCTTGAATTGCTTTTTTATCAACTTATCCAATTCAAAAAATACTTATGCATATTTACTAAACAAGAATTATACTAAAAATATATTGCATTTTGGTTTCCAAAAGAATGGGGGAAGAGACAGAAGAACATCAATAAGAATCAATTCAAAACCCTAATCCAAATCGCATTACACAAACCCAATTTCTTCAAAAGGTCTCTTCATTTATCGCTTGGACAATGTAAGAATTTACAGAGCGGACTTGAAAGAATATTCTTGACGTTACAAAGACAACAGAAGGAGATAATGGAATTATGCAGAAAAGAAAAAACATGACAAGAGTTGGAACCACCGCGAGAGGAGTTATCCAATAGCACCAAGACGAAAGATGATGGTGAAAATAATGGTAACAAGGTAGAGAATGATGAGTCAGCAGAGCTAATGAAATACCTCAATGCCTTAACCAGTCATTTAGACTGTAGAGAAAAAGAGTTCAATGCCCGAATAGACCATATTCTCGGAGCGCCATTATGAAATCATTATAGTAGCCTTCGTCATCTAGTTTCCCAACAGATATCAAGTTTAAAGAAATATCCAGAGCATGCTTGACATTTTGAAGGACTAAAGTTGTACCAATATTAGTTTTCAAATAAATTGTGCCAACACCAAACACCTTAACCTCATCGGTAATGCCCATCTTTAACACACCAGAGTTAACAGGGGTATAAGATGAAAAGAAATCTTTTCTTGGCGTGACATGAGATGTTGCTCCACAATCTACTATCCAGCTAGTATCATGAGATACATAATTGATCACATTTTTATCACAAGCAAAGAGAAGCTCATCTTGGACAATAGCAACAATATTTTTAAAATTATTTTCTTTCTTTCCTTCTTTAATGTCTTGCTTCAGCTTGTCACGGAATATTTTAATATATCTTTTCTTACCACAATGATGGAATGAATAATTCTGATACTCGGACCTGAATTTTCTTCTGCTTTTACCTCTATATTTCGAACATCTTGTATTATCTCTTTTCAGTCTTCTATAAACAACACATCTAAATGTAAAGAAGAGCCTTGAGATTTTCTCCTTAATTACTTCTTCATTCAACACATCACTCTCTGCATATTTCATGGCCACCTTATCACCGGGAGCTAAATATGTTAAAGAAACACGAAGAGTTCTCCAAAAATCTGATGGAGTATTAAGAAGCTAAAGTCCTTATATCTCATCATCGAAATTGACACCCATTCCATACAATTGATCATGAAAACCTTAAAATAATGTCTATGATTAAGAATAGGACTTCCCTCCTTGTATTTAAAGCTCATCAATTGCTTTAGCAAGAACAACTTGTTATTGCCAATTTTTTAAGCGAAAAGTGTTTCCAACTTTTCCCACAATGATCTAGCATGTGTCTCATTTACAATATGATTACGAACATTATCTTCAACTCGTTGTCTTATATGTCCACATACTTGTTGGTCTCGAAATCCCAATTTTCATCAGTCATAGATTCGAATTTTTGAGCAGCGGAAATGGGAAGATGCATCTTCTTTTCAAATAGTAGATCTTTCATCTTGCTTTTTCATATATTTTAATTACTCTCATTTAGACATATAATCTTGCTCATATTCGCTTTCATAGAAAGATCCTTGATAAATAACCAAGGCTCTGATACCAATTGTTATGAAGCAAGGAAGCTATAAACGCTTAGTAAAGTCATGTAAAGTTTAGTTTATTAATGACGATAAACAACTCTGTAAATAGAGTTACAATGAAAAGATTGACTCCTAGCTAAAGATAATTGACTAATCCTAATTAAATAATAAAATAGAAATATAAATAATAAACTGAAATATACTCAAAATAAAATAACCAATCCTAAACTGACTAGAACTGCTATATGAACGCTAATACGCCCCCTCAAGTTAGGCTATGGGCACCTAAGCCTAACTTGAATAGACTTCGATCAAAAGGAGGCTTGGGAAGCTTCTTAGCATCTTCGTGACGAAGGATGAGTTCATGATCAAGCAGTTTTTCAAATAATTTCTCATAGGAGATCAGTGTATCACGTGCTCGGATTGCAACAGAGATTTCACGAAACTCAAGGCTCAGACTACTGCATATTTTGACGATGAGCTCTGAATTATACACATGAGCACCATCAGTTGCTAAATCATCTGAGAGAGGCCGAATGGTGTGAAGATAGTTTGTGATGGAGTGAGAGTCATTAGTGACGCGGACAAGTAGTTCATGGAGTCTAAATACCCAATTTTGTGATTTGTTTTCATATCTAGTGTGCAAGGCCTCCCAAGAAGATTTGGATGAGGCGGTAGCTGTGACCGTAGGAGCAATAGTGGCTTCGACAAAAGCCATGAGAGATGAGAGCATTCTGAATGAGTTGATCTTGGCGGAACCAAGTAAGAAATGTCTTATTGTTGGCGCCATTCGCAGTCGTTCGGCAGGGAGCCGGAGTGGTCCCATCGAGATGACTGAAGAGGTTGTAGCTGTACGCTTTTCTTATGACACAAGATTTTTCTGTTCCGGGACTGTAGTGAATAAAGAGGGTCAGCTCTTGTTAACCCGGTACAACAATGTAATAGAAGAGAGTTAGTTACTCATTTAATTGACCTATAAGCATGGAGAACTGAGCTTTCTAGGTGGCAAAGTTGTGACCACCGCTTATTTTGATAGGAAGTTGAGAAGCAGGATTGAATTGAATGATGATATTGGCACCCTTTGTGTTGTTAGTATTGACAACTTTTGAATTTGCGCCATTATTGTTGTCGTTGTTGGCTATTGACACTGAATAGTGTGAGAAGATAATGATGTTGGCAACTGTGTTGTCAGCTTTGACAACTCTGGGATTTACGCCATTGTTGTTGTTGTTATTGGTCATTGACGCTGAATAGCGTGAGAAGAGAAGAAACATAAAAATATATATATATGAAAGACAAAAAAATATGGATCATTCTCGTTAGAGCATATAGAACTCTGATACCATATAAATGCTTAGTGAAGCCATGAAAATCTTAGTTTATTAATAACGATAAACAACTCTTTAATAATAGAGTTCCAATGAAAAGATTGACTCCTAGTTAAAGACAATTGACTAATCCTAATTAAATAATAAAACAGAAATGTAAACAATAAACTAAAATATACTCAAACTAAACTAACCAATCCTAAAATGATTAGAACTTATATATGAACACTAATAGAAGCAAACACGAAAAATCAAGAAAATAAGGAATACCAATTTTGACATGAAAATCCTTCAAATCGAAGGTAACAACCACCAGATCGAAAAGCACCAAATAATTTCAATATAACAATAAGAGGGTAACAAAAGTTCTCCAAAATGGTTATACAACAAGTGCCAAATATGAAGACGCTATAGCAACACCAATAAAAATAAATCGAGAGAAATCACCTAAAATTGAGCTACTGTTCGGGACTCAAAATCAGATGTTGTTGACCTCTAAATACAATCTTCACCGTTCAATTTAAATAATGAGATGTTAGAAATACTCGGTCAATATTTTAGCCAATTCCAACAGTTAATGAATTGGAAAACTTAATGTGAAAGTGGCTGGTTGGAGAGTAAAACTGTAGAAAAGAATCCTCTTCTTCTCTTTCTCTCTTGGTGGAAGCTTTCTCAAAATTCATTCTTATGTGCTAAATTCTTTCAAAGACAAATATAAATGAACATTGAATACTTCTCCAAAGTTCATATATTTATAGATATTGAATGGTGTTTTCTCTTAAAGCGAAGACTAGCTCCAAATAGGAATAAAAATCTAAATCCAATTCCAAATAGGATTGAAAATCAAAGGAGAATAGGATTAACTCATTAGGCCTTTGGCTGAATAAGGGCCAAAGCCCAAGTTGTTGGATGGCAAGAAGATGATATTATGAGCATTGCTAATTTTTCTATTGAAAATATATACTTACAGCTTAGAGAAGATCATCAAAAGGTAAATGGAGAAGGCTAATTAGTAATAACTCAACATCTTAAAAATAAATTTTTATATTGTACCTTGTACTATATGGTAGACTTCTCACTAGAGATAAGCTTGCAAGATATGGATGCCTAGAGAAGATCAAATGTGTTCTATGTGAAAGTACTGAAGAAACTGGTGAGCACTTATTATTTTTCTGTTTTCCATATTCTGAGTGTGGAACAAACTCTTGTAGTAGCAACAATTATAAAGACAAGCACAAGGTTGGTATGAAGAGGTGAGATTGACCGTTTCAAATTCATAATCTTATGACTATGCTTGGCTTGATAAATTTTACTATGTATTTTTTAGGGGTGTACATAATTCGAATTGGTTTGGGTTTTTTGAATATCAAATTAAATTAATTGAATTTTTAAATCTATAAACCAAATCAAACCAATAAAAGTTGATTTTTTTAACTTTAGATTTTTTTGAATTTTTCAATTTTCTCGGGTATTTTAGGTTTTTTTCGAATTTTTTTCCCGATAAAGTCTTCTTACAAAAACATATAACTTATACTTAAAATATTTATTTAATTTTAATAACATCTACCTACGGTATTTCTTAATTAAGAAAATAACATAAAATATGAGACGAGTATTGACATTGTACTAAAATATTCAATAAAAAAGATAATGAAAATCGATAAATTATTGCTAATTAATGAATCATAATGAAAATGATCATACTCTAAAAATATTAATTCATGTCAAACTATGTATGGCTAATAAGTATTACTAACATAACTAAATATTTTTAAAAAGATTAAGTTATGTATTTTCACTATGTAAATTAACCAATGCAAAATTAAAGAATAAATATCTAATTTATTGTCATTTCTAATATTGAAATCATTTCTTGTTTTAGCATTAATGTTGATTTAGTTTTCGTTTTAAATTTGTTTATGCTAATAACATGCATCTATGAGTTATAAAACTTAATGAATCATTTAAAATTCTAATTGAAACAAACCACTAATTGGGTTTGTTTGGTTCGATTTGACTTTTTTTAGTTAAAACCAAACCAAACCAATTATGGTCGGGTTTTTTTACACCAAAACCACTAGTCGAAATTTTTTCTCCTTTGACTTTAATTATCGAATTAATGCGGTTTGTCGATTTGTTTTATACACCCCAAGTATTTACTAATATCCTTTATAATTTTCAAAAAATCCTTCTAAATCTGAATTCCTAACTTCCTGTATATTCTATTTTAATTTAGTAAGGATACTTTTTATTTATATTTATAAAGAACTTTAACGTCATTACTTTTCTTAACCCAATATCAATATAAACATTTTTGTTCAAACATATAATTATTTATTTATAAAATCAATTCAATATTTAATACCTTTCTGATACTTTTAGTCAGTTAAAATAAACGGATTATAAATGTAATAGAAAAAGCAAAAAGTTCATGTTCATACTTCCTCTAATTCACTTTTAAGTTGCTTGATTTAATTTTACTGATCAATTTGATATTTTTTTAGAAGACACATTGTCCTTAACTCTTGAATCACTTTTTTATCTACTTATCCAATTCAAAAAAATACTTATGCATATTTACTAAACAAGAATTATACTAAAAATATATTACATTTTGATTTTCAACAAACAAATATTTAGAGTGATTTGATAGTCAACTTTTATAAACTTGACCATCAAAATTAGCTTAGGGTTCCTAATTTAATATTTGGAGGAAATATGAGAAGAAGAGGTGTAATTTCAAAATCATATAATTATTATTGGGGTTTGCACGTTTAAACAATGTCGCTTGAAGCTTTAAGAAGACAGTTTAAATAGGGAAGAAAGAATTGTTCTTCAGTTGGAAGAGAAAAGATTCAAAAGAATGGGGGAAGAGACAGAAGAACATCAACAAGAATTAATTCAAAACCCTAATCCAAATCCCATTACACAAACTCAATTTCAAAATATTTTAGATTTATTTATTTATTTATTATTTTTGTTGCAGTGCTTTTATATTCAAAATATTAAGTTATATTGTTGCTTTTATTTTTTTCCCCTTTTAATAAGATAAAGAAATAATCTTTGCGATAATTAGTAGGGGTGAATTATAAGAAGCTAAAAATACTAAAAAATCAGTGATTACAGAGACTACAAGGAAGAAATCCTATTAAATAGTAGGTTCTAACTCACAAGTTTGCCTAAGCTTTTTGCTCAACCTATAGAACTAATGTATTGAACTGATTTCTCGAGGGTTAATTTATCATATAGGGTCAATTGGTCACTCAATTAATACTTATTATTTTGGAAAGACATTTCTTTTTATTCTAATTTTCTTCAATAAAAAATGACTTTTTGAGATAATAACTAGAAGTAAGTATGATAAGATAGATATCGAATATCATACTGAAACTTTTCTATGACAATTTCAATATTATTATATTAGTATGGTATTTGGTATGCACTTTCGAATTAAAATTGGTAGTTGATATTTATACACTCATACTACACAAGAAGGGTGAATTGGACCAGTTTTGTCAATAGTTTTTCCTGTGTAGTTAGAGACATATATGACAATGTAAGAATAAATGAGATAAATAGAGCCCATAGTTTGAGAGAATCCCTAATTAACCTTAAAATGTTAATTATTTAATTATTTGTGTTAATTGGATCAGTAGAGCGTAATGTATATTGATGATTCCTGTAGTTGACGCTAACTAGTTTGAGATTGAGATCAAGTGATTGTATTGAGTTCTCTGTTATATTGTCCATGGGATGTATATCTACCTAGCCTCCTTGCATCTGACTAGTTGAATGATCTCCATCAAAATAAGTGTTGTTATCTAGACTCATTCAAAGTACTTTCAAAATAGATGATTATTTATAGCAGAAGTCTGTTGCCAACTGAGTGCACAACATGCGTGCTCTCAGCATCTTCCCCAAAATTGCACTAGCACAATCTACTATTGATTCTATCATCCTACTGAAAACGTACATTCACTAAATTAAAAAGGAGCAGAGGGAGCTGGTCACCATGTCTAGGCCCCTTGGAAGAAGACAAAAGATTTTTCACTTATTATAATAGAGAAATTCATATTTTCAATAAAGTAAGAGCCAATTAACGTACTTCTCATCAAATCCCAGCTGTCTCATCATAAAACTCAGAATCAGTTTACATGGCCACAAGCTTTCTCCACAACCACTACACATACTTTGTCTGGTAACTCAATCAGGAGGTATGAGAGGTTGACCACTGTGGATAGGAGGAGGAATAGAGGTAGGCTTAAGAAGTACTGAAGTGAGTTGATTAGGCAGGATATGATGCAACTCCATCTTACCAAGAATATGAGGTGATTAAATAAAAGGTTCAACCTTGCTGTTTTTCTCCGAATTAATCCATCGACAACCGTTTTTTCTGTTTGCTTTTCCTTATTCCTTATTAAGTTATTATTAAAAATAATAGTCGTTTATTTTCGTTTAGCTTCCCTAATAAACTCATTGATAATGTTTGATTTTTTTAATCAATAAAAGAAAACTAATCTTTTTTTCTATATAAATTGAAAAGAAGAAGATTGTGATAATCTCCCACTTCATTTTCTTCACCCAATTAAATTTTGCATATCTTATAGTACTATGTTCTTCTGATCGTTTAGTGATTTTAGGGAGTGATATTATTTATTTTTGTTGGAATTTTTTTTTCCTAAATTGTAACTTCAATTGTAATATTACTCTGATTTAATTTATTATAGGTCATTCAGTAGAATTTTTAGATGATTGTAATTTTAAATTATTGTATTTTTCTTTGTCTTTTCCAAACAAACATGAAAGACCAGAAAAAGGATAAGAGGGTTTAATATACTATCGAGAAGAAAATAAGTATTTTATTGAAATAGAGGTTTATCTGAAGATTTATTATTATTATTCTATGTGGTTTTTCATTTAATTTCTTTTTATTTTGAGTTCTTTATAAAGAATATCTATAAATCAAAATCTAACTACCTCATGAAGTAAAGTAACAAATATAAACATAAAATAATAAACGTAAAGTAACAAATATAAACATAAAATAATAAACTACCTATTTACAAAAATAAGACAAATGATATTTCCTTTTTTTCTATAGTTATTAAAGAAATATTATAGAAATGTAGTTCCACATATAAAAGTTAATAGATATGTTTAATTAAATTTAAAATTTTCAACGAGGATTAAAGAAATTAACAAATCTCGAATCAAATTTATGGAATAAAAATCTGAAATCTCTTTTTAAAATATCTAGTTTTTGACATTTGAAGAGTGACATTATGTAGGCTTTCTTAAGATTACTTCCGCATTCGACTATACATGAATCACATCATGTAATTCAAGAACAAAGGGAAAAAGTGATCCTTTGAATCTTTGTTAAGAACTCAAATGGTTAATTAATGTGGGATATATTACTAACTCAAATATACATTATTATGAGTTTTTTTTCTTTTTTATAGAAAAGATAAACAATATCTAAATTCACTAATTATATTATTGATTATTTGGTAGATTCAATAATACTTGAGAAGCTCCTCACTTTAAAGTTGGATTTATCATTTTGCTTCTCCACTAAATACAATAAATAAATAAAAATAAATATCATATCATATCTATACCATATCATCATATTACTATACTAGTTTACTGACACGCTCATGCACGTATCCTAAATTATTTAATATATTAAAAAACTATTTATTTAAAAAAGGACATTTTTTATCTTTTTCTAAAAAAATAAAAAATTAAAAAAACTAAAGTCGTGCCTTTGAAAATGATGAATAAGGACAACCACCTCTACAACGCTTATTAACATGAATTAGTATAATTTTAATATGAATAAAAGAATATTTGTATTTTTAAGTAATATATAATACTTAAATTAATTAATTAAAAAAACAAAAAAAACATGTAATTTAATTAAAATTAAAAATATATAATACTTGAATTAAATAATTCATTATTAGTCATATACTTAAAATCTAAGTAAAAATATGAATTTCAAGTTAATCAAATATCATCATATTTCATCAATGTTTCCAAAGTTAAAATATTGATATTTCACTTAGAGGTGCAACTTTTAGATGACTTGTCTATCAATAGAACTAAAATTTCTCGACTTGAAAAAGTTACAACTCTTCTTAGAGTAGTAAATCCACGTTGACAAGACAAACTTTCGTACAATCATATGTTTGTAATAGTATAAAGATAAACCACAAAAAAATAAGACTCTTCATATCAATAAAGAAGTTAACTAAATAAATAATTATCGAAAATGTTGAGTCGATATATAGATGAAATTATAAAAGTCAAAAGGCAACAAATTAACAAAATCATCTCAAGAGTAAATTCTACGAACAAAAATGCAATAGAAATACAAAATCATAAATTTAATCAATCGCAATAAAACTTACATATTGTTTACTCATACAACTTGTATGATAATTCTATCTATTCTCACATACCACCATAGTCCAATTATATAAAGCACAATTCTACCCAATTAAAACTATGCATCCAAGACATTGTCTGTCAATACCGTAAGCATATATAAAACTAAGAGTTGCCTCAAAGTATCAACATAACATTCTCGCGAATTGATAGTATTCAATTTACTTTATCATTCTGTAAAATAATATAAATTTAATTTTCAATACATTGTTGTCGCAGTATCATCATTGATCAACCATCTGTGTTTAATACTATGATGACAAAGATGTAATAGATATTACAATGTTGAAGGAAAAATAATCTACATAAACAAATATCATTCTATTAAAATAGACATTTAAAATTGAGAAGTTTTATAGTAACTTATCAAACAAATATCTTGAGTTTACAAACCAAAATAAAATACAAAATAACATTACAACCTAAAAAGAGAAAGAAAGAACATGGATATGACTCTTAATTTTCACTTCGTCAATTGAATAAATTATGAGTTACGTCCAACCTGCCCCTTCATTTGCTAGCTAATTTATTTAAACTTAATATATACTATTTCAAGTGTCTTTCAAAAATCTGCATTGGTTCTTGAACAACATTTATAGTAATGACATAAATTTGAAAAGACTCAAAATCATTATTATGATAAATACTAATTATTATAAATATAAATTATTTCTATTTTAGTATACATTAATTCAATGTAAAGTATTTAATTATTTAATAATATTTATTATAATGCAAGTTTATTTTTTAGTACATAAAATATTATAAAATTATTTTAGATCGAAGGATAAATGATCGCTTTTATTTGATGGGCAAATTGGTCTTAAATTTGGATTTACTTTTAGAACAAAAGATAGATATTGATATAGATAATATAATATAATAAATAGATAAAATTATTATATATAGAATTTAGAATTTAGTCTTTAACTTTGGATTTCTCACTTTTAGAATAGTATAGATATAAATATAGATAATATTATATAACAAAATAGAATATAATAATTATATATAGAATTTAGTTTTTTGGATAAAGGTACTTAGTAGATTAATATTTAAAGGGTATTTTCATAATCTAACTTTCAACTTATGGGCTTTTCACTTATATAATTATAAGGATGATAAGTGGGAAGCCAAAAAGTAAAAATTAAAATACTAAAATACCCTAAATATAGAAAGACTAATATACCCTTTAGATAATAATAAATAAGTAAAAAATTAAAATATTAAAATACCTTACAAATATTATAAGACTTTCAGATAATGATAAATAAATCTAAACAAATAAATAATAAATAGTAAATAAACATATTATCACTCTATCTATATCATATACATATTAATGGAAAACACACTAAATTATAAAGTTAAATTACCAAATGGCCATTACAGTTAAAAATCAATATCACAGGTCTTTATGATTTTTTACTTAAAAATCCTTTTCTTCTTTTTTTTTTTTTTCTCACACATTAATATTCTATTTTATTTTTATTGATATAACATAAATTTAGAATTCAAAATTTTCAATGAATAATTAATATAAATTAATCAAATGAATAAAAGCTAGATAAAATTTCCAGGAGTAGCAACAAAAAAGGCTAGAAAAAAAGATAACAGTGAGCTTGCATTTACCCCAAATCTCTTCCTTCCTATCTTTAAATATAGTGACATCCTCAATGCATTTTTTCAAATTTTTGCATTAAAAAAAGTTCATCTTCTTCTTTTTCTTTCTCTTCTCATTTTTTTTTTAAGGTAGAGATTCAGCATAATTATGCTGCATGAGATCAGATTCGGAATAGCCATGAGATTTCAACTCTCACTATATTCACTTCTTACAATAGTGTACTACAAAAGTAATTCAACACACAATATTTATGTATTACTATAGATAAAATTGTAAAAATTATATATGTGTGTGTGTATTGTAAGCATATTTTATTATTCTAATACATACTATTTTTACTTTATTATTTCAGTATTGTTCTTGTACTCTTTAATTTAGTATGTTATTTATTTTTTATGTAAAACGAGTATTCATATATTTTTAATTTTCTTTTCAATGAGAAAATATTCATTATTTTTTAAGTTTAAATTCATAAATTAATTATCATTACTTTCTATCGCAACAAAAATTGATTTTCTTAAGCAAAAGGACAAAGCGCCATCAAAAAGCCCCAAAAATTAAAAATTGAAGGACTAAAATGCCTGTTAACACAAAAATATTGTAAAATACTAGAGGTGCACTTGGTTGAATATAAATATTGTACTACTTCTTGTACATAATTTAATTCCAATAGAAATTTATACCTATATGTTATTTCAACTCAAAAGACTATAAAGCATACGATTCTTTGAAGAATCATTAGGATTTAGAACTAAATCAAATATTGATTAATCTAATATTCTTTTATTACATTCATAGATGAAAATGACTCATAATTTTGAATTAAATAAGATGATACCTGTACATGCAATTGCGACTTCTATATATTAATTAAATTTATTTATATTAGTAATAATTAAAATTTTTATTACAAATAAGTATTACTTGTTCGTAGGTTACATGAAATTAGTAAGACACTACCAACCAAATTTTAATTGTTGCATATATTACCAACCATATATATATGTTGGTAGAATTTTTGTACAAATTTTATAAAATATGACTTTTATTCGACAATAACTTTTTGATATGTATGCAACAATTAAAATTTTGTTATAATCTAGTAAATATCAAGATACAAACATTTAGACATGAATTGTTTAAAATATAACCAATTATGCTCATATCATATTTAACATGTATGTTGTTAAGATGTTAGAAAAAACTATTAATTTGAATATTTGATATATTAGAAGAACGCATAAGAAAAGAAGTTATATCAATTTGATTCATTATGTATAGCTGCAAATTATAATAATAATTAAATACCAAGTAATTCAAATCGATTTACTATTCATCAATTTCAAATTGTACTTCTTATTTAAAATTTTAATTTACTCATTATTTATAATTTTTTGTTATCATTTATGTTGGAACAAGTTTTAATGATATTTTAAGATGATTTAAAATATGCTTCAAACATTATAAAAATAGAAGTGTAGATAAGTTCATCAAGAGTTCTAATTAATTGGGAACCGGGCCGATTAATACTTGGCTATGTGTTCTTAATTGTTTGTGAAATTCGAGTGCTCGTTAATTGCAAGAAGGAGAAAGGAGATTGAAGGCAACAAAGATTCTTAAAGAAAGAAATTCCTATTTTATAGGGAACGAATATTTGATAATGAGGGAAGAAAGAAATCATGGATTGATAATAAAGAAAATATCCGTAAAAGCAGACGGTGGTGTTTCTCAACAGCGAGTCTACAAGATCTTTTCAAATAAGGCAAGGACTCTTAAAGATTCCTTTTTACTAATAGAAGAATAAAGGTAAGTGCGGTACTCGCATTTATAAAATGAGAAGTCACCACGTCAAGTTGAAGCATTCACTCACAAATACTCTTCAGAAAAATTCATCACAAATACTCTTCAAAGAAATTCATCATTCCTAAGCATTCAATTAGCATTCTAGTTGAAGAGAGTTGACCGGTTCTAGAGACGTTTCCGAGTTTTGTTCCGTCACAATCAAGGTCTAGTTCAAAAGTGCAAAGGGAACCCGTGTACTTGAATTTTTCAATTTCGTTTTCACTGCTTGTAATTGTGTTTAAAGTTCTTCTATTAAACTAAGGGTAGTTTATAAATTTAGGAACTTTGTAAGGTTGTAGATAGGTCCTTAGATTGTGGGGTTACAATACAAATTTGGCTCGAATTTTAGTGGAGTTAGTGAAATCCTACTAGGAGTAGGTCGTGATTTACACCCCATTCAAGTCTGGGTGATTTTCCATAAAAATTCTTGTCTTCGCTTATTTTATTATTTTTGCTTGAATTTGACTACCGCTCAAAGGAACAAGGTTCAAGTCATTTCCCTCGTCGTAAAAGAAAATTCAAGTAAAGTTTTAATTCATGGAAAAATTCATTAGACCCAATTCACCTCTCTTAGGTATAATTTGGGAATCATTGCAATAACAATTGGTATCAGAGCCAGGTTACTGTATCTCTGGATGCTCCAGTACAAAGGAGATTTGGGACTCTCTCACTCTGGCACATGAAGGCATGAACCAGGTAAAGAAATCCAGAATTGACAGGCTTATAAGGAAGTTTGAACTCTTTGCCATGGGAGAAAAAGAGTCATTCAAGGATATGTTTACTCGATTCATACACATCACGAATGAACTTAAATCTCTTGGGAAGGAATTTTTAACTGAAGAAAACGTTAGAAATATTCTGAGAATCATGCCTGCCTCTTGAGAACCTAAAGTTACTGCCAATGAAGAAGCAAAACAAATGAGCACAATGCAAATTGATGAGCTCATTGGTAATTTGCAAAATTATGAACTTAAAAAGATAGACAATGTGGCTGAGGAACCCAAAAAGAAACGCTGTCTCAGTCTAAAAGCTGAATCAAATTCTAATGATGAAGAGATGGAGATGTTTGTTTGAAGATTCAAAAAGTTCTTCTGAAAAGAGGGAGTCTCGCAATAACGGCAAGTCATCTGAGAAGGGACAGTTCCAAGGGTGCTTCAAATGTGGCAAGATGGATCACCTGATAAAAGACTGTCCTCTCTTAAAGAAAAAAAACAAGGGAAAAACTCGACGAAATAGCAACAATTGGCCTCAAAAGCTTTCAAAAAAGGCCATGAACGCTACTTGGGGTGAAATTTCTGATGAGGAATTAGAAGAAGATGGTGAAAATGAAAATCTGGCCTTTATGGCTAAAAGCGACACAGACTCAGATAGCAATTCCTCCAAGGTGAGTCTATCTGATCTAAAAACTCAAGTTCACAATTATCAAAAAGAAAAGTAGTTAAATTGTTACTTTCCTTGATGGATGAATGTCAGCAAATGAGTGTTGAAAAGGTCGAAATGTCAAAAAAATTCTCCAATTTGAAATCTAATTACAAAGTTTTAAAAAGAGAGAAAATTGAGTCTGAAAATGCAATCAAAACACTTAATGTTGAAATTAGCAATTTAGAGGAAACTGTCTCTGTTCAAAAAACTAAAAGCAGTAAACTGATGGAAACAGTCCTGTCTCTAAAAGCTGAAATAAACACCATCAAGGAAGGGAAAACATCAAGTAGTGAAATAATTATCAATGACCAAGGTTTTCATGAAGCTGAATTACCATCTTGAAAAGGGAACTGTGAAAAGATAAAAAGAAAAGTTCTGAGCTTCAAATAACCTTGAATCAAGCAAATTATAACATTGCTTTGATGAAAAATGGAACTAATCATCTGAAACTTTAATCTGGCTAAATGAGCACTACAACAAAGCTCGAACTGGTCTTGGTTACGAGAACAAACCTATCAAATGGGATTGTAAAAGAAAATATATTGGTTTGGCAGAAGATAAATTGTGTAGCCAATGTGGTCATACTGGACATGTCAGATATGAATGTTTAGCCAAGATAAAAGCTCTTGAGAAAGTAGATATAATATTAGATGGATTTTAGAAAAGATTTTATTTCTCAAGTTAGCAAATGAAAGGGAACCAAACTGGTGTGGGTTCCCAAATCTAACCCTTGATTGTGTGTGCAGGCTAACGTGAGAGGGAACAACAAAATTTGGTATCAGTGGTTGTCCGAGGCACATGACAAGTAACAAAAAAAATTTCTCTCACTAACAGCCTTCAATGGAGGAACTGTGTCCTTTGGCGGAGGAAAGAAAGGCACAGTTGTGGGAATAGGTAAGATCGGTAAGTCACTCTCTCACTCTATTGATAATGTATATTTGGTTGATGGGCTAAAACCCAACTTGCTGAGCATCTCTCAACTTTGTGATTGAGGGAACATTGTTCTTTTCCTCCCTTGATTGCAAAGTTATTAACAATAAGTATGGCAAAATTGTCTTGACTGGAAAGAAACACAGTAATGTTTATAAAGCATGTATCATGTCGCTTTCTGAAATTGAATTAACTTGTTTGAGTGTTCTAGATAATGATTTTCTCCTATGGAACAAGCGATTGGGTCATGTTTTCCTTTCATTACTCAATAAACTTGTTTCAAAAAACCTTGTCCTTGGTCTCCCTGAAATAAAATTTAAAGATGACAAGGTGTGTGATGTTTGTGCTAAAGGAAAACAATTTAGATCATCTTTCAAGTCCAAAAAGGTAATAAGCACTTCCAAGCCACTTGAATTACTTCACATGGATCTCTTTGGTCCCATGTGAGTAGTTAGCCGTGGAGGTAAGAAATTTGTTCTTGTAATTATTGATGATTTCTCTCTCTTTACATGGACATTGTTTTTATCTTCTAAGGATGAAACATTTGATATGTTTAAAGTGTTTGCAAAAAGGATTCAACGAACTCTTGGTCTGGACGTGATAAGTATTCAATCTGATCATGGTACGGAGTTTGAAAATGCCAAATTCACTAATTTTTGTTTCAAATACGGAATTGATCATAACTTTTCAGCCCCAATAACTCCCGAACAAAATGAGGTTGTTGAAAGGAAAAATAGAACACTAGAAGATATGGCACAAACAATGCTTATCGCTCGTGGTATTCCTAAGAACTTTTGGGCTAAAGTAGTTAATACGACTTGTTATATAATTAACCGATGCATGATTAGGTCACTTCTTGATAAAACTCCTTACAAACTTCTTAAAGGCAAGAAACGGAGTATCAAACACTTCCGAACCTTTGGTAGCAAATGTTTTGTGCACAATAATGGAAAAACTGCCTTAGGTAAGTTTGATGCAAGAAGTGATGAAGGAGTGTTCCTTCGATATTCTTCAAACAACAAGGCTTATAAAGTGTTCAATAAAAGGAAAAAGTGTGTAGAAGAAAGCATTCATGTGATTTTTGATGAGTCTAACATTTTTGTTGAGACAGACTTGCAGGAAAATGAGGAGGAACTTGAAATCGGCCTAGTTTCATCTTCAACCAAACAGGTAAGTGGTACATCTCCAAATGAAGAAATGATCTTGGAAACAGACTCCTTGAACGTTCCCTCAAAACCAAGGCAGGAGCTGAAAATTTAAAGGGAACAATCCCTAAGACAGTGGTAAGTTCAGCAGAAGGAACAAAGGAAGGAACATCACCTGACCCTATTCCCAAAACACAAAATGACAGTCCACAGGAATTGATTGTAAAGCCCTAGAAGCACAAAAGTTCTTATCCCCTTGATGTAATAATAACTGATCTCAATAAGGGAATTCAAACCAGGGCCTCTATGAGAAATTTTTGTGCTCATTCAGCCTTTTTATCTTACATTGAGCCAGAGAACAATCATGAAGCCTTGCAGGATCCATATTGGGTAATGTCTATGCAAGAGGAGCTTAACCAGTTCGAAAGGAGCAAGATATAACACTTGGAACCACCACCAATGAGGCACACTGTAATTGAAACAAAGTGGGTATTCTGAACTAAACTTGATGAATAGGGAACAGTCATCAGGAATAAAGCCTGTCTGGTGGTCCAGGGCTATAGCCAAGAAGAAGGCATCGATTATGAAGAAACCTTTGCACCAGTTGCAAGGATGAAGACAATAAGAATGCTAATTTCCTTTTCTGCCCACATGGAATTCACCCTCTATCAAATGGATGTTAAAAGTGAATTTCTAAATGAAGAACTGAAGGAAGAGGTATATGTTCATCAACCTCCTGGATTTGAAAATCCTGAATTTCCTGATTATGTTTTTAAATTGGATAAGGCCTTATATGGACTGAAACAAGCTCCTAGAGCTTGGTATGAAACCTTGTGTAATAAATTTTCCTTGTTGATGAGTAGTGAATTCGAAATAAGTATGATGGGTGAGCTTAATTTCTTCTTAGGCTTACAAATCAAAGTATTTTTTCGAATGGAACAATGATCCATCAACAAAAATACATTAAGAAATTTGTTAAGAAATATGAAATGGACTCTGCTAAACCAATTGATACACCTATTACTACTGCCACTAAGCTAGATAAAGATGAACATAGAAATCTAATAGGGGTATGATTGGATCCCTTCTTTATTTAACTGCTAGCAAACCAGATATTGTGTTTAGTGTTGGATTATGAGAAAGGTTTCAATTTTCTCCTAGAGAATCTCACCTGACTGCAGTTAAGCGTATCCTAAGATACTTGAAGGGAACAAATAATCTATGTTTGTGGTATCCCAAGGGAGGTAATCTTGATCTAGTAGGTTATTCAGATGCTGGCTATGCAGGTTCCCTTATAGACAGGAAAAGCACATCAGGTATGGCTCACTTCCTTGGTTCATGTTTAATTTCTTGGTCAATAAAGAAACAGAATTCTATTGCCTTGTCCATAGCTGAAGCTGAATATATAGTTGATGCATCTTGTTGTGTCAGGTGTTGTAGATAACAATAATTGAGGAATCATGGGATAGATATGAGCATTGTACCTATCTTCTATGATAACATAAGTGCTATAAACATTGCAAAAAAGCATAAGAGGACAAAGCACATAGATATTAGACATCACTTCCTAAGGGATAGTGCTGAAAAAGGCTTTACTATGCAGTTTTGTAAAACTAAGAATCAAATTGCTGACATTTTTACTAAAGCTCTGGGAAGAGAGTAGTTTGAAAAGATCAGGATGGATCTTGGGTTAATCAAGATTATCTAAACATCATGTTCATAATCTTCTCTCTTTTGGCTTTAATTTTTTTTTTAAAAAGGGTTTTTCCCGACAATGGATGGATAACGACCGTCTTGAGGGATTATTTTTCATCACTGTTAAATTTTTCATTGATTACTATGTTCCCTCTAATTCTGCAGGACTTGATAGGACTCATTTTCTTATGGAAAGGAACACAGTCAGGTATAACTCAGAATCATATTTAATTACTACTACTGTTCATGACGTCAGTGTCTTGTCACCTCTTTATGTCAACGTCTATGTCACTTCACCACCTTTTTCACCATTTAATTTTCCTGGTTGCTTTTCCCTCTCACACTCTAACTCTTTCTTTCTCTCTCTCTCCATCTTCTCACCTTCCTCTCCACCCATCTACTAATAAAGCCGGTGGCTTCTTATTTTTCACTTGTTTAAATTTTTTAACGACTGTCAGTCATGGAAACCACACCGGCGACCAGCCCAATCACCGAACCCACCAACACTGGACCTTCACCGAACCCCGCCGTGGAACCTACCACTGTACAAAATCCCTCGACAATCCCACTATTCAACCTTCCCTCCTCCATTCCACAAGACTACACCAAACCCATGGGGGTATAAGGTTCTGATTTACCGCTAGCTTCAACAGTAACTTCTCTGAGCTCCCCTACTTCTCAAAGACCTTCAGTTGACAGCCCTGGATCTGCTTCCTCTTCTCAGGTGTATTTGGTGACCCTCATTGCTGATATTAGGGGTCGATATGAGAAACCCTCATCCTCCTCTCCATCTCTGTCACCTAATGGTTCGGATGACCATGATTACGGGAAATCTCTGTCTGAGGAAAATCCACTGGAGGAACCTCTTTCTCTTTTTGATATGGACAGTCTAGAGGACTTGGTCCCGTTAACCACTCTCAAGAAGGGTGCTCGCAAAAGAATCTACTTCTCTGCTTCTTCCAAGCCTAAGGATCCTAAGAAATATTGCAATTTTGTTCCTTTTCTCGCACTCGAGCTCGCCGTAAGGAGCCGGTCTCATCTTTATCTGCTCTGGTGACAAAATTCCGTGTGAAGGAGTTCGACGAGCGTCACCTATTGAAAGGTAAAATGATTTTTCCTTCAAAATACCCTAACATTATTACTCATTGGACCAAGATTTCTGCTCAAGGTTGGACTGCACTGTTTACTAATAAGGAGGCTATGTGCGCTCATTCTGCTATTGTTGAGTTTTTTCAAAACTTTACTCATTTTTTGGGTTGTGTTACTAGTAGCATTGGTGGTATAATGGTTGTTTTTTACCCTTACACACTGAGTAGAGTTTTGGGAATCAAATGTGAAGGGTTTTTTCTTGTCAAAAGAATAAATGGCCAGATCTACTCTCCCCACTTAAGCCCTTTGGGATTGTTCGAAAGTATTCTGGAAATTCTTCTCGAGTGTCTAAGACTAAAGTTTATAAACACTCCATGTCTGATTATCATAAGACTTTGTTTGCCTTTGTGATTAAAAATCTTGTGCCTCATCAAGAAAGGCGTGATGTTGCCTCTTATCTTGATCATACTCTCATGGAGTTGTTGGATCGGGAAATGCAAATAGACTTGCCTAGGTTGATGATCTCATACTTCGTTAAAGTTGTCACTAACATCAAGCAGAATCATGCTCTTCCCTGTGGCTTCCTGTTGACTAAGGTGTTGCTAAGTTGGAATTTCGGCTTACTTCCTTGGAATACTACTTTGTTTATGATGTGTTGGATTATTATGAAAATCATGGTTCTCATCAGGAGAAAAGTTTGAAGGATCCTGATGCTGGGTGCTCTTCTAAGTCATAGAAGCTAGTTTCTCAAGAAAAGTTGGTTGGTGAAATTGAACTACTTCATAAGGAAAATGTGGATCTTAGGGATAAACTGGCTCATTCTAAGGAATTGGCTTCTTCTCACCATGAAGAACTGCTGTCATTTCTTTAGACCCTGTCCTCACTGCCTAACCCCTCCCTTGTTGCTCCTCCTAGTGTTTTACCCACTGACCTTGCTTCTTAGTTGCTGATCCGTCTATGTCATGAACAACCTTGGTTTTTGAATATGTTCTGGGTATTCTAGTCTGTTATCCCTTTTTGTTGGTCTTATTTTGTCGATGATGTTTCTAGTTGGGTTAATGATATCAATGGAATTTAGTTGTTCAGTCTCACTTTTCTTATTATTTTTTTCTTTACTGCCCCGTTCCTTTTCACTAATGCCAAAAAGGGGAAGGTTATGCTTGTTTGTTGGTTATGCTTAATTGTTGATTAACTATCTAGCTTACGTAAAACCATTCAAGCATATTTTAACTCGTCATCATTAAAAAGGGGAAATCTGTTGGAACAAGTTTTAATGATATTTGATGATGATTTTGAAATATGCTTGAAATATTGTAAAAATAGAAGTGTAGATAAGTTCATCAAGAGTTCTAATTAATTGGGAAACTGTCGATTGATACTTGGCTATGTGTTCTTAATTGTTTGTGGAATTCGAGTGTTGTGTTAATTGCAAGGAAGTGAGAAAAGAGATTGAAGGCAACAAGGATTCTTAAGGAAAGAAATTCCTATTTGATAGGAAAGGAATATTTGATAATGAGGAAAGAAAAAAATCATGCACTGATAAGGAAGGAAAATATTTGGTAAGACATTGTAGAAGTCAACAAGGAGCGTACAAGATCTTTCAAATAAGGCAAGGACTCTTAAAGATTCCTTTTCCTAATAGAAGAATAACGATGACGTGTGCTCTGGTATCTATAAAAGGAGAAGTCACCACGTCAAGTTGAAGTATTCACTCACAAATACTCTTAAGCAAAATTCATCATTCCTGAGCATTCAATTGGCAATCAAGATGAAAAGAGTTGACCAGTGCTAGAGACAGTTTCTGAGTTCTGTTCCGTTACCGACAAGGTCTAGGTGTTAAAAGTGCAGGGAACCTGTGTACTTGAATTTGTTTCACTTCTATTTTCAATTTCTTGTAATTGTGTTTAAAGTTCTTCTGTTAAACTAAGGGTCGTTTACACAGGTTAGAAACTTTGTAATGGCTTTGGGGTAGATCCTTGGATTGTGGGGATTACAATCTAAATTTTGCTTGGTGTTTTAGTGGATTTAAGTTGAAATCCTACTAAGGAGTAGGTCGTAGTTTTTACACTCATTCGAGCCTGGGTGGTTTTCCACGTAAAAATTCTTATCTCTCTCTTTACTTTCTGCTCTTTATTATTTCTGCTTGAATTTGGTCACTGCTCAAAGGAACATGGTTCAAGTCTGCTCCTGTTGTAAAAGAAAATTCAAGTAAAGTTTTAATTCGTGGGAAAAACCATTAGACCCAATTCACCCCCCACCTCCTCATAGGTCTAATTTAGGATTCATTGTAATAATAATTTATATCATTAAAGAAAATTTGTATTGATCGACATAGGATACACGTGCAACACGTGTCCAGAAACTAGTAATATAATTGGTAACAACAATCCAAACAAGCTATAAGTATTGGTTAATATTTAACTTTCTAAAATGAACATGCTATATAGAACGTGATTAAGTGAGATGTATTCTCATTTTAATTTATATCTGTCGGATATAAATTTCTATCTATTGATAAGGTAGAAAATATATTTCATTATATGCCCACATATGGAACATGGTTATCAGGATATAT
>JACEIK010000741.1:91560-107844 GCA_018107945.1 Datura stramonium
ATTACATTTGATTCTTTTAATGAAACTATCAAAAGTTACATCCATAGTTTTACTCTTAAGAATATATAGTTGATAAGATACCAAATCAAAAACAGTTTCTTGTGAAAAATATATTATTTTATTGGGATTAAGTAAATCTTTAAATCAACTCAGGCATGTCATGAAACAATGCTGCAGTAATTTTATTTTCCGACTTCAGAGAAAAATATTGAAAAAAACCTCAAAACATATGAGCAAGAGGAAAATCATATTCAGGATTATGAATGGTTCTCCCTTTTTATGATCGAAAGAAAAAGTATTGACATGTATTTCATCTTTCGCTCAGCATAAACACCTAAAATATATACATGTAACTTGAATGAAGGCAAATATTGCTCACAACAAAATCACAAATCTCCCACTTGTTTAAAGTTTTTTTGGCTCTATATACATGATTTGAATCTTTTGGCAAAGCACAAAGTTGGATGAAAAAATCATGCAGATATCTTCTTTTTTCCCATCATCAAGTCATCCCTCAATCCCAAAATTCATTTTGAGATCCTCAAGTTGTCGTCAATCCGTAAATTACTTATATGATCAAAACTTGAAGGTAATTCTACAAAACAAATAGTAAAATGAGAATTCCATCATAATACCACGAATTGCATAACAAATAAATTGCAATGATTGACAAATTAGTTCACAAAATTTAAAACCTAACAAATCAAAAAGTAGATTTGATACTTTAAGAGTTGAAATGCCATTTAATAAATAGACAGATATTTGTAAAGACTCAAACACACCTTTCTCATTTGATCCATAAGACACTCTAGTCACGTATGAAAAATCTCCCTACTTATATTATAAACTGACATATATGATTGAAAGATTTTTTTTTGTTTGTTTGTTGGGGATATAAAAACATAAAATTTTTATCATGAGTAACAGATGAAAAGGGTGTGAAGTTGATGGTAAATCATTTTAAAACTCCCATTGAAAATAGAGAGTACATGTATCTCACAATAAAATCACAAATCTCTGACTTGTATAATATTTTTTAGGCCCTATATACATGTAATCTAAAGCTTCTGGTAGATACACAAAGTTGGATGCAAAAATTATGCAAATATCTTTTTTTTTTTTAATCTTCAAGTCATCCCTCAATTCCCAAATCCATTTTGAGATCCTAAAGTTGTCACCAATCTGTAATTTACTTATATGATCAAAATTTAAATGTAATTCTACAAAGAAATAGTAAAAATGAGAAGTCCATCATAATACCACGAACTGCATAACAAAGAGATTGTAATGATTAAAAACTTAGTTAACAAAATTTAAAACCTAACAAAATGAAAAGTAGATTTTCTTCTTTAAAAGTTAAAGTGTGATATAAGAAATATACAGAAATCTGCAAAGACCTCAACACCCATTTACTTATCTGATCAAAACTTGAAGGTAATTATACAAAAATTAGTTAACATGAGAAGCCCATCATAATAACATGAACTGCCTAACAAATAAATTATAATGATTGACAAATTAGTTCAGAAAATTTAAAATCTAACAAAGAAAAAAGTAAATTTCATCCTTTCATAGTTGAAGTGTCATCTAATAAATAGACAGAGATTTGTAAAGACCCGAACACACCTTTCTCATTTGCTACACAAGACATTCTAGTCATGTATGCAAAATCTCCCAACTTCTATTATAAACTGCCATATATGATGGAAGAATTTTATTTATTAATTTCTTTGTTGGGATATAAAAACATAAAATTTGGATCATGAGTAGTAGATGAAGAGGGAATGAAATTGATGGTAAATTATTTAAAAACTCCCATACAAAATAGAGAATACATATATCTCACAACAAAATCACAAATCTCTGACTTGTTTGGAGTTTTTTGGGCCCTATATCTTCTGGTATAGACACAAAGTTAGATGAAAAAATTACGCAGATATTTCTTTTTCCATCTTCAAGTCATCCCTCAATCCCAAAATCCATTTTGAGATCCTCAAGTTGTCAAAAATCTTTAAATTACTTGTATGATCAAAACTTGAAGGCAATTTTATAAAAAATAGTAAAATAAGAAGTCCATCATAACACCACGAACTGTATAACAAATAAATTGTAATGACTGAAAAAATAGTTCATAAAATTTAAAACCTAATAAATCGAAAAGTAATGATTGACCTTTAAGAGTTGAAGTTCCATATCAGAAATAGACAGAAATTTGCAAAGATTCAAACATACCTTTGATATTTGCTCCATAAGACACTCTGGTCATGTATGAAAAATCTCTTGACTTTTATTATAACCTGACATATATGATTGAAAGTTTTTTTGATTGTTTGTTTGTTGGGGATATTAAAATCTGGATCATGAATAATAGATGAAAAGACATGAAGTTGATGGTAAAAGCCGATGGTAATCATTTCAAAAGTCCCATTGAAAATAAGAGAGAATACATGTAGTTTCCTAGAAAGAGAAAATTTTTATGAGAAAAATTATAGGGGAAAAAGTTCTTATAATTATTGAAAAAGTGCAAAAGATGAAAAAGTTATATGGTGTAATGAATATGAGTTAATGTAAGTGACTTTTGTTTTTTCAAGCAAGCAATCTTTATAAGAAAAATAGAATTAACACTCCAAAAATTTGAGAAAATGCCAAAAAAATAGGAAAAAAAGATAAATAGCTTTCCTGATCAATAAAACATGCCACATCACCTAGTTGAGGTCTTTCCTCTTTATATAAATATATAGATTTCAAGAACTTTTTGTCTTTTTCGATATAAGTTGTGTGGTACTAATTGCAAGGGATAAGTTTTTGAAGAAAAATATTTTATTTATAAACTGAAATCTTTCAATGTTCTAAAATCTTCACAATTCTCCCTCCGCTTCTCACTACACGAAAATATGTGATGTGAGCATTCCTATTTATAATACTAGAAGACTAAATTAGACTAGGACTAGAAAATCTATTCCTATCACTACTAAAAAGTCACTATTTTTCCATTGGAAATTTTCATCAAAATATTAAGGGATTTTCCCAACGATGTCGGTGGGAAAAGAAAAAATAATAGTGTGTTCATATAGAAAAAATCATGAAGTTTCCTGCTACTTCCATGAGAATCTATTTTCCACCAAGAGTTTTTCTAGTGAATTGGTTCATTAGGGAAATGAGTGGAAAATCATGTTTTATAACACAAATTTTTCATGGATTTGCAGTGAAGAAAATCTTTATTTCTAGTAGTGTATATGACTTTGACAAATAAATTCCAACTAGACATGAATTAAATAAATTATCAAAAATCAAATCCTAAACAAATTTGAGTTTCTACATCTTTGAATTATTCTTTCAACATTCTTTCAAAATTCAAAATTGTATATTCTCGTCTTTTCTTCTCTCTAAGTTCTAGCTCTTGTTGCCGCTACTTTTTCGCAATCACCTCTCACTTGGCCTTTCGATCGCCTTTCTCTCTCTTTCGCTTCCCATTTCTTCACGTTTCCGCACGTCCTCTTCTTCCCGGCAACCTCTCGTTGTTGTTCTTCCTCGATTTGTAGAAAGAATATTTTTTTATAGGATAAACACTCTTGCAAGATCTTTTGGCGCTTTCAATTATGGACTTTCATGCCACTTAGCCCCAAAGGCTGCTTTCTTTTTTCTTTTGGAGCATTTCTATCCGACTTTTTTTTTGTGTGTGTTGGATTTATGATATTAATTCGAAGATACTTAAAATCATTTATTCTTTAATTTACAAATTAGCAAAATTAAAGTAGACTCTCATTCTCTTTATTACACTCAAAAGATGAAAAATTTTAACGAGTTATCCGTAGTAAATAATAATATATCTTTTCATTTCATATAATTATTTGCACAATATTTATTATTTGCATAAATAATAATATGTCTCTTCATTGCATATAATTATTTGACACACACCATATTCATCTAAATAAATATAATCCGAAACTGAAATAGGCCCCAAAATTTAAACAGGTATAAAAGTAAGCTATGTTTTAATTTTAATACAAAAATAGGCTTAGCTTAATAAATTATTCATTATTCTTTTGAAATAATTTATGTTTTTTTATAGGTTATTTGAATCAAAATCATCACCAAATTGGTAATAATTTTACACTTTTGTGTAAAGTTACTTTTAACTATTAAATAATATACTCTTAAAGCCGAGGGTCTTCAAGAAACAGTCTCTCTACCTCTAAGGTAGTGGTAAGGTCTAAGTACAATCTACCCTCCCAAACCCCACTTGATGGAATACTGCTAGGTGGTTGTTGTAAATAATATAGTCATAAATATTATATTTCAACAAAAATGCAATACAAATAGTTCAATTGTTTAGATATTTAAACATATATGTTCTAAAAATAATTCATCATACTTATTATAATGCGCTTTTAAGATGATTAGTAACATACATAATGTTAGTTTAGCACTCACGTGTGCGTAACTCGTTATATATATATATATATATATACACAAACATGAGATGAAAACAAGGAACTAAATAATTGAAAGTAGATTATATTTGACAACAAATTTAGATTCAAACATTTATTTTTCTTTTCGTTATCAACTAAATTAAGCAAATTACAAATGATAGATCCTTTGTTTAAGCAAATGTACTAAAATGAAAAACTAGACAAATATGTTCGGATGTTTCCCAAACCAAAAAAAAAAGACTTACATAAAATAACTTTTTGCCATTAGTTTTGCCTAAGAATAAGTGCAAAGAAATTCAAAAAAGTTAAAAATAAAACACTAATTAGATGGTAAAATCTAAGAGTTCATAAAATATAGTGCATTAAAAGTTAAACTGGTTTTTATTTATTTTATAAAATTGGGTAAAATCACAACCATTACTCTTTCGATGCGCACTAACATAATAGCTCACAATGATAAGGAACTGCACTAGATAGGTTTATATGACAAACTTAATTGAGAAGACATTGACGGGTGAATCAATCCAACTCAACGCGCTAAGTAATAACTCTCAAATCACACTAGATAAGCTTGGTATGACAAACTTATTTGAGAAGACATTGACAGGTGAATCAATCCAACTCAGCCACGCTAAGTAATATCTCTCAAATCACACTACATAAGCTCAACATGACAAACTTAATTGAGAAGACATTGACGGGTGAATCAATCCAACTCACCACACTAAGTAATAGCTCTCAAATCACACTAGATAAGCCCTTAATGACAAACTTGACTGAGAAGACATTGGTATGAGGAATCAATCCAACTCAGCCACACAAATTTACTTTGCATTATATAGCTCGTTTAACCGTCTCTTCAGTCACTTCATATTCGAAACAAGTGTTAAAATCTCTACTTTTTTTTTCTATCTCGCAAAAAAAAAGTTACCAACGTGAGAAACACCAATTCCTAAAAATGTGTAGTAATTCTAATCATCATCTTCAACTTTAACATCACCAATCCTCGATCCTCCACAGGCACGACATATCGAATAGTAATAATAATCTATCAGAAAATCGAGACGCCTACTGACATTCTTGAAATAGAGCACTATGTGACGAGTCATTCAAAGGAGATTATCAAGGAAGAAGAAGCAGTTAAGAAGTTATTGGTGCTCTACTTTTCCACTAATTGCACCGTCTTCGTGTTGAATGAGCGGTGAGATTATGCAGTCATAGTAGTGATGATGGTTAAGAAGAAGATGAAAATGCAATAGAGACTGTTAACATGCAATAAATTATGAGAGTTCATGGAAGCGTAACAAGGGCAAAAGGAGCATGATGATGGAGCGTAATGGAAATCAAGAATTCGAACAAGGATAAAGAGGTGAGGGTGGAAATAAAGAATCGAACTAGATGATGATGATGATAAAGAGGGTGGAAATCAAGAAAAGAACAATGGAGTATGAAGATAAAAAGAAAACAAAGAAATAGAAGAAGAAATAGTGGAAAAAACAGAGGAATTGGACAAATTTTATAAAATATGACTTTTATTCGACAATAACTTTTTGATATGTATGAAATAATTAAAATTTTGTTATAATCTATTAAAGACAAGATACAAACGTTAAGTCGTGAATTGTTTGCAAATATAACCAATTATGCTCATATCATATTTTACATGTGTGTTGTTAAGATGTTAGAAAAAAACTATTAATTTTAATATTTATATATTAGAAGAACATAAGAAAAAGAAGTTATATCAATTTGATTCATTATGTATAGTTGCAAACAATAATAATGATTAAATATCAAATAAAGCAAAATCGATTTACTATTCATCACTTCAGCTTGTACTTCTTATTTAATATTTTAATTTACTCATTATTTTTATTTTTTTGTTATCATTTATATCATTAGAGAAAATTTGTATTGATCGGGACATAGTATACATGCAACATGTGTCCAGAAACAAGTAATATAATAGGTAACAAACTATCCAAACAAGCTATAAGTATTGGTTAATATTTAGCTTAAAATGAACATGCTATATAGAAACGGATTACATGAGATGGTTTTGGGCTTTAATTTCGAGCATTCTCGGATATAAATTTCTATCTATTCATAAGGTAGAAAATATTTTTCATTATATGCCCACATATTGAACATGGTTATCAGGATATATATCTCTCTTCCAACTTATTAGCTAAGTTAGTTAGAGATTGAAATTTGACATGTTGTAATTTTTATTTATTACGAATTCAACAAAAAAATGTGTGGGGATTGGAGAGTCGGTGAGAAAATGGTATTTTCTACAAGTTTCATGGATTTCCTATTTCAAGGTCTTTATTTTTGCACTCTAAAACAGGTACGGTGGTCTTCTAATTGCTTCCCCTACTTCCATTTAATAAAAACTAGTCAATTTTCTTGAGCTTCGCGCGATCATTCAAAATAGAAGTGAACTTTAAGTTAAAGTGGATTTGATCCTTTCAGGTTGAAGTGCCATCTAAGAAATTGACAGATATATGCAAAGACCCGAATGAAACCTTTTCATTTTCTACAAGACCTCTAGTCATGTATGAAAAATATCTCGACTTCTATTATAACTCATATATACGATGGAAAGGTTTTTTATTTGTTTTTTTGTTGGAATATAAAAGTATAAAAATTTAGACCATGAGTACAGATGAAAAGGACGTGAAATGGATGGTAAATCATTTAAAAACTCCCATAGAAAATAGAGAATACATGCATCTCACAACAAAATCACAAATCTCTAACTTGTTTGAAGTTTTTTAGGCCCTATATCTTTCCTGCAGACAATACGCTGGATGAAAAATTAAGGCCGCATTTTCTTTTCATCTTCAAGTCATCCCTCAATTCCAAATCTATTTTTAGGATCGTCAAGTTGTCACAAATCCATAAATTACTTGTATGATCAAAACTTCTGAAGGTCTCCTAAAAAATAGTAGAATGAGAAGTCCATCATAACACCAATAAACCGCATAATAAATAAATCAATGAAATGAAAAATTAGTTCGTAAAATTTAAAACCTAACAAATAGAAAATTAGATTTAATCTTAAGAGTTGAAGTGTCATCTAAGAAATATAAAGATATTTGCAAAGACTCAAAATCACCTTTAACATTTGCTCCATAAGACACTCTAGTCATGTATGAAAAATTTCCTGACTTTTATTATAAGCCGACATATATGATTGGAAAGTTTTTTTGATTGTTTGTTTGTTGGGGATATTAAAATCTGATCATGAATGAAAGACATGAGTTACTTCTGCAATCATTTCAAAGTTCCAATTGAAAATAGAGAATACATGTAGGTTTCCTAGAAAGAGAAAATACTCTCGAGAAAAAATTATACGGAAAAAAGTTCTTATAATTATTGAAAAGTGCGTAAGATGGAAAAGTTATATGGTGTAATGAATATGGGTTAATGTAAGTGACTTTTCATTTTTCAAGAAAGCACCTTATAAGAAAAAATAGAATTAAAACTCCAAAATTTGAGAAAAATACAAAAAATTTAAAAATAGCTCTTCTAATCAATGAAGCATGTACACCATCGGGTTGAGGTCTCTCCTTTATATAAATATATAGATTTGTGGAACCAAAGTACCCTTAACTATACCTAATTTCACAACTTTTGTCTTGTTCGATATAAGTCGTGTATATCTAATTCAAGGGATAAGTTCATGAAGAAAAATATTTTATTTATAAACAAAAATATCTTTGAATGCCCTCTAAAATTTTCACAATTCTCCCTCCACTTCTCACTTCACGAAAATATGTGACAGAGCATTCCTATTTATAATACTAGAATACTAAATTAGACTAGAACTAGAAAATCTATTCCTATCACTACTAAAAAATCACTATTTTCCCATTGAAATTTTTCATCTTTAATATGTTAAGGCTTTTCCCCACCGATGCCTGGCGGGAAAAAGAAAAAATTATAGTGTTTTCACATGAAAAATCTATGAAGTTTCCTACTACTTCACCGAGAATCTGTCTCCTACCAATTATTTTTTAAGTGATTGGACTAATGGGAAATGGGTGAGAAAATCATATTTTCTATGTCAAGCCCCGCCTTGGGAGGCATGATCGCACCCAGCCCTACTAAGACCTAGACTGGGCCGACTGTCGTGAGCCTAGGCACTTCGGTGCTAGGTCAAGCTCTAACTCGGGGTTCATGGAACCAACAAGCTATATAACGGCTGTAAATACAGCCTCCGGCCGACTAGGCCGATAGCCACCTATAAGGAACCAACACCTAACTAGAACAACAAAGAGTATGAAGGAACCTATGCGGGCCGACAAGGCCACCATGCTGTCTTTCTTTCAATCAAGAAAACAAAGCAACCGCTACGTGACCGACAAGGTCACCACTACTAACTGAAAAAAGGCCCCACATGGCCATCATAAATAACTAAAACATACAAACGGCCTCACACGACCGGTACAGCTAACCACAGGGAATATACACCGTAAGCCTCTAAGAATATCGATAAGATGGCTCCGACAAAAATTCGGGCCACCCATACCGTACAACAAAAGAAAAAGAATAAACCTCTAGCTGTCTAGCTCCGGATGACAGGAGCTGATGACTCTGTGAGCTGGCTAGAAATTACGAGGGATCGCTCTGTCTATGAGTACTTGCAAAGTAAGTAATGCAGCGCCCCAAGAGGGCGCACCACTGCACGAGTATGCAAAGCAAAACTGAACATAATCAAGATAAACAAAAGAATCGGTGGTTACCGAGATAACAGAGGATAGCTAAAACAGTCTGGAATAGCAGAATCTGTATCGAGCCTAACTGTACTGGAAAGAAGATAAGAATCATACTTGCCGCTGCGGCGCCCTGCTATTTATAAACTTAATAAGTAACAAACACACACACACACACACACATCACACACATATATATATAAAGTATACAAAAACCTATACCAACCCCCATAAACCGGAAGGTGCCAATCACCACACACCCATATACCCCTACCCGTCAAACTATCCAAAACTAAAATTCACTCCACTCTCCTAATAGCTACGAGCATCCAACCTGCCCCCTAGGTATGCAGCCTTGGGCTCGGCCCCTTACTATAATCGTATCTCGAGTCCTGGGAGGACTCCCGTATCTCTAACTGGTTCTCGTATCTATAACTGTAATCTGTACTCCAGCCTGGGTGCAAGCGCTAATGTGGTATGCTATAATGCTGATTAGCTTGCTATGGGGAATGCTGCATCCCATCTTCGCCCTACAAGGACGGTGTGTGCATGCCACTCCTGAGTGACGTATCCTCACTCCCAGCGGGCGAGTCGACACAACTATTAAACCTGGGGCGGCGAGGAAGCTCTAAGAGTGCCCACATATCACAAACAAGTCTCAACTACGATAATAACCACATGTAACATGTATAATAAATCGATAATACCGTTCATGTTTTGATATTCTATTCTGATTCTCTGGTTGAATTAAATTGAATCTGATACTAAGTCTGGAATAATATCTCGTTGTTTAATACTAATTTACTGACTTTTATTTTGAATATGGCATAGTAATACAAACATATTTAATAATTAAATTTTCTGTAACTTCCTTCGGGGATTTATTCTATTTTACTAAACTAGAATTACTAACTTGTCGAAGAAACTAGCTTTACATAAATTCGGCTTGTCGTGCTTCCCAACTAACCGGCGAATCCTCAGCCAATATTCAACTATTTCTTCCAACTGTATTCACATTCATAGTAATTAGAATCCAAATTCATCAATATTCTGGAAAAAAATACCTACTTTGAATATATATATAGCCCATACTTTGACTTAGTTAGAAAATGAAATTTGAAAACTCGCTATTTCTCGAAAGTCCATTAAGAGAGAAATGCTCTACTTTAGGGCTAGAGTATATTTGACACTAATTTGGAGCAATTCCACTTACCTTAGCTCGGTAGGACGACGGTTTGTCGGCCGAATTTCACGAAACCAACTCCGTAGGAATGCTCCCGCAGCCTTAATACTTGCCACTACCAAAAATTATTTCGAGTTTGGACAACGCTAGCGGCGTAAATGGAAGGAATTTTAAAGAAAACCCTTGTCCTCTCTAATGCTCGCTCGTTTCTGCAAATTTAAAGTGGAGAAATGAATTTTAAAACGAAGTGGGGCTTTATATAGTTGGGCCTGGACACTTCTCCGTGGCACGTTGGCCATCGCGGAGGCTCTCCGTGGCACGTTGCCATCGGCGGAGGGCTCCGCCTCGTCTCCTTCTTGCGATGGTCCAATGCGATGCTTGTCCAGCTCTTCCCGGGCCTTTTTATAGCATGTATGGAATTCTAAAACTCTTAAACTAACATGCGAATAGGACATTTAAATGTCAAGAATTTACGGGTGTAACATCTTTCCCCTTAAGAACATTCGTCCTCGAATGAAAACATCTACTTACAAGAATTTCAACTTACTTGACTTATTCTAGAAAAATTTCGGCAGAGTTTCCCTTGTAATATGGACTATCTCAAAATTTTTAAACGCAGAAAAGTCCAATACAGGTATTCCACGCAACACTAGTATTCATCACAAAAGCCAACTATTTCATTTATTCACATAATATAAGGCAATTCACAAAACAACAATACTAACGTATTCTCCGGTTTATTAAGTCCGAACAGCTTGAGGATATCTGACTTTCATATCTTCCTCTGCTTCCTGTCATTCCTCTCGGTTCCTGTTACGCCATAATCACTTTGACAGAAGCAATATCTTTAGTTCTAAATCTGGGAATCTGCCTGTCTAGTATAGCTACTTGTGAACCTTCTTCTACTCAGCGCCCTTTCCGTAACTCCGGACGCCCCGAACCGGGACCACTATGGAGGGCTCCCTATATACTTCCTCAAAGATAGACACGTGGAGAACTGGATGAACATACTTAACTCTGGAGGCAAAGTTCAACTCTGTATACTACTATTCTTCGGCGGATCTGATAAGGCCCAACAAACCTTGGGTTAAGCTTTCCTTTCTTGCCGAATCTCATCACACCTTTCATTGGTGAAACTTTCAAGAACACCCAATCCCCCATATCAAATTCTAAGTTTATGCCGCACGTTAGTATAAGATTTTTGGCAGCTCTGAGCAGTTAGTAAACATTCTCTGATAAGCTTTACTTTTTCTTATGACTCTGGATGAATAATATCTGTCCAATCCATGCCGATTCTCCTACCTCAAACCAACAAATCAAGGACATTCGCATTTCGCCATACAATGCCTCATAAGGCACCATCTCATAGCTGAATGATAGCTATTGTTATAAGCAACTCAATAAGTGGTAGGTGCTCATCCCAACTACCTCCAAAGTCCAATACACACGCTCGTAAAATATCTCTTGAGCGTCTGAATAGTGCGTCTTTCCCGCCTATCCGTTCCGAGGGTGGAATGTTGTGCCTGGGACAACTGCAGGTTCCCGTGCCTCTCTAAATGATTGCCAAAATTTAGCTGTAAATTGCACCCCTCTGGCCAGAGATAATGGACACTGGAACACCGTGCAGCTCAACTATTTCTCTGATATACAACTCAGCATAATCTTCAGCAGAGAAGGTAGCCTTTACTGGAAGAAAATGGTATGATTTTGTCACCTGGACAATAATTATCCAAATCGAAATATTTTTATGTCCGTATGGGGTAATCCTCGCTACAAAATCCATATTTACTGCTTCCCACTTCCAAATAGGCACAACTATGTCTCGAGTCAGCCCGCCTGGTTTCTGGTGTTCAATTTTTACTTGTTGGCCTAGGTCACTGGGCTACGAATTCTATTATTTCCCTCTTCATATATGCAAGCCACTCGTGAGATTTCTTGATATCGTGGTACATTTTCATCGCGCCTAGATGGAGAGAATAGTGAGTGTAATGTACTCGCCCATAATCTGTTGGCAAGCCCTGCAACACCTGAAACACAAAGGAGATCTTTTATATCTCCACACTCCATCCTCGGTTATCTGAAAATCTCGTCATCTCTTCCCACCGAACTCGTTTCGAGCTTAACTGTGCTAGGATCTTTGTACGTCAGTTTTTTACTTACAAAACTAAAGACGACACTGCAGTATTTTACCACGCTCTGTTGTCCCCTGTTTCTGCTACATGAACGACTAGATCGGCTAGCTGATGCAACTCTCGGTCCAATTCCCGTCGCTCGGGTTGCAAGTATGCTAAAATCCCCACAGACTACTGAGGGCATCTGCTACTACGTTTGCCCTTCCCCGGTGATACACATTCACGTCATAGTCTTTCAACAAATCTAACCAGCGACACCGCCGCACATTCAACTCCTAGAAGATCTACTCATGCCTCACCACTATGCCGCTTTGTGTCGGGCGCAATGAGGCTGCAGGAAAATCCTTCCAATGTGGGTCTATGTAGTACCCAAACTAACCCCAGAAACTGTGTACCTCGGTCGGAGGGTAGTTCTGGCCATGTCACTGCTTTTATTTCCTGTGTAGCATTCACTGTATACTAGCCTCCGACACGATGTGATCCGCATACACCGAATGCAGCCATAATTCACTTGTGAGAAGTTGATATGTAACCGACGATCATACTGGCTTATTATACTCTGAGAAACCTCCATTAAGTAATCTATCTGTATGGCTAGAGCTTATCTGGCCTCTCCGCCGCATGCTACTACTCGCTTCCCGAATAATCAGATGGGACTGTTCGCACACCATGTGCACATATTCGACGTAGGATCCCGAGATAGTGATCATGATCTATAATAATCTAGCCGAATAACCGTGGAATAACCTGGGTTGAATGGACTCGAATGCTGAAGTAGTCTAACAATGCTCTAAAATATCCTACTGAGCATCTTTAGCTCATGCATAACCGCAGAGTTGTGGACATCTAATCGCTTTGTTATTCTACTTGAACAATCAGAGATGGTTTACCTGACTCTACTGTAGCGATCGCTCCTGATCTTCACATGGAATCTACCAATTTCTTGTCTTAGTAAACGCGTCATGCTAGCAGAGTATCACTTCCTTATGCCTTTCGTATCCACTCGGATCTATACTCAAGGGTTCCTGAAATTCTTGGTCATATGATCAATTCTGTAAAGACCGGCCTTCTCCTGTGTGACTCAGATTTGAATATCTTATGGGAACCGGCCGGGGTACTAGTTCGCTACTAACTACTGATGTGGAACCTTTCTTGAAGTACCCACGGGTTTGTCTCACTGGGACGGCTAGCCGACGGCGGGGTGTTCTATATGATAACTACTAAGTTGACTAAGGTCGATCTCACCTACAAGGCCGAAAAATGATGTACGACCACTTAACATATTGGAAACTCCCGTGTTGGCACCTCTAGAGAGAGCTTAGCCGGTCGTTATTTCTAGTTCTGGCACATGCACACGTTACTAGTCTTTAGATGCTTCCCTGCTATTGGCAGCGCCACCGGGTCGTTGGGACTGCCTAAGCTTGTGCCTCGTGGACACTAACCCCCCGATTCAAAGCTACTATCTTGTGAGCTGCTGAAGTCTAGATATGGCAACAAGTATATAAGTCCATTAACTCAATAAACTGAGAATCAAGAAAAGTTTCTATGGCTTCATACGTGAATCACACTTAACCTCCGGCCCCTTTTTTGGCGAGGGGTCCCCAGCACGACCGTATATACTTCCTAGCGCCTAACCAGTCTCGTGTGACTGTAACCCCTATTGGCAGCTACTCACAACATATCTTTGATATTTGTATATATATATATATATATATATATATCAACAATTACCTACAATACATACTGAATTTTGTAGTAATATGTAATCTCCGACATGCTTTACTCGAATTTCATACCGAACATGACATACCGCTTTCTGGGCGCCTAATGATATCTCCGCCCTGTACCATTTCATGGGGTTTTCATCCCATTCTGAAAGCAACACACACATGCACTTTAGTTATGATCTGCTATTTGAAATTTCGCCACTCTTACAATGTGGGGTCAACATCCGAACCTTGTGGCCTACTTGGCATATTATATTGGGTGCCCGTGACCGTTTGTTGACTTATCTCTAGGCCACACTAGATTAATAGAGTCTCCAAGGTTGGCACCCTTACCTTCTTCCTCAGGCAGACGTACCGCAACACTACAACTACAATATTAGCGCCTCTTAGCTGTCAGTCCGAGGTTTAGTCTTAATACACGGCGTTCTATCAATCCGAGGTGATTCTCGATTTCCCTTCAAAATCCGGGTACTCATGCTCTTCACCCTATCTTCCTTAAATCGAGCCCTAGGTTCAAGATACCTTACTTTACACCGTTAGTAAGGTTAATGCTGAGTCCCAGCCTATACTCCTTCTGGCTTCTGCAGTCGGATCCATCTCGATTCATATGACCTCCCTACCTTTTGATATCAAGATCAAATCATAACTATTATCTTGCAGAATATCCTCATTGCCAAGTAAAGCTACGGGCGGATCTGCAAATTCTTTTATGACTTGAATCCTGAATATTACCGGAAGTTCATCAACACGGATCTCCTACACCCTCTTCGAGTAATCTAGTGGTCTTACTCGTTCTAACTTGTTACCGTAAGGGTCCGCACAACTTACGTAATCATATGGGCTCCTTACTCTTCCTAACAATTTCCTTAACAGAATTATCCATTTGCTTACACATATTATGTAATATCATCTAATCTTAGTGCCTTATTGTAATTTGAATGAAACTAAGAGGTAGGAATAGCCTTTAGTGCAACAAAACGAAGACATGGAACCGTACTTGTCTGAAA
The DNA here is from genome assembly GCA_018107945.1 of Datura stramonium. Classification (NCBI taxonomy): domain Eukaryota; kingdom Viridiplantae; phylum Streptophyta; class Magnoliopsida; order Solanales; family Solanaceae; genus Datura; species Datura stramonium. The sequence goes on from JACEIK010000741.1 coordinate 106,770, forward strand.
GGATGGAGGAATCCTACATTTCCTCTCTTTCTCACATCTATTCGCCGATAATCTAATATTATCTATCATCTTAGTCAGATCTTATATATCTAACAAATAAATCAACTTGTATATACGCTATGCTTCTAACTTCCTACTCTGAAGTTATAGAAATATACTGGAGATGGTACCGATAGAGGTATCACATTGGGAGGTCCCTGATACCTCCTCCTGCTACTATAGTTACCCTGCAATGGGCTGGTGCCCTCTTTTGCTGCTATATCCAATCTTTTGCCTATGATGGGGTGTTGATCTGACTGTGTATCTTTAATTAAAGAGTATGATAAGTTTTAGAGACTCAACCCTATACTGTACCGCTCTATAGCACGACTGAATAAGAAGAAAGAGTAACCATCTTATCATGCCTTGTAGCCTCCTGTCTATGGTATGTGGTGCACAACACATCCATAGACAAGACTCTACTTAGCACGGCTTGCAAACTCCCTGAGATACGACCTGCTCTGATACCAAGTTTATCATGCCCCCCCTTGGGAGGCATGACAGGCACCTCGTGCCCTACTAAGACCTAGACTGCTGGACTACAGAGCCTAGGCACTTCTGGTGCCAGGCTGGCTCTAACTCTGGGTTCATGGAACCAACAGGCAATATAACGGCTGTAAATACAGCCTCCGGCCGACTAGGTCGATAGCCACCTGTACGGAAGAAACAGCTAACCAGAACAACGGTATTATGAAGGAACCTATGCGGGCCGACAAGGAACCATGCTGTCTAGTTACCTCTAAATCAAGAAAACAGGTGCTAAACTTCTACGTGACCGACAAGGTCACCGCTATCAACTGAAAAAGGCCCCACACGGCCATCATAAACAACTAAAACATACACACGGCCTCACACGACCGGTACAGCTAACTACAGGGAATATACAATCTGCAAGCCTCCAAGAATACTGATAAGATGGTTGGGACAGGGCCCCGACCTACCCATACTGTACAACAAAAGAAAAAGAATAAACCTCTAGCTGTCTAGCTCCGGATGACAGGAGCTGATGACTCTGTGTGCTGGCTAGAATTACGAG
>JACEIK010000741.1:127175-139019 GCA_018107945.1 Datura stramonium
GGTGAAAGCTCGTGCCTGATGTAGTTATATTGTGGTAGATGAAATGGAGAGCTGAATCTAATCGGTTAAAAAATTGAGCATCGGGTTATGCATCAAAGGGGATAAAGCGTCTCAAGCCTCATGCCTTATTCGTAATAAATTTTGTTGGGCATGGGATTTTTCACGACAGGCTGTGGTGATTCTCTCTTTTTAATCGTACATTTAGCAGCGCCTCATTTATTTTTATTTTTAAATTTTTTTTATTAATTTATGGTGAAAGATCCCCCGACAAGCTTTGATAATAATCTCTTCTTGGTCGTATACTTAGCAGCGCCTCATTATTTTTGTTTTTATTTTTTTTCAAATTTTCATTTTGGGCGTGGGGAAATCGACAACCCATTTGATTCATGTGTTAATCTTTGATTGTTTTACACTTCATGTTAATATCAACAGCATTTTAGAATGTTGTGTTATAGTAGTTGTATACGTACAAGTAGTAGTAATAATTAATTTGAGGAACTAAGGTTAAAAAATAATTAAAATTCAAAATATTAAAATTAAGATTTGAACTAAAGTCACTTAAATATTGCGCTATTTTCAAATTATTAGTAATTAATTAATACATGAGTTTAAACCTCGAAAAGATAAGGGCATCCCAGTAGCTAAGTCAGTAAGAATGAGCAAGTAGGCCTTGATCTTTTTCTCATTTTTCTTGCCGGCCCGTAGACTTGATCGCCAGTTTCCGGCGGTGTCTAGTCGCATCGGTACGGGATTCCCTATGCCCCCTCCTCTCTTTTAAATTTGAAGATACATCTATTTTTGTTTTTATTTTAATATTTTCGGACAATGATCCTTTAAGTTTATAAAATTGAACACTTCTAACACAATTAATAAAATATTCAGGATTAATTTTTTTTAATTAATGTCATGTGTTCTCTAATTGAATGATCTTAAAAAGACAAATGATATTTTCTAAAACAAAAAAATTATACTACATTATATCTTAATTAATGAAACATACATGTTGCAACTAATTACTTGATAAGAACTACCCATATATTTTTAGAACAATTAAATATCTCACTACCAAATGAGGAATATTAATTAATCATTCAATATATATATATTCATTTTTAGTACAAGTAGTCGATTCTTCTTATAAGATTTCAAGATTTTAGTTTAGACTCTTTGTTGTTGTGTCTTTGTAGTTACTTTTTTGTTTAAATAAATAAAGTGACACTTTAATTTGATTTGACTTTAATTTTAGCTTTTGAAAATTTAATCTTGGAAAAATACATATGGATTTAAAATTATAAATTTATTTGTTTAATTATCTTTTGAAAGAAAAACTAACAATAATTTTAAATATCACAAAATATACTTTGTAATTATTTTAGTAGTTAGAATTAATTATAACTACTACTTGTACTTATAGAACTACTCTAAAGTGCAATGCAATGCAAGAAGCTACATGAACAGAGAGATATGTAATTATTGGTGTGTTGCAATGCAAGAAGCTACATGAAGAGTAATGAAAATTTATTTGTGAGAACTTCTCTATGTCAATTTCACTTGCCACCATGCATCATAGCATAAATATAATAAGCACACAAGAACAGAGATGCTCAACCAAAACTTTTAATCACTATAAATAATGAAGAATCCACAAAGGAAGTGACTTTTCAAGATTCAATATTACAGATGGACCCATAACAATACTATGAAGCTTTAATTTTCGAATTGTTATTAATATTGGTGATGAAGAGGAACAACAGAATTCATATACTTTAACACCAACCTAATGGAATAACGAAACGAGTTTTTTAACTCCAAAATCCGCAGAAATAATATGATCAAAGAACTTGGTTATTCCAAAACATAGCAACACACCATACAGTTGAAGATGAGAGAAAATAATAGAGGAAAAATCCGAATAAGCAGAAGAGGAAACATGCTGTCCCTTTGTAATCTCCAATCTAAATCAAGTCTCGTTTGAATGTCATAAGAGAAAACACGCAGCTCATATTTGGGGAAGTTAAGAAGCTAAAGAAGAGCAGGCTACAGGAAACATCGGCAAAAAAATATCACCTTTGAACAGAGTATTATACAGCATTAAAACAGGGAAGAGCAAGACGAAGCAAACTGAAACAACAAGCAGCCATAATGAAATAGATAAAAGCAAAGTTCCAAACAGGATGGATAGCATAGTTTTCTACTGTATAGAAGCGAAGGCCCAGGGAAGATATACGCGCGGCATTCCAGGAACATATATAAATCACAACGTAAGGAGGCATGTCGACGAAGACTTGCTTCCTAGCCTCTTCTATATAGTAATAATATATATATAGAAAAGAAATTAGTAAGCAAAGGCATCAAAGGAACAGAAGTTAGATTACACAATGACAAACTTTTATTTCGGCTATCTCCATCGCCCATCTTGCCTTCTAATCTTCCAACTTTTAATACTACTTGTCATCTTCATCTTATCACCTATTCAATTCAATAACCAAACCCATATATCATTATCATAAATTCCATATTTGTCTTTTTCTTCAATCACTTAGCGTTATACATTTGGAAATTTTCTTTATTAATCGCCCGTTAACTTGACGTACCCATTCTTCATGCTTGCATGCTCAATGTGATTGACATTATTCTCCTTTTCTATCTTGATTTCACAAATATTCAATTTTCTGAAATCCCATCATAAGATTATAATCATCTACACGCAAAAATGAAGTCATGCATTTTCAAAGTAAGATACCACAAACATAATAGTGTTATCTTGGGGATTGCTGTTACAAGGAAATTGCTTCTCACTATTATTATATAAACAGAAGAATGGAACACTAAAGCAACATTTTCAGAACACTTCAACATGTAAATTTAACCCCACTTACCATAATTCCTACCTTAGAATTAAGCAAAGGGTGTAGCCCGTGATAGATACCGACAGCAAACACCCAAGAACCACCTCTCATCTCTTTTATTGACAATCTAACTGGAAACAGAACGCCAACAAATCAGCGAAAATACGCCATATGTCTAGATGACTGAAATGGACAAGTGCCAAACGGATTTAGGGGAGCGCGAACCGGCTTCTTTTTCTCAATCGTGGTCTCGGACCGCAACCAGTTCTCAACTACTGAAAGCAAATTGGGTGAAGACTTCAACTCCGGAAGCTCGGGTAACTTCTCAGACCTCTTCAAAACTCCATCTTGGATGTAAACAAGATCAGTCGCCCATGTCTCCAGTCCATCAAATATATGTGTTGCATAGACAATTGTAGCTCCTCTCTGTTATCATGACATGCAACCACAAAATTATTATCTTTGTCTACCTTCATTTACAAAAATCTGTAACACAATTAATATCTAAATTGGTTTTGCCAATATTAACTCCATAAATTATGTAGTTCTTTTAAGACTGCTTAAATGGCACTTCACAATTTTCTGTAGGATTTTGTTTCAGGTGACACTAAGGGAAAATCTTCTTACACAAGTGATGATTGGATATGCAGTCTTGAAGAAGAAGAAGATAGAGCTAGGAGAAGATCCAATGGGAATATTTAACATCTGTTCGAAAACCACCCTTGTACTGCTTAAACCCAGGTTGAATGTCTAGTTTCAGCACAGAAGCGAGTTCAGAAGAAAACAATGTATACCTGTTCACATTCTTCCTTAAAGAAATCCAATAAATCCATCCTCGCGACAACGTCTAAGTCAACTGTGACCTCATCCAGTAAAAGAACCTGCAAGAAAGCGATTTTCCATTAGCAACAATCATCAAGAAGCTAACCCAATCTGCTGATAATTATCAAACTAAATATGAAAACCACCTCACAGTAAGCATATTGTTCGACAATTGAGCAAGCAACAGATGACAAAGGAACAGAACTTTTCCAGAGGTAAAAACACAACTCCCTTCTCCTTTTAACTATGAGACAAATATAACTCAAAGACAAATAGATATGAAGCCCCCCTCCACAATGAAAAGAAGAAGAAATATAAATGAGAGGCGACCGATGAGAATGAGCACCAGAACTATTTCGGAAAAATTTAAAATTGTGAGCCTACTGCTAATATGACCAGTATTCTAGGGGGATTATGCAACCTTGGATCCACAAATTTTCAACTCTGATATGGTCGACTGTGAACCTAATCAAAGATTACCTTGTAGGGGTGAAGGAGACCCATGCAGATTTGGACTCTACGCCTCTGACCATCAGATACCTTGTGCATACGCCACTGCAGATCAATATCCAGTAGCTCAATCAACTTTTCTCGCCGAACTGGATCCACTCCTTCAACTAAACCATGACAAAGAAAACAGAAAAAAGGTTGAAAATTTTCATTCGAACTCGATAAGTTGACATTTTTGCAGAAAATCATATACAAGATAGTCCAAAAACCAAATGGTGTCAATAAATTAGTAACTCTAGTTACATTCATATTAATTTATGGGCTCCTAGGTTCAGAGGTAAAATGGTGCAAAATGCAAAGGAAATCAGCTTAAAAGTTTGACAGTCATTGAAAGTATTAGATAACACATCGGTAGTTCCAGTACTAGTTGAAATAGTTTAGAGGTGTTAGAGCTTTCTATGGACTTGCATATATATTGTATTACAAATAATTGTATGTCGGTTGCTATCATTAAAAGGTTGACCCAAATTAATAGTGATCTTCTAAAGTTTAAAATTAATGGGTCCAAAAGACGTGGATAAACTATGGGTCTTATGTGTAGATACCCGGTTGTAATTTCTAGCTTAATGATGGGCTAAACTAGAAATACAAAACTTGTGCTATTACAAATATAGGGTTATGGTCTCCAAAATCAGGCATAGGGTTTTCTTTCTGATATCCCATATTAGAAAGAGAGCGGCTCACGCCTTGGTTTGGAAGACCGATAACTGCAAAAAGGAGAATCACTATGGCACTCATGGATTCAGGCACGCTTCCGCATCTAATATTATGTTCTTGATGATTTGACATGATAGTTCTCGGGAAAAAACGATGCTTTTCATCTCTAAAGTTTTGATACTAACAATTTGCATCAGGAGCCTGCCTGTATCATGTTAAATCATTAAGAATTAGTTTTGATTTGATTTTCATGCCATATGAATTTTCATAAAGTGAACAACATGGCAGCTGTTAAAATTGATTTCTCTTTTCAAAAAGAGAGCAATTAATGGATTTTAACTTGTGAAAAAAGCAAGTCTTGGGTATTTGATATTGCAAAATGAATTTGTATTACTTGAAGAAATTTTTTTTCTTTCATGTGGCATGAATTTTCAAAAAGAATATATGACGTAGTCAAAGTTGAAACAGTTTTCAGTTTTTCTGAAAATCAAAGGCTATGGTCAAAACGATTTTAGTTTATACTTAGGGTTTAATGGTCCGCCACTATAGCGCATATTAATTTGATTCGTGGGATATGTTCTCAGCTGCCAGAAAAGGTTTACTCTTTATGAAATAAGAGTATAAGACTGGATCCTTAGTACTAATAAGGTAATTAGACGTCTTAGAACTTACACACATGGAAATTTGTGGGCCATTCCATACAGTTTCTTGGAGCAGGTCAATAATATTTTGGAAAGTTCATAGACGACTTCTCAATATATGGCTATCTTTAAAGACCGCAACATATATACTTAACAGAGTTCCAACTAAAGTTTCTATTTTATTAGATACTCTAGAAGGTTCAGGAGTTACCAGTTCTACGATCTCATTACTAAGGCTATTTATGAGATGAATAATGCGAGGTTCTTTGAGAATGTAGAGTTTGCGGGGGAGAAATAGTTAAGGATGTTGTCTTTAAAGAGGAACATATTGATATTCCTCTAATTGTTATTGACAATGCTCAGGAAACATTGTTCCTGACATTGTTCAAGAAACAAATTCGGATCACGACATGAAATTCAACCTCCCGTTCTAGAAGTTTTTCCCGAAGAACAAACTCCACAACCTAAAAATCAATTCCATTAAAAAAAATTTATATACGGATTTATGCAAGCGTCACATTAATGGTATTACATAATTACAAATTTCATCAAGTTATTATCTCATTTGATTTTGGAGTGAATCTTGTCGATGATTGTGTATACCACAAGTTCAGCGGGAGTAAGCATTTTTTTTTTTGATTTGTACGCGTTTGAATATTTGCATACAATTTTGGAATGTTGGGCAGATATTTAAATAGTTTATATATTTATCTTTAGAAAGCAACCAAAAGGTTCATAATGTATTTATAGAGAACAAATAGTTTATGATTACACATAGAAAGTCGGAAAACAACAACAACAACAACAACAACCACCTAGTTTAGTCCCACAAAGTGGGGTTTGGGAAGGGTAGAATGTACACACACCTTACCTCCACCTTAGAGGTAGAGAGGTTGTTTCCGATATATCCTCTACTTATAGCAAAACAGTCCCGAAAAAATAACCGCAGTAAAGTTAAAGTTAAAGAAAGTCGAAAAAGTTAAAATTAATTAGGTATTTGAATACCGACTTTGTTATATGCCAATAAAGTATATGGTTGATGAGCTATATCAGGAAGAGTGTTAAACAAATACTCATAGTTCTTTTCATCAAGACAGTTGAGTTTAAAGCATATTATACAAATGCAAAATTTTGTTATTGGCTGTGAATTTATGAATAAAGTTGAAAGAACGCTTAAGTTATTTTGTGACAATAAGTTAACAGTCTTGTATTCCAATAATAATAGGAGTTCAGTGAAGTCAAAGCACATTGATGTAAAGTTCCTGGTGGTTAAAGAAAGAGTTTAGAGTGGCTAGGCGTTTATAGAACATATTGGTATAAATTCTATGGCTCTGGATCCACTTACTAAGGACTGCCACCCAAAGTCTTGCATGGGCACATTGCTCATATGGGTGTCATATCATTTCAGAATATTCCATTGTAGTAGGAGTTTGTAATTAACCTCTTGAATATTCTTGTAGACACAATTTGGTTTTCAGTTTAAGATTTAGATTATGGTTTCAGCTTAAGGATTTTGAGGATATTTATGGAGAAATAAACTAAATTTCCACTCTGACTTGTTTTTCAGTAGATCAGTTGGAAATAGACATGCATAGATCACATTGGATGTAATTTCCATGCTACATATCCATACTTTGTCTATGACATTTGGTTGTGTGGTATTCGTGATCAAGGATAGTTTAGTTGTGATAAATGTAACAAAAGCTGCCACGGTCCAATATTGCATGAGTGATGGATGAGATTGTTTTGAGGTACTTCAGATTATGATAGCAAATACTTTGAGCTCATAAGGTGGTATACAGTTATAAAGTTGTTCATACATATCTATGTGTAGTCCAAGTGGGAGATTGTTAGAACTTTTTATGGGCTTGCACATATATTATATTAAGAATAATTGTATGTTGGTTGCTATCATTAAAAGTTTGACCCAAATTAATAGTGATCTTCTAAGGTTCAAAGTTAATGGGTCTAAAAGACACCTCATAAAGTATGGGATCTTATGTGTAGATACCTGGTTGAAATTTCTAGCTCAATGACGGGCTAAACTAGAGGGTCAAACCTTGTGATATTATAAATAGGGTTATGTTCCCCAAATCAAACATAGGGTTTTCTTTCTGCTATCTTGTCATTAGAAAGAGAGAGCAGCTCACATCTTGGTTTTGGAAGTTTGAATAGAATCACTACGGCACTCATGGATTCAAGTACGCTTCCGTATCTAGTATTATGTTCTTGATGATTTGACATGATAGTTCTCGGGAAAAAACGACGGTTTTCGTCTCTAAAGTTTTGATACTAACAAGAGGATCTTGAGAAAACCTAGATTAGACGAGTCACAAGTGCATGCCAATTTAAGTGATGCCTAAAACTATTCTGTCTTTTCATAGTATACGTCAATATAAATATCCACTTGAATAACATATAGCAAGTACTCAGTTGTCATGACTCCACAAATCTGACAGAAGATCATTATGTAATGCCATCAGGAGATTAAGGAAACATGCAGAAAAAAGAGATTACACACCTCCGAATATCATATGTTCAGCCGAAAAATCTCCCTGAAGTGGAATCTCTCCCTGAATTTTGGCAAAAGACAACTCCATTTAGACCAAGATTTTACTCAACAAAGTCAAAGATCTATGCTATGAAAAAAAGATAAAAGATTAAAATAGGAATTGTAAGTTATCACTAAAACAACATAGAAATCTCCAACCACAATAACCAGCATCATTTGAATAATTGGGGATACACTCGGAATGTTGTTGTTACATGCATAGTTCATCATACCCGATTGCGGTTCAGGATTTTCCTGAGGAGGGTGCAGGGTACAACACAACATTGCACCCATTACTACTTTAGAAAGGTGGGAATTCGCATAAATACATACAGTATATAATTTTCAAAAAGTTGCTCAACTATGATATCTATATGATGAAAATATGAAATGAGCTTAAATGAAGAGGTGGGAATTCATATTAGCCATCACGTGTAGTTGTTGTTGTTGTTCAACAATGACATTCGTGAGATGAAATACGAAATGAGCTTAAATGAAGAAGCAGAGATTCATATTAGCCAATCCCAACTTGTTTGGGATGAGGCATAGCTGTTGTTGTTCAACTATGGCAACTGGTGGCATATGCTAAACCGGCCATGATTATACCCTCAATTCATGAAACAAAAACCACAAAGATGCAGACATGAAATCCAAGACCAGATTATTATCATGAAGTACTTACAACAGCGCCAACATTTTTGCTCCAAGACTCTCCAAGGTAAGCCAGATCACCACTACAGACGAGGTGGGTGTCATGAAAAGCGGAAAAATTGAGCACCCTCACTACATCTTTTCCACCCACCATATGCTTTCCGGCCAATATCTTCAAAAGGGTGGTCTTCCCTATTCCAAATTGGAAAAAATTGAGGCTCACAATTAATTTGAAGACAGTGGGTGCAAAATGCCAATTTCTACATATTAGTGGAGCGGAAGGTAGTCGTTAAGCTTAGTGAGAGTAAACAATACCGGATCCATTTGCACCGACAAGGAGACATCGAGATCCGGGAGAAATCTTGAGGTTGAAATCGAAAAAGATGGGACTTTGGAAATCGTATGAGAATTGCATTCCATTGATTTGAATACTGCTTGATTCTCCCTCCATCTTCGCTGTTGTTCAATACATACAGTTGTGTAAACATTTATACCCGGTATCAGAAACTTGTCACCGCTCACCTACCAAACTGTTCTGTCAATGTACCTTGCTGTTTGTATTCCCACCACAAAAAGCCCGGTCTGTTGGGTGCAATTCCACTCGGATCCTTTATGGAGCACAACGTTGGAAGTTTAAATAAATAAAGGCATACAAGGAGCCACGTAGCTTGGAGAAACACGAATCCTATTGGCAGTATTATTAAGTGGTGTTTTAATATATTAATTTTATTTTATATNATAATTAATAATATTTTTATTTAAATAAACTTTTTCCCCGAATTCAAGAAACCGATATGGCGGTCGCCCAACAGCCGCTTAGACATAAAAACAAGCCAACGTTTTTTCATTGCGAAACTCCCCAAATTAGGGTTTATATTGCGAGACTCCAATCGGTTTCTGTCGCACAGGGTGGCGCTGAAGTTTCTTGACTTTTCAGGCCTACGATTTCAATTTTTTGACTAGTACTATTATTATTCATGGATTAATAATGGTATTAAAGCATCCTCTCTCACTAATGTGGATAAATCTTTATCAATCAAACGAGCTCAGGAATTTGTAAAGGCAGTTTCACGGTGTGTCTACTTCCTTGTTAATTTTGGTCAGTGGATTCTCACCAACAATTACCTAATTTGAGGTACTTCAAATATACGTTACTCAGAATTCATTCTTCTGCTTCAATTGTAGAAAGGGAAAGAGCAAATTTTGAAATCTTATTCATATTAAGAAATCAACTACGTCTGGAATCCCAAAACTTGATATTTTGGTTAGGGAGATCGATATTTATGCTCGCGGAATTACTTCTAATAAGATTATCTGAGTTAACTTTATCCAGTTTGTTCGTCAAGTCCTGCTCCAGCTTTATTTCCTGCATATATACTCTTACAGCCTATTCATTGATCTGTATTCTACTGACCATGCATAACTGTAAATGCATCTCAAGGAAATTTAATTCTCTGATGCACTTAACTAAATGACATTCCACTTGTCTATTTTTAAGTTTTTACCACATAATGGTACGCATTGTGCACTAACTTTTTGAATATCAGGAATAAGAATTGAATTGTATTGCTGAAAGAGGTTTTTCCTTGTTTTCTTTTGCTGACAGGAAAAAGGAGAGATGGAAGAAGAGGAGGAAGATAAGATTTTACTCAGCAGTTTGGGTGTGACCTCTGCAAATCCTGAAGATATTGAACGTGACGTCTTAGACCAGGTTTGTTATGCGGAGGTGGAAATGTTGCTTGTCTGTAAACCATTAGGCAATAAGAATGTTGACTAGTTTTTTCATATGCTTAGATGTTTATAATACAATTTAGCACTTAAAGCTCATTAATTCCTTTTCTGTTGCTGGTTAGCCATGCACTCTAAAACCTTGCTGGAGATGGATTTCAATTTTTCATATATTGGCAGGCAACAAGGCTCGTTGGGGAGAGCAATGAAGCTACAGGAATTGCTGAACAAGAGATAGGGGAAAGAAAGGAAGAAACTGAAGAAGGACATGATAAGAAGTTAGATTTGTTTAATAAATTGAGAGCAGTAGAAGTAGAAATTAATGCAATTAAAGATGGCTTTGGACACTTGGAGCGTTTCAGACGAAATGAGGAGGAAGTCCCTGATACTGATGGTAGCAGTGAGGCAAAGCATACAGAGAGCGAGCAAAGCATAATTCAGGCACCTCTGGATGATTCAGACCTTCAACATGCTTTGGCTGATGATCGTCTAAAAAGTCTTCTTGAAACAAAGGCTCAACTCAGGACAGAACTTTCTAATTTTGCTAATGATACTTCGCCCGATGTGTTGATAAGAGATCTTGTTAAGGATCAACCTAAATTTAAAAGAAAGGTGAAAGAAGTTCAGAAATCAAGCAACAAGAAGAGCAAACGGCGGAAGACAGTGTCGCTGGATGATGATGATGATTTTGATGCAGTGTTAGCTGCAGCATCTTCTGGATTTGTGGAAACAGTATGTGGTTTTTACGAACTGTAAACTGAAAAGATTTTGTAAGCTGGAAGCTATGTGTGTGTGTGTCAATAATAAGTACTTCATTCAACATAAGCATCTATTATCATGCCTAAACATATGTGCTCTCAAGCTAACCTCATATTGTCTCTGTCGTAGGAAAGAGATGCACTGGTAAGAAAAGGAATGTTAACCCCCTTCCACAAGCTCAAAGGCTTTGAACGTCGAATCCATGATTCAGAGTCTTCTGGTAGACAAAGTGCTGCAGCTGATATAAACAGTACTGACGATGACCTTGCTTCCACCAGTATAGCCAAGGCTGTCCAGTCAATCTCACAGGCAGCCCAAGCTCGTCCAACCACCAAGTTGCTTGATTCTGCATCATTACCAAAACTTGATGCACCAACCCACCCTTTCCAAAGACTAAGAAAACCCCTAAAAATCCCTCAATCATTAGAAATTACCACAGAGAAGAATGGAGAATGTACTAGAAAGACGAAAAGGCCGTTACCTAGCAAGAAGTGGAGAAAGTTGGCATCTCGTGAGCAAAGGCAGGGGGAAGGATCAGGTACCTTTATACACATGCTTCTGTACTATGCACCTAGGATTTGGTTTTATGATAAGGACCCAATGCATGAAGTTTAGGTATGCTTCATGAGCTCAAGTCTTATCAGTGATTAAAGCATGGTATTTAAGTGAGAGCAAG
>JACEIK010000741.1:244249-268592 GCA_018107945.1 Datura stramonium
GTCAGCAAGCACCACATGTTTAGGAGCCCCAGGCACCAAAGCCAGCTGCCCACGCTGAGTTTCGGGTGGCTATTCAAATATTGGAGCAAGCCTTGACCGCTCAGGTCAACCAGCAGGCTATTGCGCATGTTCCACAGAACGAAAATGCAGCGGCAGCCCGGATCAGGGACTTTTTAAGGATGAACCCTCCCGAGTTCACAGGATCAAAGGTGGACGAGGATCCACATGGGTTCATTGAAGGAATCTTGAAGGTCACTCAGGTCATGGGAGTGAAAAATGAGGAGTGTGTTGATTTGGCCTCTTATCAGCTAAAGGAGGTTGCTTATATTTGGTACAAGCAATGAAAGGACAGTAGGATAGCAGAAACGGGTCCTATCAACTGGGATGAGTTCCACATGGCCTTTCTCGACAGGTTCTTGCCTCGGGAGATGAGGAAATTGAAAGCAGCTGAGTTTTTTAACCTCAAACAGGGAAAGATGATAGTATTAGAATATTCACTTGAGTTCACCCGCCTATCAAAGTATGCCCCGGAATTAGTGATGGACCAGAGGGCGCGGGTGAGCAGATTCGTGTAGGGAGTAGCCAAGTATCTGGACAAGGACTGCAGAACAACCATGCTTTATCAGGATATGGACTACCCACGTATAGTCCTTTATTCCCAGCAGATGGAGGCAGCTCATATGAGGTAGAGAGAGTCCAAGAGGGCCAGAACTGATAGTTACAGGTTTTTCCAGCCGAGGCCAGGAGGTGGGCCTCACCGGCAGTCCTAGCACAGTCCATTACATCAGCACCATCTTCAACCAATACCCCATCCATGCCTCGAGACGGCAGAGGAATACGACCTCAGGTTTGAAGGGTCAGAATAGCATGCGCACAGAGTGCACTTTTCCATCTTGTGCGAATTGTGGCAAGAATAACCCAAGGAAATGCTTGGTAGGCTTCGCTGCTTGTTTCGAGTGTGGAAAACTCGGACACAGACTTAGGGATTTCCCCGTAGCTAGGTCGAGGGGTGGTGGAGCCCGCACTTCAGCAGCTAGTTCAGCAGTTCCAGTGGCATATCCTACTCAGCAGGGTACTTCGACTAGTCCAGCTGGCGGTCAGCGCCAGAATCAGTTTTATGCGCTTGGCTCTCGACAGGAGTAGGAGACTTTCTCCCGATGTGGTTACGGATATGTTGCGAGTCTTTGATATTGATGTTTATGCTTTATTAAATCGGGAGCTACACTTTCTTTTGTGACACCTTACATTTCTAGTAACTTTGGGGTCAGTCCTGAAACCTTGTCAGAATCGTTTTTTGTGTCTACACCGGTTGGGGATTCAGCGAGGCGGGCATATAGAGGTTGCCCCATTACACTAATGCATAAGGTTACCTTCACAGACTTAGTAGAATTGGCTATGACTGATTTTGACATTATTTTAGGCATGGATTGGTTGTTTGCATGTTATGCTTCTATTAACTGTAGAACCCGAGCGGTGGAGTTTCGTTTTCCAAGTGAACCAGTTTTAGAATGGAAGGATAGTTCGGCGGTACCTGTAAGCCGCTTTATCTCCTATCTCAAGGCCCAAAAAATGATTGCTAAGGGTTGTATTTACCATTTGGTTAGGGTTAAGGATGCCACGTCCGAGACCCCGACTATTCAGTCAGTCCCCGTGGTATGTGAGTATCCCGAAGTATTCCCAGATGACCTACCAGGTGCCCCTCCCGAGAGGGAGATTGATTTCAAGATTGATCTTTTACCTGACGCACAACCCATATCGATTCCTCCTTACCGAATGGCCCCAGTCGAGCTAAAAGAGTTAAAGGAGCAGTTGAAGGATTTTCTAGATTAGACTGAGTAAGTTTCCATGGGGTGACCCAGTGTTGTTCGTCCGGAAGAAAAATGGTTCTCTTCGGATGTGTATTGACTATGGGCAGTTGAATAAGGTCACCGTCAAGAATAGATACCCTTTACCCAGGATTGATGACCTATTTGATTAGCATCAGGGTTCAAAATATTTCTTCAAGATAGATCTCAGGTCCGGGTATCACCAACTTAGGGTTCGGGAGAGCGACATCCCGAAGACTGCTTTCAGGACTCGGTATGGCCATTATGAATTCATTGTGATGTGTTTTGGACTAACCAATGCCCCTGCAGCTTTTATGGATCTAATGAAAAGGGTATTCGAGGCATATATGGACATGTTCGTGATCGTTTTCATTAATGACATATTGATATACTCCAGGACTCAGAAGGAGCATGCTGCACACCTGAGGGTAGCACTCCAAACCCTCAAAGATAACCATTTATACACCAAGTTCAGCAAATGTGAGTTCTGGCTGAATTTAGTTGCATTCTTGGGACATGTAGTATCAAGTGAAGGTATAAGGGCGGACTTCCAGAAAATAGAGGTGGTGAAGAACTGGTCCAGACCTGTAAAACCTTCGGAGATCAGGAGCTTTTTGGGCTTAGCGGGTTTTTATTAGAGGTTTGTAGAAGGTTTCTCATCCATTGCAGCCCCATTGACTAGATTAACTCAAAAAAGGTGAAATTCCAATGGTCGGAGGCTTGCGAGAAGAGCTTCCAGGAATTGAAGGCCCGACTCACTTCAGCAGTGGTGTTGACTTTACTGGAGGGCCCGATGGCTTTGTTGTATACTTTGATGCTTTGAGAGTCGGACTGGGATGCATATTGATGCAGCATGGGAAGGTCATAGTATATGCTTCCAGATAGCTGAAAATTCATGAGAAGAATTACCCGACCCATGATCTTGAGTTGACTGCGGTGGTATTTTCTTTGAAGATATGACGACACTACTTGTATGGGGTTCATGTAGATGTATTGACGGACCACAAGAGCTTACAATATGTGTTCACGCAGAAGGGACTAAATCTTCGGCAATGGAGGTGGTTGGAGCTGCTTAAGGACTATGACATGAGTGTCCTTTACCACCCGGGTAAGGCCAACGTGGTGGCGGATGCCCTTAGTAAACTCTCTATGGAGAGTGTGTCGCATGTGAGAGAAGATAAGAAGGAGTTGGTGAAGGAGGTACATCGACTTGCATGGTTGGGAGTTAGACTAGTTGGCTCGACCAATGGTGGTGTAGTTGTCCAGAACGGATCAGAGTCGTCCTTGGTAACGGAGGTGAAGGATAAGCAAGATGAAGATCCAACATTGGTGAAGTTGAAAGAAGTTATTCAAAAAATCTGAAGGTAGATGTCTTCTCCAAAGGGGGAGATGGGGTACTTTGGTACTAGGGTCATATATGTGTTTCGAAAGTGGGTGATTTGAGGAGCCGGATGTTACTTGAGGCTCACGGATCCAGATATTCTATTCATCCAGGTGCCACCAAGATGTATCATGCCTTGTGGGAAATCTACTGGTGGAATGGCATGAAGAGGGACATTGTCGAACTTGTAGCCAAGTGTCCAAATTGCCAACAAGTGAAAGTGGAGCATCGGAGGCTGGGAGGTGTACTTCAGGATATCAGCATTCCTACTTGGAAGTGGGAAGAAATCAACATGGACTTCATAACAGGTTTTCCCCGCACTCGTAGACAGTATGACTCCATTTGGGTTGTGGTAGACAGGTTGACCAAGGCTGCTCATTTTCTATCGGTCAAAACCACCGATTCAACGGAAGATTATTCCAAATTATACATATGAGAGTTGGTTAGATTGCATGGAATTCCCTTTTCCATCATATCGGATAGAGGTACTCAATTCACCTCTCAGTTTTGGAGATCTTTTCAAAAGGGACTTGGTACCCAGGTCAAACTTAGCACGACATTTCATCCGCAAACAGATGGTCAGGCGGAGCGGACTATCCAAACTCTCGAGGAAATGTTGAGGGCTTGTGCTATTGATTTCAAGGGTAGTTGGGATGAGCATTAACCTCTTATTGAGTTTTCCTACAACAATAGCTATCACTCTAGCATCCAAATGGCGCAGTTTGAGGCTCTTTATGGGTGAAGATGTAGATCGCCCATTGGATGGTTTGAGGTCGGTGAGGCTTCATTGGTGGGTCCATATTCAATCCATGAGGCTATGGAGAAAGTTCAATTGATAAGAGAAAGGTTGAAAACGGCTCAAAGTCTCCAAAAGTCTTTTGCCGATGTGAGGAGAAGAGAGCTTGAGTTTGAGATTGATGATTGGGTGTTTTTGAAGCTATCTCCCATAAAGGGAGTAATTAGATTCGGAAAGAAAGGGAAACTCATCCCCCGCTATATTGGTCCATATCGGATTGTGAGGCGAGTTGGTAAAGTAGCCTATGAGTTAGAGTTACCTTCAGATTTAGCTTTAGTTCATCCCTTGTTTCACGTATCGCTCTTAAAAAGTGCTTGGGAGATCCAGCCTTGGTGGTTCCGGTGGAAATTGTTGGTGTGAAGGATAGCCTCAGTTATGAGGAAATTCTTGTTGCAATCTTGGATTTTCAGGTTCGGAGGCTGAGGAACAAGGAAGTAGCTTCAGTAAAGGTGTTATGGAGAAATCAACACGTCAAGGGAGCTACGTGGGAAGCTGAAGCGGATATGATAGCTAAATACCCCATTTGTTCCCTACCGACTCAGTTTCAATTTGAGGTATCAGTTTCGCCCTAAACCTCTATTCAGTTTTTCATTTTTTGTTCATGCGTGCAAATTTGTTTTATGATATGATATATGTATGTGATGTCTGAATTCAGTCTAGCTATTTTAGTTCTTTTCGGAGGTAGTCATTCCGTTAGTTTTCGGCATAAATGACCAATAATTGCATATGGTGTTTGATTCTGAGTTTTATGCATGTTTCTAACATTTGAGGACGAATGTTCCTAAGGGAGTGATATTGTTATACCCCGAGAACCCACGAATCAGACCTAAAAGTCAAACGGGGAAAAATCTGGAAAATGTTAAAACAGTGCAGAACGAGTCGTTAGATGAATCGTGAGGATACCCCACGAGTCTTCAGGTGGCTCGTGGGAAGGTTGAATTGAGTTGAGGAGTTGAGGTCCCCACGGGAGTGGGAACGACTTGTGGTCAGCTACCACGAGTCGTCAGGTCCACCGTGGGGTAAGGTTTAGGATTTAAGAAAGGATGAGGTAGTTTACTTGACGGAAGTTGGTAACGAGTCGTTGCCTTGGCGGATGAGTCGTCATGTCCTCCGTTAAGAGGCCAGGTGAAAAATTCCAGTGGACTTGATGATACGACCCAACAACTCGTTGTCCCTGGTAACGAGTCGTTAGGTCGCCTGTTAGGGTCACCTGCTAGTTATTTCCTGCGAATTATAAGGGCCTTCTCATAATTTTCTACGCTCCTAAGACCCAAACTACGTCGTTTTGAGGTCGGGATAAGGACTTTGAAGGGGAGATCATTCATGATAAACCTCATTTGGTACATGTAAGAGTATAGAGGAAGGAGGAAAGAGATTCAAGTGTTCTTCTTTAATTCTTCAAGTTTCCGCCAGGGTTCTTCAAGGAAGTTAAGAATCATGAAATTCCAGGTATGGGATTTTGAATGGGTGGTTTAGTCCCTACCCATGCCCAATTTCTCCCTCATTCTATGTTTAAAGTTACTCAAACTTGATGGGTCATAACCCAAATGTATGTTTTCCTCAAAATTGATATGAGCATGTTGTAGTATGTCTAAAATCATGGATTTAGAATTATTAGGCTGTTTTCACTTATTTTATTCAATATTTTATGATTAAATCCCTAAAAAGCACATGTGCCCAAATCATGGAGTTTTACTGAAATTCATGGTTATGGTGATTTCTCAAGCATGATATGAACTTTTGAATTTTAAGCGTGCTTTCAATTAATTATGTTATTATGATCATGTTTCCTATAAACCAAGTAGTTCAAGTATGATTGAAATTACGGGCATTGCCCACATGCCGCTTATGATTTATGAACTATGATTTTGGCCGATCCACGGGCCTAATTCCATGGCTTGTATTACAAATTCTCAAGCATGTTATTTATCACGATTTAACTATCCATGCATGTCATGTATGAATTTTTATGAGCACGTTTCATGTTTTGGGAGTAGTACTTAACACCGAGTAGGTTCGGGGCCTAGGTTACGCCCTGAATCTCAGAACTACATGCCACCGTAGGTTATGTTTGGGACCTCCTCAGTGACTGTCCCCTATGCCCTATGGGGACTTTAGGAGTGATATCACGCCTTTCATGGTTCATACCCTTGGCAAGGTATGGACGACCTCCCGACTAGGTTTACAGGTCGGGCTCCATGTGTGCTCATATGGGGTATATCGGTTGTAGAAATCTCCCACTGTTCCTCATGTTTTAATGCATGTATGATTATTTTCTTTTGGCTCAAGTTGTGTTTTATGAAATGTCTTCCCTCGTGTTATGACTATGATAGGTTTATGAATATTTTGGAAAATGTTGAGCCTTACTATATATTTTTGATTTCAGTCTTTGTAATCATGATGTCCCACTCCTATAACTTTTATGTTTCCGAGTATTGTTTTGCATAACGCGCCTACTCAGTACATTCCAAGTACTGACCCGCATATTTTCTATGCTGTATCGTATTATGATACAGGCTCCGGTTCATAGGTTCAGAATCGCTCCTAGCTTGCTCTCAGATCTACTCTCAGTTCTGAGTGGTGAGTCCTCATTGTTCGAGGGCTTCATGTTCGGACCTTGTTTATCTTTTGTTTCCAGAATATTGGGGTTAGTTGGGGTCTTGTCCCTTCAACCCGTTTGTTATGATTAGAGGATTTCAAACCTATTTGTAGCGCTTCAGCCATTTATGTTTGGATCGTGTAATGTTGTTTCTTATATCTCATGTTATGATTTTCAGTTAGTTCATGATTTTTAAGTTTAAGTCTTCCATCTTATGTGTATGAATTACATATATATGCTTATGTCATGGGTTGACTTGGAGTCTTTTGGGGATCATTGTCCCGTGTCTATGATCCGGGTGTACTCTCGGATCTTAACCGGTTCTTATGACCATTTCATGTTTGGTCTATTTTGTACTTGTGATATATTCCTTTACCCCGATCCAGTTATGAATCTTTTGAAAATATCTATCTAATTTTCATGATTATTTGTTTATGTGCATCCTCAGATTATCATAAGTTAAAATTTTCTAATATCCTTTAACCATGAATCCCTGTCGAGCCAAAAATTTTGAAATAACAATACTGAATTCACAATATTAACAATTTCAATTTCAATATGATATTTCATACATATCATAATATGCACACCCCTAGCAGGTGTAAAACACAATCTATTGAGAAAAAACAAAAGAAAAGAGAAGAAAAAATCCAAAATTCTCACATGGGAAAGCACACATAATGTGACTAGGAAACAGAAGAAAATAAAAAAGAAAAAAAGAAGACAATTAAATGGAGAGAGAAAAATAGTTCAGTGGAAAGATACAAAAATATAAACATTACTACTGGGGAAGAAGCAGAGGCTTCACTCTTGATAAAAGGGGAAGCGGTTTCATTTGAATTCTTCTTCCTCAAGTGTTCAGGGGGAATTGCTGCAATATTTTCTTCCCTTTAAATTCTTCGTTAGGGTTTTTTAACATCTCCAGCTCAAACCATTGACAATGGAAGCAACAACTAGCACCGTTGCTGAGAGAGTAACCCCAGCCTTAGGTAGTTTCATTTCCTTGACATCAACATCCGAAATTCGTTACGAAGGCTTCCTTTGCTACCACAACCCTCATGATTCTACCTTTGGTGTTTGCCATGATAGAAACCTTTTCTCATCACTCTCTTACTATATCTGTCGATTAAGGAAAGAAAAAAATCTGTCACACTTTCTTTACGATCTTATACGAAATCGATCATGTGTAGGACTAATCAAGAGTTTCTATTAAAAAATAAATAGTTAAAGGAACGAGAATTAATTGCAAAAAGAAATATGCGTACACTTTTCTATATTTGACAAATAGTTGTCCACATTATCAAATAAATCACAAAATATAAAATTTTAAATTACCATAAATTAACATACCCAAAGGCTGCCACAATTTATGTCAAATAACGAGTCAAGGTTTACCATAATAGTCAAATACCAAATTGTCACCGAAAATTAAAATAGACATAATTACATCTTTCAGTTGATATAAAGAGTCTGTTAAAAAAGAGGACATATTTCATCAAGCAATTCTATGGAGGACTTCTTGAAAAAGAAGGTAACACAATGAAGAGTGTGTGGTTTTTGTACAAAAACAAGTCAAAGTTAGTAAGAATGAGTATAGATAACCAATGTAACATTATAAAAAAAAACATATGTTGACAGATATAGCAAGTGAGTGATGAGAAAAGGTTTATACCATGCAACGACCAAAGATAGAATCGTGAGAGTTGTGATAGCAAAGGAAACCTTTGTAACGAATTTTGGATGATGTCAAGGAAATCAAACTACCAAAGGTTTGGGTTACTCTCTCAGCAACGCCGGTAGTTGTTGCTTCCATTGTCTTGAGCTAGAGATGTGAAAAATCCTAACAAAGAATTTATAGAGAAGAAGAGATTATAGAAATTCCTCACTGAGCACTCGAGGAGGAAGAAGAAAAATTCAGATGAAATCGCTTCCCCTTTAATCAAGAGCGAAGTCTCTGCTTCTTCCTCTATAGTAATGTGTAAGTTTGCACTGAACTATTTTTCTCTCCCTATTTAATAGTCTTCTTCTTTATTCCTTTTTTACTTTCTTGTGTTTTCTAGTTCACGTTATGTGTGCTTTCCCATGTGTTTACACCTGCTAGGGGTGTGCATATTATGTGCTTTCCCATGTGTTTACACCTGTTTTCTAGTTCACATTTTATGTGCTTTCCCATGTGTTTACACCTGTTTTCTAGTTCACGTTTTATGTGCTTTCCCTTTTCTTTTCTTTTGTTTTTTTCTGAATAGGTTGTGTTACACCTGCTAGGGGTGTGCATATGATGATATGTATGGAATATCATATTGAAATTAAAAATTTTGATATTGTGATTTCAGTATTATGATTTCAAAATTAGGGCTCGACAGGGATTCTTGGTTCAAGGATATTCGAAAATTTTAACATATGATCGTCTTAAAATGCACATTAACAAATAATTGATGTGTTGTGGGTTTACAACACTTTTGACGCTCAAAACTAAGAAAATAACATGAACTTAGGTGTGTTTATGTGGATATAATGCACTTTTCCTTTGGTTATAGGATAAATTAGTATTGGATCTAAAAATTACAAAAGAAATCCTGAAAGATGCTAATATGCTCAGATGGCAGACCACAGTACAAGCCGTAGGAAGGACCTACGAGTTGTACTGATGTTCATGAAATGATGTAGAAGACTAGAATTGAAGAGATGCAATGTACGAGTCGTACCAAGCTGGTACGAGTCGTGGTGTTGAAGTCGTGACAAAATTCAAAAAAAATTCATAAGGTGCTGGCTCCTGCTACAAAAAGAAAGTACGACCCGTGGGAAGAAGGTACGAGTCGTACCATGACGATCGTGATGAATTTAAGAAGAATTCCAAAGTTTCAAAATCAAACCACGGGACCTCAGTATGGGTCGTATGATGGAGGTACGAATCGTACCTGGATCCAATACTTAGCCAAAATTCAGCTAACAATGCAAGGTACGACAGGAATCTACGAGTCGTAGGATGATGCTATGGATCATAACATGGCTCGTGACGACTGCAACAACAGATATGGAAATTCATTTTGTTAGCCTAGGAAAAGGATTATTGTGTTTATATAAATACATTTTAGGTTTTATTTTTCTATAGACAAGTAGGAGAGACACGAAAGACACGAAAGGACAAGAAGAGAAGAGATTTCTAGGAGAATTGAGTTGATTCAACTGGTGATCAACCTTTTCTTGAATTTATCTTGTTCTTGCTACTTGTTCTTCAAGATTTTGGTGATTAATTAAAGAAAGTGTTTTTCTCATTCATTCTTGTAAGTATTGATTTATGTTCTTAATCATGAATACAATTCACGACCTTACGACTATGAGAGGCTAAAACTTTCATAGCTAGGGTTGTGGGAACTATGGTGGATTAACAAGCTAGGGTTACACAAAGTGATTTTAAAACCAATACAAATACTTATGTTGTATTCTCTTCATGCTTAAACATTTCTTAACGGTGCGCAACGTTAGGACTTTCCCGAATTCTTTACTTGCTTTAGTCGAAGAGGTAGAAATTAGGAAAAGACAATTACAACAGAGTCTTGATTTTGATAATCATTGTATTAACTTGAGTTGTGGTCACAGGATAGTTAAATATGGAACTTAGTGATAACGGATAGTTTGAAAATGCTCATGAGACTTGGTCGAGTGATTGAGTATAGTCATTCAATAGGAACTGATCGGTCGTTTGAATGAACCTAAGTTATCAGTTCTATAAGTAAGTATTGGTGATAATCACGAGTGTATAACCAAAGCAGTTATGAACCCATGGGGAACACAAACCCTAGTTATCCTTTGATATTGACTCAACACCAGAATTTTATATTTGTTTTAATTATTGATTTTCTTCAGAATCCCCCTATTTTGAAGTAACTACCGCACAAATTCAATTACTGGCTATAATCCAATTCTCCCATATCCCTGTGGGTTCAACCCTAACCTCTAGTTGGGTTCTTTATTGACAACGTATGCTTCTCACTTCAGTAAGAGGTGTGGTTTGAGCGTTATCAAAAAAGTGGTGCCATTGCTGGGGAATACTGTTGAGACTAGGTTATTAGCTTGTATTTGACTTTTTGGTAGTTATTTCCTTAATTACGTTTATTTTTGTATTTTTGATACCCACAGGTTGTTCTCCGGTGAATGTCAAGCACTCGAAGTAGAGGAGATCCCCTTGTTCCACTAAATACAGAAATCGAGAGAACATTGCATAGAATGGAGAACCATGAGCAAAGAGAAGCCCGCATAGCTGAAGAAGCTAGGCAAGCTAAGCTAGCTCGGAAAGATGCACTACAACATGCAAAGATGAAAGAGATGAGGTGGTAAATACTAGTCGACAAGGGAGGGGCAACAAATCTCATAGGTTTTCCCCTCAGTTCTTTGATGATGATGACCCAGACATTGATGAAGTTGGGTCGACTAGAGCAATTGTTCTACCACCACTTCCCGCTGGGGCCAAATTTTACATTACGAGCACCATGATTCAATTGCTAAACATGAAAGGGGTGTTCAGTGGTCATGCAGCGGATGACGCCAATGTGCACTTAATGAACTTTATAGGAATATGCAAGGCGTATAGGTTTCCCAGAGTAAGCCAAGATGCAATATGGCTCAGACTCTTCCCTTTTTCTCTATCAGGCGAAGCTACTTTATGGTTTTCGGAGTTGGAGGGAGCTCAAATAGGCCTTTTTGGAGAGATTCTTTCCCCTATCCATGATGTTGTAGATAAAGGATGATATCTATAATTTTTGACAGATTAAAGATCGATGTCTGTCCCATTCGGCTAAGCAATCTTGGACCCTCTTGGCTGCATGCATCATCAGAAGTGGCACACAAAATAGTTTCACTCTCTTCATCTTGAGGCATATTAACATTTCCCAATTCAAGACTGAGGCACTTCATAAAACTTGGCTGAGATTCAAAAAGAAGTTGACAAAGCGCCTTAACCATAAAATACCAGATGATAATTTGTTGGAAATTTTTTACAGGTCTCTAAACAATAGCACCAAAGCTGTAGCAGACACGGTGGATGGAGGAGCATTGATGAGTCACACCTAAGAGCAAGCTGTCACCATTCTTGACAGGGTGACTAAGACAAACAGGGTCTAGCATACAAGAGAGGATGATGCAGTGGCAGGAACATATGTTGTTGGTTTGACTGCAGACCAACGAAGAAAAGAAGAAGAGTGCAACCAGGAGTTGGCTCATATGCAGACATCATTGGACTT
This sequence comes from Datura stramonium, assembly GCA_018107945.1. NCBI lineage: Eukaryota > Viridiplantae > Streptophyta > Magnoliopsida > Solanales > Solanaceae > Datura > Datura stramonium. The sequence continues at coordinate 256,092 of JACEIK010000741.1, forward strand.
GCTGACAAAGCATATTATGGGAGCCGGAGCCAAACAGGTCACTGTAGTGGGTACTCAAGAAAGGGAGCAAGGAGATGATCACTCTGATCCTAAGAAGGAGGACAACTTCTTAGATAGCCAGGTGGCGGGTTTCCGAACCAACGACCAAGCGCTTGGACAAGACAATTGGTGCCAAGGTTTTGGAAATCAAGGTCGGAACCAGTATAGAGACAACTACAATAAAATAGGTTTAGAGACATGAGCCGAGGTCGTGAGAGCGAAGGAGATTAGAGGCGAAATGATGGATACCGCAATGACTGGGTTGGATTCTATATGCCTCCCAATGCATGAGAAGGGAGGTTGGGTAATCAAAGTTGGAAAGCATGAAAGCCGAGATGTTGAAGAAGGTGAGGTCCACTGATGATCAATTGAAGGAGATCCTAGGTGACTTGTCAAGTATGGGTCAGAAAGTGGAATCTCATGCTACCTCCATCAAGCAGATTGAACATCAACTTGGGCAACTGTCAGCATTAATGAACCCTAGACAAAAGGGTACACTACCTAGCAACACTATCCTAAATCCAAAGAACGATGCACTTTGTATGGCGGTGATGACTAGGAGTGGTAAAACCACAGTTGACCCCCCGTTTCCAGTTGAAGTTGAGCGGAAGAAAGAGAGCATAATGGAGGATGATTATCCAAGTGCTGAGAGACACTGGTGAGTTGCAAGAGGCCCCGAGAGGTGAGAAGGAACCTGACATGGATCAAGGGGAAACGCAAGTGCATAAATCTATCCCACGACCACCACCACCATTTCCCCAAAGGATGAAGAAGAAGGTGGATAATGGTAAGTTCCAGAAACTCCTTTCAATTCTTAAGAAACTGTCTGTGAACATACCATTGGTTGAAGCGTTAGAGCATATTCTAGGATAAGCAAAGTTTATGAAGGACCTGGTGACGAAGAAGAAATTTGTGAGTTATGAGCCTGTTGACAATGTGCATCACTATAGTGCTATAGCTACAAGGGTCCTAGCATAGAAAAAGGAAGACCCAGGTTCCTTCACGATACCATGTATGATTGGCAATGTCGAGTTTGCAAGGGCACTCTGTGATCTGGGAGCTAGCATATATTTGATGCCCTTGGCTATGTTCAAGAAATTAGGATTGGGAGCCCCCACACCAACCAACATGCGGCTACTGATGGCCGACAGAATAGTTAAGAAGCCGATGGGCATCCTGATCGATGTGCTTGTCAAGGTAGATAAATTTATATTCCCAGCACACTTCGTGATTTTAGATTGTGAGGTTGATTATGAGGTCCCTATCATTTTGGGGCAACCATTCCTTGCGACCGGGAGGGCTCTAGTAGATATGGAAGCTAGCCTGTTGAAGTTTAGGCTGAAGCAAGAAGAGGTCACATTCAACATCTGCAAGACAATGAAGCAACCCAAGGAATTTAGTGTGATCTCAGCACTGGAGGATGAGTATGAATTACTTGATGAATTTTGAGTAGTCAAGAGATTTACGTCGTGCTGTGATGTTAAATCAGACATTGTTGGGAGGCAACCTAGGTGGTGACTGGTGAAGTCTGAGTAACCAGGCTACCCCCGTCGTGCCACGATATTAAATCAGGCGCTGTATGGGAGGCAACCCATGAAAGGTGAAGTCTGAGTAGCCCCACATATGTTCTCTTCCCTATGTTCTTATAGATGATTCTTCGGGGATGAAGCTTAATTTTCAAAAATGGGAGGGGGTATAGTTGTGATTTTTGGTTCGTCTGAGGGTTTTTCTTGCTGTGTTTCTTTTCCCTCAGGCATGCTATCTAGTAGAACTGGCATGTGTAGGATTTTTAATTTTAGTTTCTGATTTTTATTTAATTAGAAAGTAGCTTAGGAGTACCCAGACAATAAAAATGCACTAGTTTGATTTTTTTTAAAAAAAAATTGACCCTGTTTAAAATTTTTTGATGCATTAGCTACGTATTTGTGACAACATGCATGATTGCTGTGGATCTTTTGATGTCATTTAGTTTGTCAACATGAGTAGTTTTGTTAAGCATGTATAAACCAGACAGGTGAGGTGAAAATAGGTCATGTACCATTTTTGAGTGAGTATAGTAGTCAGTTCAGTATTGTGCTGTAGATCTAAAACTTGCCTGGTTGGTCTTTGCATAGGCTAAGGATGGTTGGTTGGGATATGATCACAGACCATTTTTGTTTAGCTCACTTTTAGCCTATATTACCATACCAAAGTTGCATAAATCCCTTGATCCCAAGTTTGAGCCTTAATAAAAAATGTTATAATTATTATTTGAGAAAAATAACAACAACAAAATGATAATAGCCGAGATAATTTTTAGAATAAAATCATCATCTCCTTCATCATCGATTTCCTGTAGTACTTCTTCTCACTCTCAATTAATATTTACACTAATTATTGTTTATATATATTTTAAAGAAGGATAAGGATAAATAATATAAAAGAAATATAAAAATATAGGTAGAGAATCTAAGTGGTATTGGACTATGAAATCTCTATCCTATCTCTTTTAGCTATAATCATAAAAAAACTATTTAGAATGTCATTCTCTATGAGAGTTGATTTTATTATTGATATATTCTAGAAAAAATGACTACATTATGCAAACATGATAGCGTAAAGTATAAATATCATTACACCAATAATTAAAATATTATCTATTAAAAAATACTTTAAAATAATAAAAATAAAATTTAACGCCTAAAACTTATGTTTTTACGCTTGAAAAAACAGGAATAATCTGCACAAGTCACAGAATGACTCGTCAAGTGACCTGAAAGGTCACTCAATGAGTCGTGAAGTGGGTGGTAGGCCAGTAACGAGCCATGGTCAGGGGGTGACCATGGATAGAGCCACAAGTCGTGGTGTCACTTCACGACTCATGAAGTGAGTCGTGGTTAGGGTTGTTGAGTTGAAGGTGGAATTTATAGTAGACTTCATGAGTGAGGGACATGATTCGTGCCCACCCAATGACTCGTTAAAGTCCCTCATGAGGACTAGCAGAGCCGAATTTCCTGCAATTTTAGTAAGGGTATTTTCGTAATTCCTAAGCTCCTAATCCCTAAACTACGTCATTTTAATATCACTTAGGAGGGTTTAAAGAAGGTTTATCCTATTCTAAACTATTCCCGTCCCATGCATGCAAGTTTAGAGGATCCCAAAGGAGATCAGCCTAGAATTCTTCAGGTTCTTCCCTAAATCTCTTGGGCTTTTAAAGAAGAGAGTAGAATCAGCTTACCTAGGTATGTGAGGCCATGAATGAGGACTTCTTCCATCCTCATTCCCATAATTTCCCTTAATTTCATGAAGCAAGTCTCAAATAAAATTTTGATTTCAATCTAATTTCATAAATTTCTTACAAATTGTTATTGGGTTGATTCCCTCTATATTTTAAAGTATGTTTGATGATTAATGGGTAGATTTTATGCATGTTTTAATTACAAATTCACGGGTTCATGTTTTAGAAGATTTTTCCCAATTATGCAAGTTTATGAAAAAGTATAGTTTATGATTGAAGGTTTCATGTATAATGAAATGCCTAGAATGTATGAATGTTTACAAATTACTCATGAATATATTTATGATTTTACTTATGATGTCTATTTCATGCAAGCATGATGTCAAGATTTGGGCCCGCCCACTCAAGTTAAGCATGATTTCATGATTTAGCCAAGGCTAATATGCTCAGTTATTTCATATTTTGGAGTCAAGACTCCCCATATGTCAAGATTTGAGTTATGTTTGATATATGATTATATGAGCAATATATATATTTTGGGAGTAGTGTCTAGCACTAAGCAGACTAGGGGTTCCAAGGTTCCCCAATCTCATAAACCACGCGCCAACATAGGTATACTTTGGGGCTTCTCAAGAGAGCATTTCCCCAGACCAAGGGCCTATCGTGATATCACACCTTACTTAATCATTTCTCCTGGCAAGACTTAGGATGACCCTCCTCCATATCGGTAGGACGTGGGATCATCATGCACTCATACATGGTGGTTGTCGGTTAAGACGAGTCTCCCATTATTCCTCATGATTTCAGTAATGCATATACTATAATACATTATATCATGTTTTCAGCAGGTTTGATCCAAGGATCAGTTTATGAGCTTTTACATATGATTTTAAATATGGAAAGCCGTATGCACTTATTTATGTTTATGTCTATTCATGTTTTCAAATATCAGCATACAACCTTTACTCTCAGAATCTTATGATGCCATGACTTAAGATATGCATGATTTCAGTTTTACTTACTCCGCCTATTTTACTTACCTTGTATACCCATTACATTCTAAGTACTGACCGCATACTCAATGCTATATCATTTCCTGATACAAGTTTAGACGCTCAGACTCAGTCCCATCGCTAGCCAATCTCCAAAGTTTATCCGAAACAACTTTGTTGGTGAGTCCTCATCCATCGAGGACCTTTAGTTAGTCGAGTGTTGTTAAATTCAGTTTCATACTTCTAGTGAGCTAGTTGGGGTATTGTCCCATTAGCTCATTAGTATGTTAGAGGCTTTTCAGACATGGATTTGTATATTCAGCTTCGAATTCAGTGTTTTGATATTTTCATTAGATAGATGTTTTATTATTCAGACTTTCACTATTTTAGAATTTTGTTTTTCCACTTTGCTTAAGTTGAGCTTTAATTATCATGTTCATGTCATGGATTGACTTAGAGCCATTTATGGTTTTAGGTTCCGTGTCTAGATCTGGGCCTATGTTCGGGTCATGACAAACTTGGTATTAGAAGAAAGGTTTTGTGTGTCCTAGGGTGTTTGAAAGATGCGTTAAGTAGAGTTTTTTTCATGGGTGTGAAGCACGCCACACTTACGAAGAAGAGGCTACAGAACATTTTATAAAATTTTCCTTCTTTGATGAAGTATCTTTTTATCCTTCTAACTCGTGCTGTATGCGTTTGCAGAATCATGCCTCCACGCTGAGTTAATGGAAGAAGGAACAGCAATGGAAATGTCCATGAGAGTGGCAATGGAGATGGGCACTAGCAAGCCCCACTAGCCCCAGCAAGTTCATTGCCCGAGCAGGTCTCCCATGCTGAGTTTAGGGCAACTTCTCAAATGTTGGCTGAGGCTTTGAATGCTCAGGTCAACCAGTAGGTGGTGGCCCATGTCCCGCAGAATGGTAGCGCAGTGGAAACTAGAGTTCAGGATTTCCTCAGGATGAATCCCCCTGAGTTCCTTGGGTCGAGAATAGATGAGGACCCACATGAGTTTCTGGAGGAGTTACAGAAGATCACCCAAATTATAGGGGTGACTGAAGAAGAGAGCATAGACTTAGCCTCCTATCAGCTGAAGGGGATTGCTTATATTTTGTACCATTAGTGGAGAGATGGTAGAGCAGTGGGCGCAGTTCCCGTGAGCTGGGATGAGTTCATGACAACTTTCTTAGACAGATTCTTCCCTAGGGAGTTCAGGGAGGCAAAGGCGGCGAAATTTTTCAATTTGAAGCAAAATGATATGATGGTTTAAGAGTACACTTTGGAGTTTATCCGGTTGTCCAAGTATGTGTCGGAGATGGTGGCAGACCAGAGGACACGTATGAATAGATTTGTGTATGGAGTGTTTGACTCGTTGGACAAGGAGTGCAGGACAACGATGCTAAATAGTGACTTAGATTTCTTTAGATTGGTCATATACGCCTAGCAGACGGAGGTGGATCAGATGAAGGATAAGGAGAGAGAGGCCAAGAGGGCTAGGACGAGTAGTGTTGGGTTTTCCCAGCAGAGGCCGAGTGGCGGGCATCGTTAGCAGTCTCATCAGGAACCATCAGCTCCACCACTGTCGTCAGCTAGTGTACCATCTAAATCTCAACACGAATAGAGGGGAAGGACATCAGGCTGCAGAGGTCAGGGGAGCAGGTCAGGAGAGTCTAGCATTCTAGTTTGCAGCAGGTGTTGCAGGAAGCACCCGGAGAGTGCTTAGCAGGTTCAGGGGCTTGTTTTAGGTGCGGGAAGCCTTGCCACATGCTTGGAGGCTGTCCAGCGGCCAGGCAAGGACATGGTAGAGGCTGTGACCCAGCTTCTAGTTCAGCAGCTCCACCAGCACGATCAGCTCAGTAGGGTGTATCCACTAGTGCAGTTGGTGGTCAGCTTCAGAACAGGTTTAATGCCCTTTGATCTCGTAATAAGTAGGAGGTCTCTCTAGATATGGTCACTGGTATGTTACAAGTATTCCATCTTGATGTTTATGCATTGTTAGATCTAGGAGCTACCTTATCTTTTGTAACACTTTATGTTGCTGGTAGTTTTTGAGTGGGTCCTGAAATCCTATCAGAACCCTTCTCAGTCTGTACTCCAGTTGATGACTCAGTTATAGCTCGACGGTGTACATAAATTGTCCTATCATAGTCCTTCAGAAATTCACTTCAGCGGATTTAGTAGAACTAGACATGACAAATTTTGATGTTATCTTTGGCAGGGATTGGCTACATGCATGTTACGCCTTAGTAAATTATAGAACCCGTGCTGTAGAGTTTCAATTTCCGGGTGAGCCAGTCCTAGAGTGGAAAGGTAGTTCGGTTGTGCCTGTAGGTCGCTTCATTTCCTAGCTTAAGGCTAGAAAGATGACTTCTAAGGGTTGTATGTACCATCTAGTTTGGGTTAGGAATGTTACATCCGAGAATCCGACTTTTCAGTCTATCCCTGTTATGTGTGAGTATTCGGAGGTCTTTCCAGATGATCTACTGGGAGTCCCTCTACAGTAGGAGATTGACTTTGGTATTGACCTTCTTTTTGATATATAGCCTATATCTATTCCTCCATACAAAATGGCTCTAACTGAGCTAAAGGAGTTAAAGGAGAACTTGAAGGATCTTTTAGAGAAGGGATTCATTTGACCTAGAAAGTACCCGTGGGATGTACCAGTTCTCTTTGTTCGAAAGAAAGATGGTTCTCTTCGTATGTGCATTGACTATTGGCAGTTGAACAATGTTACAATCAAGAATAAGTATCCCCTCCCCAGAATTGAAGACTTGTTTGTCCAACTTCAGGGTGCCAAATGCTTCTCAAAGATGGATCTCAGATCCAGATATCATCAGCTTAGAGTTGGAGAAAGTGACATTCCGAAGAAAACTTTCAAGACTTGGTGTGGTCACTATGAGTTTGTAGTTATGTCTTTGGGACTAGTGAATTCTCCTACAACTTTTATGGATTTGATGAATAGGGTGTTCAAGCCATATTTGGACATGTTCGTGATTGACTTCATAGACAACATTCTCATATACTCTAGGAGCGAGGAGGAGCGTGTCACTCATTTGAGGATTAGTCTAAAGACTCTTAAGGATTGCCAGTTGTTTGCTAAATTCAGCAAGTGCGAGTTTTGGCTAAACTCAGTAGCATATTTGGTCCATATGGTGTCGAGTAAGGGTGTACAAGTGGATTTCCAAAAGATAGAAGCTATAAAGAATCGACCTAGACCAGTTAATCCTTCGGATATTAGGAGTTTCTTGGGTTTAGCTAGCTACTACAGAAGGATTTTTGAAAAATTTTCATCAATTGCGGCATTGTTGACTAAATTGACCTAGAAGAAAGTTAAATTTCAGTGGTCAGATGCCTGTGAGGAGAGTTTTCAGAAGATAAAGACTCGGCTCACTTCAACCCCAATATTGACCCTACTTGAGGGTACAGACAGATTTGTTGTGTATTGTGATGCCTCTAGGGTTGATCTTGGTTGTGTGTTGATGCAACATGTTAAAGTCATTGCGTATGCCTCAAGAAAGCTTAGGACTTTCTCTCCATCGCACATGCAAGCGTACGCGGTCGTACAAGTAATACCATGACCCTTTTTAAGAGCCGGATGTTGAACCCACGGGGACTGGACCAATTCAGCAAATTATCAAGTTCAAGTGTGAGATTAACCTTCACAAGTGTTGATTATAGAAGTTTTCGGTAAATTATAATTATGTTTTGGGGTGGTCACAACAATTTGGAAACAATATAAGAAGCAACTAGAGCTAAGGACATAAAATCATGCAATGCTACACTTTGTAATGGTTCACATATGAAATTATAAATTGTTGTCTCACATAGTTAGAAAATGCGATGTTCATGGTCTCTTGAGCCTCTAAACACGACAAATTAGCTTCACAACTACATCGTTGAGCGGGGATGTGACATCCTAGTTCGTGGGCAATTCAACTACATGGATGTGGTTTATGGGGTTTGTGCTCTTAATTAGGGACTCTCATACCTCTAATCATTTATCCAACTTAGCTTCACAAGTACTTCTACGAGTGGTGGAGTGACAATTCTAAGCCGGTGTCTTGCTATCATCCCGTTTTATCAACCAAGCAAGGCAAATTAGGTATAATTGCTATCCTAACTGCGAATCCTATCATAAGATAAAAACTTGCTCCCTACATTCTCTTGTTCTAGCCTAGGGTTACTCTCTCAAGCTTTTGCCTAGCTTAACATGTATGTTTTCATGGTGATCAAGCATAAAAACAACCAATATAAAGAATGCAACACAAAACAACAATTAACAACTCAAACCAAAATGAATTAATGCATTACAATCATATCACGTGGCCTCAACCCTAGAGGAAGGGTTTTATCCACTCATGTTCATACAATAACTTAAAAACATCATTAAAGTAAAGTACATACAAGAATAGGTAAAAGAGAATGTAAAATTAGTGAACCCTAGGTGAGTTCTTCACTTCTCCCTCCGCTCCTCTACGGTTTTCAGAAAATATTCTGTGACAAATGATTTTAGAAGCTAAGGGTTTAATTTATAGTAAATAGGGAATTTACAAATTTTGGCAGGTCATGGAATGGTTCCATGGCACAGAGATGAACGCACCAATTTGCCTTCGTGCCACAGAAGTAATGCGGCAGCTTATTGGAAATCGCATTAAAATGATGCTTGGCCGAGGCATGGCGCGATGGTCAATGTGGCACGACGCTGCCCTTGCGCGATGGCCTGTGTGACATGACTGTGGCATGCAGAAGTTCCTAGCGTGGCACGGTGCTGGCGTGCAGGCGCCCTGGAATGCTGCATCTTCGCGCGCATGGCCTTGGCGTGGCACGGAGCTGGGCGCGGCACACGCATAGCGTGGCATGCCGCCTGGCGCGGCCAACCTTTCCATGGCATGCTTTCTTGCCATCTTTTGCTATTTGCTTCCAACTACATTTCTTCCCTTCACCCATCATTATTTAGTCCATCATATGCATTTTACACCTACAAAACAAGGACTAATCATATTGGTTAGTGCATACCCAAATATACATAAAATCACATAAGAATGTAAGTGTATAATTTAGACAAACATGACTAAATCAAGTTATAAAATAGCACTCGGACACTTAATTATGCCCAAGATCACTACCCTACACTTAAAGCTTTGTTCGTCCTCGAACAACCCTTTTACATCTCATGCACATGAAGACTCACACCTAGCTAATTGAGCAAGATAATTCAAGCTACGACTACAACGATTGTTTTAGATAGCAAGTTAAAAAATAGAGCATGAAAGATTTAACCATTAAAATAAAATATAACTATGTTAAGACTTCCTAACCTCAAGAATCGACTCTTAATCTCAACAACCTCATGCAAATCAACCAATCAAGAAATCCAACATGAATTTTATCCTTCATTAAACATGTGCCCTCACAATAAAAGAGTTACCCATTTTTACTCACACATTTTCAAATCATACCGTATATTGGTATATAAATGAGAATTAAGCTCACTCTCACAAAGAATTGACATGCCATGTGTATTGACCCATAAGCTTGCCCTTAGTGTTTTACTCCACTAATTTAAGGATGGTTGAACGTAAGATCAAGTAGGACTTATTGGGTTGAAATGTAAGATAAGGGAAGGTAGGTACTCTTATGGCTAATAATAGTGACTATCTTCCCTAAGCGCTTTTAATACACCACGCATTCATTATGGGCATCTCTTCTCTTGCTTCACCCTCATTCTTTTTAAGATTAAATTTCTTCTTCTGTTTACCATTTCTTTAAGCACACTTATCTTATTAGTAAGGAATACTTAAACAACTTTTTCATTTATTTTTTCTCTTACTCCTTACTAATACTCAAGCATTTTCAAACAAGTGCACCTCTAATCCTTTCCTCAAATCCCCCAACCGTTATTTTTCCTTATTTTTCACGATTCTCACTCCTTTAATCTTTTAGATTTTCACTTAAGTGCTTAGGAGTTTTGAAGCAACTTCAAGGCTATTGAAAGAAAAGGATTAAGCTTATGTTGCAGCTATCAAAGAATAGGCTTAAAGCTCAATGGGGCTAACTAGGATCAGGCATTCAAGGTAGGTAAAGCGAGGGATAAAAATTAGGTTCATTCAAAGAAATGACAAAATAATCTCCTACAATCTACATCCTTCATTTCGCTTTGTATACACACCAGACAAGTTATAGACACTACACAATGCCATGGAATATTCAAAAACCTTACACACACACAACACATACTCAATTCAAGACAAATTTAGTAGACTCTTAACTCAGCTAATCACAAGAATTCAAAATTAATATTAAGCACATAGAGTCACATTCAAGAGCCTAGGTGTCTCAGATAGAGTTAGACACAAGGTATTAAACAAAGATAGGGGCATTAGATTAACTGCTGCCCCCTAAATCACAAAGAGCTCTTATCACCTCAGCTTTCCCAATTTGTATGGAGAGAGTAAAGCTCCTTGGGTCTTTGAGCTTTTTAGGTATCTTGCTCATTACCCTGTGGCTGCACTCCTCAGTCAGTGCTACTGTCTGAACATCCACCAATCTTACTTTGTTTGCCACCACATCTTTCAAGTACTTATAATACTTGGGCATTCCCTGCAAAACATCAAGCAAAGGCAAATTTATGTGAAGTTCTTTGAAAATATCAAAGAACTTTCTAAAGCATTCCTCCTCCTTGCTCTTTTTGAATCTTTGTGGAAATGGTGGTGGTAGTCTTTGTGTTGGCTGCAATGATGCTTTTGCATTTTGTTGCACAACACTCTGATTCTCTCCTTCTTCAGTGGATGGTCCCTTTCTAACCAACTCTAGTTGCACCTCATTTCTCCTCTCTTTCAGTGTTGCATCAACCATCTGATGCTGAAATGATGCTAGCTGGGCCGCCAAGGCATTTACAGCATCTATCTCTATCAGCCCTTTTGTTCTCTTTCCTTCCCCTCTCAATGACTCGCTGTGCCACTCTGGATTTCCCTGAGCAATCCTGCTCAACAAAGTGTACAGCTCATCATAAGTCTTCTCTAAGGCTTGCCCACCCGATGCAGAATCTAGTAAAATTTTTGTGTGTGAGTCTAGACTTTCTACAAAGGTATGGGCTTTCACTTCATTGGACTACTGATGATGGGAACAGTCTCTCAATAACGAATTGAATCTCTCACAAGCCAAATACAAGTTCTCCTCCGGCCTTTGCTTGAAGCTTAATATTTCATTCCTGAGTTTGGCAGTCTTGCTTGAAGGGAAGAATATAATGAGGAATTTCATTTCCAAATCATCCCAAGAAGTTATGGAATTCGGTGGCTCGGATTTTAACCACCTCTTTGCCTCTCCCAGCAATGAGAATGGGAAGAGGGTAAGTCGGACATAGTCTATGGACACTCCGGTGGGGACGAACGTGTCACTAATGTCAAGAAAGTTCTGTAAGTGCTGTTGTGGGTCCTCATGAGTAATCCCAGTGAACTGGCCACTAGAATTTAATAGCTGCACCATATTTTGTTTCAATTCAAAGTTCCCTCCAGGTTTCGGTTTACGGATACTAGAGGTCACATTTGTCGTTAGTGGGATAGCCACTTCGCGAACTGGTCGGGCTGCCATGATATCAGGTAACAACTTTGCTTTTCCTGCCGGTGTGTGTTGTTGTAACCTCTCCTGAAGTCTCTTTAGCTTTTACTCTAGAGCTTCCCTCCTGCGTAAATGAATTTGACGTTCAGGTTCAAGCAATGGTTCCACTAGCTCTCTATTCCTTGCCAGGTCTGCAAGGACAACCTGTCACCTGCAATATATCAGACTAAAACCAAGTTTCTCAACACCTAAGGAAATTAACACACAAAAATAGAAAAATTTACTAAACTTCGCCAGTCCCAGGCAACGGCGCCAAAACATGTTGCTCTCCATCACACACGCAAGCGTACGCGGTCGTACAAGTAGTACAGTGGCCCTTTTTAAGAGCCGAATTTCGAACCCACGGGAACTGGACCAATTCAGCAAATTATCAAGTTCAAGTGTGAGATTAAGCTTCACAAGTATTGATTATATAAGTTTTCGATAAATTATAATTAAGTTTTAGGGTGGTCACAAAACAATCTGGAAACAATATAAGAAGCAACTAGAGCTAAGGCCATATAATCATGCAATGCTACACTTTGTAATGGTTCACATACGAAATTATCAATTGTTGTCTCACATAGTTGGAAAATGCGATGTTCATGGTCTCTTGAGCCTCTAAACACGACAAACTAGCTTCACAACTACATCGTTGAG
>JACEIK010000741.1:353618-372734 GCA_018107945.1 Datura stramonium
TTATTTAGGTTTAAATTAAAGGGTGAATTATTCCACGTTTGAGTGTTTATTTAGGTAGAAATAATTCATATACTTGCTAAATAATTTAGTTAATATTTTAGCATTGAGTTTCTCACATTAATTAGTAAATAGCTTAATTTATTTTATTTGTATGAAAGTTTATTTGTTTAATCATATTTAGATTAGTTTCAAGTAAAAAAAAATTGACTTTTTTTCACTTAGCAAATACTCCCACATAATAATGAATCCGGAAGGGACCCACATTTGTGGATCTCGAAAGGTGCCTAACGTCTTCCTTTCGAGGTGACTTGAACCCTTACCTGACTCTGGTGACCTAGTCTAGTATAGCAGACCCTTAGGTTAGTACGGTGCCCTAACACACCTCAAATCGTTAGGTGGCGATTCTTCAATTTAATAACCCTAAAAGAGTTGTCACATGTTGTATCCCGCTTTCCGCGAGGAAAATGGGACGCGACAGTATGACGACTCCGCTGAGGATTTTAGGTTTCTAACCATAACAGTTTCGTTCTTAAGTGGGGTTTCATATTTTTATGTTCTATTAAGATTCGAGATCACCTTTTCTGTATCTTATTTTTTAATTATTCTTACCATGTTTGTGTGATTTTCTTTATAAATCTGACTTTGTGTTTATTTGGCTTCTTGCTATAATTGATTTTATTCCATATTAGAGCTTTTTATTTCTTAATATTGTATTTAAATACATGACTAACAACTTTTAGAATTAGGTATTGGTACATTATTTTTGTATATATATGCATGTTATTTGTTTCTTTAACCCTCTCACTCACACACTTGAAAACGGTTGCGTAGTTTCACGGCCATTCACTGTTAATACCCGTGTTGAGGAATGTCTCGTGATTTGGTCGATCAGCGGTGCGTCAACGGTCATGAGCTTTCTCACTCTCAAGTTGTCCGCTTGAGGAAACCGTGTCTAAACCTATTCCTATTCTTAGATCTTGACTGTGTATCCCTTTACTAAGGAATACGCATCATCTCAAACATCAAAACATACAACGTCCAAGACACGTCGAAAATTTAGTAAAACTTTGCCTTAAGTCCTAATGGATTTCCTATTAGAAAAAGGACGTCCTCGTAATCTATGTGCATTTCATTTTTTCCCTTTTCTTTATTTTTCTTTCTTAAAATATTTTCTTCCATTTTTAGATTTTTGTGTTTGATTTATTTTCTTTTCTCATTATCTTGTTAATTTGATTGCAACTATCCCTTTACTTAACTATGTGACATAACTAGTTATCCATAGATTTTTTATTTTCTGTTTCATTAAATAATTATTGTATTTCTTAATTGCTTATCGTGTGTACGTGATAATTATCATAGTTTTCATTCCGCTCATACTCCCCCCCTTGGGAGCTTCTTACTATCACACATTGTACACGCGAATTGTGCTTTGCATTTTCTTAAAGATCCTTTCAAAGCTCATTTAGAGAATTGGCATGTGACCACGTGCCTTTTCACATAAGAATTTTTCAGTCTGCCTACCCAATTCTTAAAAAAATCTTAGAAATTGATAAGTCTTGCATTGCATTATCCCCTAGGAAGTCTCGATACGCTTGGTGTATTGAGGCCATTAGTTTAACCTTGTCCAAAGTCTAAAGAGATGTACAATATCGAAAAGGACATTATCATATCTATTTGCATTTTTATTTGAGAATTCAATATGTCTAAAATGTTGACTATTTGTTCCTTAGGTGGGATGGGTAAAACTAACATTTCATTATGCAGGTTGTTAAGCATCAATCCGCATCGTATAAGCAAAGAAGAGGCCGAAGATGAAAGAGCATTTCCATTTAGGCTATAACTTTACCTTTTTGTAATCTTTATTTTCTTATCTTATTATGTAAACAAAGCAATAATTTATTTATTTATTGTATTTGGGATTTTAATGGAGCAAATGGAATGACACATTATGACATATTTGACTTTCAAAAATACGCTAGGCCTACCTCTGGCACAAAAGAGGCCCCAAATTAGGAAGACGTGTTAATCTTTTATTTTCAATGTGAAGCGTATTAATGTGTTTCTTTGATATTTTATCTACAACATGTCATGCTTGAATTTCTTTACTACTTTTATTTATTTTTATCTTGATTATTCCCCTTCCTAAGGTTGATTTGTGCATAACCATCCGCCATACCTTTCTCGCCGTCGATTCACCAAAGCAAGAGAAAAATGAACGATAGTAACAGTTCAGCAGTTAGAATTGACACGGCTACTCCAAAAGATTCCGTAGAGAGTTCGGAAAAGGGGTATCCATCCGAATGTAACAACCTGATTATAAGGATGGAGCAAAAGATTTTAGAGCTTCAAGGCGAATTATCTCAAGCTCGTAATACAACCAATCTGTCAGTCCCCCTGGAGACTTCGTTAAAACAACAGGCCGAGATTCATGCTTCTACCAAGCCTCACGTCACTTTCACATGTCTTCCTCCAGCATCTCATCAAGCCTCATATCCTCAAAACAATCCTAGTCATGCCTATTCGTTTCCTCAAAATCATATACAACATTCGCATAATGTTTACGCAACCCCTTCAAATCAAGCCACACCACAAAAACCGTCCACCATGTTTCATTACTTACTTCCTACAGTTACATCTAACACGTCTTACGCCCATGCTCTGAGAGATCATACCCTAAACCCCATTTATATCGAGACTGCTCCGGTCACTCATCACCTAGGAGAATCTGAATTCTCTGAGAAAGACAACTTGGTACAGTCTATGGCTAAAGAACTCAAGAAGATGAACAACTGACTACAAAATATTGAAGGGGCCAACAGGATAGAAGACCTAAGTTATGAAGACCTATGCATACATCCTGACGTCGAGCTACTGCCGGGATACAAACCTCCGAAGTTTGAAATGTTCAATGGCACTGGTGATCCGAAAGCCCACTTAAGGTTGTATTGCGATAAGTTGATTGGAGTAGGAAGAGATGAAAAAGTTCGAATGAAGTTGTTCATGAGAAGTTTGTCTGGAGATGCCCTCAATTGGTACGTAGAGCAAAATCCAAGGAAATGGATTAATTGGACTGATATGGCTGCAGCTTTCATAGAGCGGTTCAGTTTCAATATAGAGAATGCACTGGATTTGCAATTACATTCAGAACTTGAAAAGAGATCCTACAGAGACATTTAGGAATATGCAACTCGTTGGAGGTCTGAGGCCGCTAGAGTGCGACCTCCAATCGAAGAAGTTCAAATAAAGGATATCTTTATGCGGAGTCTAGACCCGCAAGTGCATGATAGATTGATGCTGGTTAGTGAGAAGAGCTTCGCCGAGCCTATCAAGATAGGCGTAAAGATTGAGGACGGTATCGTGAATGTGCACATTATTTCCATTTGGGAGTATTACAAGCAGCCAACAAGACTTTGCAATCTGGTAGGACCACTGAGAACAAGAACGGGAAAGAGGTGAATACCGTATCACCTATAGAAGGACCAAAACTCTGTGGGGATGTCACACCTCCACTTCAATATCAATTGCCTCCATACTCATCACTCAATGCCGCTCTACAACCCTTCTACCTATCATGCGCAACCTGCACATTTTCAGCCTCCTCCACCTGCATTCCAAAGGCCATTAGTTTGTCAAAATCCACCGACTCAACAATCTCACAAGCCCGCGAGACCCCGAGAAAAAGTTCATCTAAGCAAAGATGCTCCTTGGTGAGCCTATAATCCAATTGTATGAGCGATTAAAGGTTTCCGGCTATATCACCTGATTCCCGCAATAGTGATGGATACGCATGCGAAATGGCTTTATCATAATAAGATTTGTGACTATCATTCAGGGACAGAGGACACACTACTTAAGAATGCCGAAAGCTTAAAGAAAAGATTCAAGCACTCACTGATGCCAAGCGATTCACCCGAAATAAAGCCTGTTGAAGTCGGAACCTACCCTCAGTTTGATTTATCTCCTTTATTCAAAACCTTTATTTTCTTATAATCTGAACTACGTGTTGGACCCGATTCTCATTTAAGAGGGATACATAGACGTCCTTGGGACTCTGTCTATATTTTAATAAATTTCCCTTCCCTTTTCTCTTTTACTAACTGGGGAGAATTCTTGTGAGAACTCAAAAATTCAATAGATCGGGCGTTTCTTTTACGTAACAGGGTGGAATTTTAAGGGAC
This sequence comes from Datura stramonium, assembly GCA_018107945.1. NCBI lineage: Eukaryota > Viridiplantae > Streptophyta > Magnoliopsida > Solanales > Solanaceae > Datura > Datura stramonium. The sequence continues at coordinate 357,797 of JACEIK010000741.1, forward strand.
GTCAAAATTCACAACTCGTGGTCATTTGCACCAGGTCTACGCCATGTTCTATATTCGGCGTAAATTTCCGAGAAGGATCTCAAAATTTCATCAGGGCTCAAAGCAACTAAGGAATTAATTTCAAAAAGGATGTCTAAGAAAGACGACATCCGGTTTGATCATCAAGCTCATGAAATTGGGATAGCGACGGGACAAATAAAGACACAAATCATCCTTCCCCATTTTAATCTTTATAATTTTTTTTCTTTGAGCATGTGGAGCACTAGGTACCAAATTTGCAATCATTCTATATATCATCTGGATTCATTATCAACTGCAAAGTTAAACTACTTGAAGTTTGTCCATGAACGGGGTTAAGCGCTACCCTCTTAGTAAGTTACTCGAAGTTGAACGCTCGCTTATTAGAAGCTAAGTATTAATATTTGATTTCGAAAGGGTTAAGCACTACCCCGAAAGGGCTAAGCATTTTCCTAATGGTTACACTACCCTGCAGTTAAGCATTGTCCTACGGCCGTTACACTAATTTAAATATTTCTTTAAGGGCATTGTCCTACGGGTTAAGCACTGGCCTCTAAATATTTCTTTTAAGGGCTAAGCACTATCCTACGGGTTAAGCACTACCCTAAATATTTCTTTTAAGGGCTAAGCACTGTCCCTACGGTTAAGCACTACCCTAAATATTTCTTTGCTACAACATTGTCCATGGGTTAAGAACTACCCTGCAATATTTCTTTTAAGGGCTAAGAACTGTCCTACGGGTTAAGAACTACCCTACATGTTTTTTAAGGGCTAAGCATTGTCCTACGGGTTAAGCACTACCTAAATATTTCTTTTAAGGGCTAAGCATTGTCCTACGGGTTAAGCACTACCTCTAAATATTTCTTTAAGGGCTAAGCATTGTCCACGGGTTAAGCACCACCCTAAATATTTCTTTAAGGCTAAGCATTGTCCTACGGGTTAAACACTACCCTAACATTTCTTTTAAGGGATAAGCTTTGTCCTACCGGTTAAGCACTACCCTAAATATTTTTTTAAGGGCTAGGCATTGTCCTACGGGTTAAGTAATTACCCTAAATATTTTTGCGGGCTAAGCATTGTCCTACGGGTTAAGCACTACCCTTTGATTTCTAAATGCTAAGCATTGCCTCCTAAATTTTGATCGGATTAAGCGCTTTTAGTTTCAAATTAACCCGAGCTTAATCGTTAAATATTATCTCATGCTTATCGACTAATCACTTTTATCCAGTATTTTAAAGTTGCAGGCCTCAAGCTACTCCTGTGATATTGAATCAAGATACTATCATGCTACTTTCAAACTCTTATGCTGTGTTGCCACTCTTATGTTAATCTCAAATTTCAAGCTACTCTCAAGTTATTTTTCTTCGAAACTACTATTTTACTACTTTTAGTTACTATTATTGTACTATTTCATTCTTTTGATGATGGAACCACCTCCAATTTTTCAAGGGCTAAGAGTTGTCCTATGGGTTAAACACTACCCTCAATGTTTAAAGTGAAACACTGCCTCCTAATTTTGATCGTTAAGCATTCACCCTCTTAAATTTATTCGAGCTGGTCGTTACTTTTGCAAAATGACATCTTATGCTTATCGATCAATCTTTTATCCAATATTTTAAAGTTTGCAAAGCACTATTGCATTATTCTCATACATTAAATCAAGCTACTACTATGATAATTCAGCTATTATTATTGTGATACGTTCTTTTGATTTTTGGACGGTTAAGCGCCACCCTCCAAATTTTAAGGGCTAAGCATGGTCCTAGTGTTTGACGTTGTTCAAGTTAAGCAATACCCTCAAAAGTTCTCCCAAGCTACATCTTTATTTTCGAAAATTTATTGTCAATAGTCTCTTCTCATCCATCAATTGATTTATCTATCTAGCAATTTCAAGATCTACTACTTTTCACCGCGCTTAAAAGCACTTTTCATTTCTACTTCTGTTTCAATCTTTTACCTTTCAAATTAGCCCTCATTATTGTATTTCCAGCATTTTGACACGAAGCTAACAATGTTATTCGAATCTTGTGTTATCAATTTTTTTAGGGATTGCTCGTCCCTAAATCTAGAACTACACACGATCTGATTCTCGTGGAGACCCGAGTGTTACACCCCGTAAAATTCCCCGACATAGATGGCCTATTCGCATGTTGGTTAAGAGTTTTAGAATGCTATACATGCTAGAAAAAGGCCCGGGGAAAGATCAGACAAGCGCCAAGTCGGCGCGTCGCAAGGCAAAATGTGACTTATAAATCGCGCATTCCAGGAATGCGTATCATAAATCGCATTCCTTAATGCGACTTATAGTGACTATTATATATAAGCCTCACTTCGGTTTATTTTCATTAATCATCAGATATTTCCAGTAAGCTCGCGAAAACAGAGAGGGAACGAGAGATATTGATAGTTTTCAATCGATTACGCTGTCAAACGTAGTTCAAATCCAAATTAACCTCAGATACCAAGGTATTTAGCAATAGGAGTATCTTTACGGATTTAGTTTCACGAAATTCGGCCAACAAACCTTCAAGCTACCGAGCTAAGGTAAGTGAAATTGCTCCAAATTAACGTCAATGTGCTCCTATCCTTAAAGTGAATACTTCTCCTCTGGACTTAGTACAGCAAGTTTTGACCGTTCCTTCGATAAGCCTAAGTTTAGGCTATAAATATGTCGAAAGTGATGTTGTCCTTCGACAGTGATGTATTTTAGTACTAATTGACGTGTATGTGAATGCAGTTGGGAGAAATAGTTGGCATTGACCGAGCTTCGTCCGACAGTTGGATAACTCGAGGTTAAGGTATGTAAAGCCGGTTTCTTCGGCAAGTTAGTAGCTTTAGCCTTGTATATCATAGTAGACTCCGTAATAGAACCTTGAGTTGAATATTGAGCAAGTCTGTAAGTCTGGTTTGTGTTGTTATATCATACTCAGTCCGAAAGTTAGAAAAGCATATGCCAAATGGCGAGTTAGCATTCCAGATCCAAAGATAGCCTATTATATGATTAGCAAGCATGCTTTAGAATAATATGATAAGCGTATATTCGTAATAAAAGCCGCAAAGTAAAATCAGATAGACAGATAGTATCCTGGCTACAGATTAGCCATTCAGACAGTTGATATCTTGGCTACAGATTAGCCATATTGCATAGATAGTATCTTGCTGTCGCACAGCCATAGCTTAGATAAAGATTACGACCAAGATAAAAAACAAGAGAATCAAATAAACATTTAAAGAGATCGAATAAGAAATCAGAATTCAGATAGTATTTTTCAGTTTAAACATGCTTGCTATATATGTGCTTATTGCTTGTTGAGACTTGGTTGTGTCGGAGGGCACCCCCGTTGAGCGTCCTCGCCACCCTCGGGTTGGTAATCGTGTTTCACCGAGCGGGTGTGGGTTACGCTACCCAAGGAGTGGCATGCCATCCCTAGTTTGGACGAAGATGGGATGAAGTTTTTCCCATATCAGGCTGGCCAACATTATTAGCACAGAACGCCCTGTTGTGCGACTAGCACCTGTGTGGAGCAAGTACGTATTCATGCGATGATTATACGTAGCCATGTTGTGGGACTAGCGCCCAGGGAACAGGTACAGATGCAGTTTCAGATGCAGATACAGTACAGGAGTCCTCCGGACTCAGACACGGTTATTTATATCGCGGGCTATGGCCCGAGCCGGAGCCTGTGGGGCCGACAAGTGCTCAGAAGCTAGTAAATGAGTGAGTGACTTATTTTTTGGCCGGTTTTGACCCGTAGTGCTATAGATTGTTTGCTTGTTAAGACATCCGCTAATGGGGGTTGGTATTGTCTCTGCTTTTGCTATATATATGTATTATGTGTTAGTATAGTAGTTAATATGTAGGGCCGCCGCCTAAGGCGGTGCACGCTCCCGTCTCTATCGCATGTGAAAGGTTTGATCCAGCCTTATACGCTTCAGATTCAGTTATCTCCTGCTATACAGAATTGCTAGTTATGTTATCTATTTTCAGTTGTATCCAGTTGCTTTGGTATACTCAGTACCGATGGTACTGACGCCATTGGGGCGCCTCGTAAATTACTTGGGTTCTGTGTACTCATAGACGAGGAGACGATCTCTCGTGTTTCCAGCCAGTTATAGATTCATCAGCTCCTGTCATCCGAGCCTGATACTCAGAGGTGTAACTCTTTTTTCTTTTATTGTACAGTATGGGTAGGCCGGGGCCCGCCCCGATCATTTATTTAAGATCATAGAGGCTTGCATTGTATATATTTATCTCCCCGTGATCGGGCTTGTGCGCTGTGTGAGGCCGTGCCTTGTGTTCAGTTGTTTAGTATCCTTGTGTATGTTGACCGTGTGGGGCCATAGTTTGATAATAGTGGTGACCTTGCCGGTCACGTAGTTATTTAGTATTCCTATGTTGAGTTTCGTATGACTAGATAAAGATGGTGGCCTGTCGGCCCGCATAGGTTCCCTTGTTATGAGAATGTTTCTTGTTAGTTGTTGTTGCATTCATAGGTGGCTATAGGCCCAGCTAACTGAGGCTGTATTTACACCATTATATAGCCCTTTGTTTCCGTAAATAAGAAATAGGAGCTACCTAGGCACCAGACGTGCCTAGGCTCACTCAGCTTAGTACCAGTCCTACTAGGGCACCAAAAGCGCCATACCCCCTAAGGCGGGCGTGACACGAGGCGACGGAAACTGAAGTCTTGGTCGCGATATCTTCATAACCCTATTTTCTTTCATTTGGCCCTCACTGAAAATTACTTCGGTCGGATAAAATTGGCTACTAGGTCAACGCTTTCTGCTACACCATTCTTCATTCCCAGCAAAGAAGGGGCCATGTATACACCCACTGATCTCCCTACGCCCTTATATGCAGCTTACATACATATATTTTATTTACCTCTTTTCCGTAAATATTCGACTTGCATTTATATTTATAAATAATTAATTATCATAATATTGCAAAATTATTTTCAAATTACATATATATGTACATATATATGTTACTATTAATTTTTTATGTTAAATAATTTTGTCGGTATAATATATTTAGTATTAATATACGCCCTTATCGTGAAATGTATATTTTTACTTAATCTTTATGAACTACTTACATAGTTTTACTAATTTTACAAGTTTATTCAAATTTATAATTATTTATGATAAATAATTTTATTTCGTAGTTAATTGAGTTATTCATAAATTAATAATTTATTAATTATATAATATTTACGTGATTATAATCAAATTTAGAATTTATTTATATTAATAATAATATTTATATGATTTTCCTATAATTAACTATTATGTAGTATCTTTCATTAATTTAATAGTAGCTAATTTAATTTTCCTCTAATTCATTTAAATTCTAGCCATTTTCTATTCAATTTACTTAATTTATTTAAAGTCTAGCCCCTCTATGTTTAAATTATGTCAATTTTTTTTAGCCTATTTATCATTCTACATTATTTAAATTCAATTGCAACTATCAATTGAATCCTACCCAATAAATTACCCACGCATAAACTCAAGGCCCATAATCCGACCACCACTCTAGATTTAATCCAAACTTTTCATCTTAGTTAACTCTACGGCTAACAATAAACCCTATCCTACTTCCTTTATTCACTACACACCCCAAACCCTAATATCCTACTCATTCTTTCCCAGCCATCACCATCGAGTCAGCGCCTACCCCTATTCCTTCTCTTTTCCCTTTCTCTCCATAACTTCCGGCGAACCACCTCAACCAGACCTCCCTCCATTTATTCCGGTGAGCATCTCACAGCCGTCCCCATTCTTCCTCCTCTTCCTAAGCATAGCTTCCCTCTCCTCTCTACCTCTTCTCTCCCCTCCGAATTCAACTCACCGGCACCGCACCACCACGAACCAGTAGCGGCGCCACCTCTTCCCTCTTCTCCTTTTTCTCACTCTTCCTTCTTCCAGCCAAAAAACCAGCGCCGCAAAACATCTATCCTCCTCCTCATCGTTTAACAGTGACACCAGGCACTTCTTCTCCTCCTCTCTTCGCCGAAAACCACCGAAAACCATACCTGCGCCACCATCATCTCTTTCCTCAGTGCCGCACACCATTTTCCGGCAACCACCATCTTCCTCACCACTAGCGAAACACCATTAGAAAATGTCCCATCTCCGACCACCTCCCAGCAGCATCCGGACAGATCTGCTAAGATCTGTCCGCAAATTTTATTTATTTATTTATTATTATATTTTATTTTTTTTATTTGTTTTGTTTACATATATATATGTGTGTATATATATACAAATATATATACATATATAATATATTAATTAATTAATCATGTCTGATGATAATATTTTAGTTTGGTTTGCCTCAATTATTATTTGTTTTCATTTATTAGATTATCATGTATGAACATTGTATCAACCATAATATTGTGTGTACTTGGTGTTTGGTACGAGTTTCGTAGTAATACTTCAGATCTGGAAATGTGGAGTGACATAAGTAGTTTTCATTTAGTTACTTACGGATGTTGCTTGTTCATACCTTTATTTTACCATTTGTGGAAAGTCCTAATTTCACAAACCTAATTCTGTTGTAATGAAGAAATTTGCATTTTTGTTTACTTGTTTGAATTTTCATGTTGAACTCTTGATGGATTTTGTCTTGGAAATAAATATCACTATTTTTGTCCATTTCTCTATGTTTGATTCTCCCAAAATTAATTCATGATTATATAATAAGAATAAACGGTCCGTTTACATCTCAAGTGTGATTCATGAAAACTTTGAATATTTCCTCCTCCCCTTTTTATTCAAATCAGAATTATGACTAAATAATAATCCTCTTTAGCATGACTCTTCTTATCCTGCGTAGTATGAATTTTTCTTTTAATTATCATGAATTTCCTTTTTCCTTGTTATGATAACTCTTTTACATGTGAAATATGGATTACGGTAATTTTAGAATTATTTTCAAATATTTAATCGGCAGCCGCTATGTTTGAATGTTATAGTAAGTTACGATATTTTACAACCTAATCAATTCAACTACATTAACTAATTAATTAGAGAAAAGATGAAGACCGACAGATATGATTTCTTAGTTTATTTGGTACATTATTTATTTTGTGATTTTTCTTTATGCTAAATGAATTTGTCCTAGTTTCGTGGATTTTTTATGATTTATACACTCTCTCAATTATTTTAAATAATAGTATGATAGCTTTAGCATTTGTTTACTTTTGTAATTAGATTTTCTATGCATAATTGATTCTGACTACATTAATTATGGTAAGTATGATTTAATTATTTATCATATATGGGATTAATTAGTCCTTTTCCTTAACTGATTTAGTTGATTGTGATAAATAATTATTTGATTATTCTCTTGTTAATACTTATTGGATTATAGCAAATCATGTGATGATTCTCTGGTTAATTAAAGAAAGTTGTTTAATTAATTACAATTGAATATTATTTCCTTTCTTAAAAATTTCTTTACTAATTGACTATAAATATGCCCCTCTCCTCTCTTTAAAAGGGCAGATCATTTTTTTTAGACGGGGCTTTTACTCTCTTAACACGGGAACTTTACTTATTGTTCTAGAAAGACAATTTTGTTTTCTCGGGACCCTCTAACATTCTTGCCCTTCCTCTGGAGCAAAAATCCTGCTTCCTTTCCCCGATGGTTAAGAATTGCAATGTCTTTATTTTGCAAAAATCAAGTTCCATTATTAATTCATAGAATTCCTAATCATATTACCCATTATGAAAATTTCTATTTACTCCCTTTGATATTTTTGATTGGTTGAATTATTGCTTACTAATCTTTGAATAACTGTGAAATATTGGTTAGTTGTGTGTATGTATTGTTATCTTTATTTGTATATGCATATTGTTGGTACTTATTTATTTTTTAAAAGCAAATTCCTTTAATCTATTTCGGAATCTATCGGAGAATCGTCGGGATAAAGAGGCTTTGGAAATTAGGAATTAACATTATGTAATTTTCCTTTGTGTATTTTATTATTATTTTTAGCAGTTGTAATAATCGTAATGACGCTTATGACAATGAAAAGGGGTTTCACCGTTGTAAGGGGGCGGGGAATTATGTGTTGATTCTTCTTTTCTTTTAATCTCTTCCAATTTTGCGTTTTCTTACAACATTATTTTGTCGTATTTTTATCGCCTATTCATTTTTTTATAGATAATGTGTTTTATAAATTATTAACTATATATGAATACTATCCCCTAACATATAGTTAATGGGAGCAAAAGGAATTACGAGGTCTAATTCGCAACTTTTAAACTAAGTCAACTCGTTCCCGGATATAAGATCAACTTAAGATTTTCAACGATATTATCTTTATTTATATGTAGGTATTTATTTGTTTATATTCAAACCTTTATTCGAATATTCTTAAATATTTTATTATTATATTTTAAATTAAAATCGACCTCCAATTAATTTGTTGGGCAAAATTGAAGACCACGATTCATAATATTGTGTTGTCATCCTGATAAAACATCAAATATTTTTTTAAAAAAAAATCTCTTTTATCTTGTTTAGTATTTTATATATATGTTTTACAATTTTTATTTTTATCTGAATGTCTTTCTTTATTTATTTTTATCATTGTGTTATTATGTTTATCTTTAAATTCCAAGTTGTAATAATAAATAAATAAATAAATAAAAAGATAAGAAATAATTTGTAGTATATTTGTTATTGTTATTATTATTTTTTTCTTGTTTGTTTGAATGTCTTGACTTCTTCCATTAATAATGTCCAAGTGATGAAGTTACGTAAATAAATTTGCACGCATAATTTGATTTATTTAGGTTTAAATTAAAGGGTGAATTATTCCACGTTTGAGTGTTTATTTAGGTAAAAATAGTTCATATACTTGCTAAATAATTTAGTTAATATTTTATCATTGAGTTTCTCACATTAATTAGTAAATAGCTTAACTTATTCTATTTGTATAAAAGTTTATTTGTTTAATCATATTTAGATTAGTTTCAAGTAAAAAAAATTTGACTTTTTATCACTTAGCAAATACCCCCACATAATAATGAATCCGGAAGGGACCCACATTTGTGGACCTCGAAAGGTGCCTAACGCCTTCCTTTCGAGATGACTTGAACCCTTACCCGACTCGGCAACCTAGACTAGTATAGAAGACCCTTAAAGTTAGCATGGTGCCCTCTAACACACCTCAAATTGTTAGGTGGTACTCTTCAATTTAATAACCCTAAAAGAGTTGTCACATGTTGAGTCCCACTTTTCGCGAGGAAATGGGGCGATAATTGTGAGCAATATCCCAATTGTATATAGCCTACATGCCATGGACACACCATCTCCTCACATTTTCCGGTTGCTCATTTGATGTGCTCGATGTATCAGTCAGCTCATTGTCCGAGTCCCCTCGCTGGGAAATGCGACTCATCAACTCTTTCCGTATTGTGCCTAGCTATGGAGCCTCGAACAAGGTGTAGAAGCTAAGTTCCTAGCGTCTTCATTAGTGCGGTTGGGTGGATCTCTTTCTAGTGCAGTGGGAGTGTCGACCAAGGCTGTCGGATTTGAACTTTGTTGAGCCCTAGCCCTGGTCGTCCTCCTCACTGCCTGCTCCTCTCGACACCTCATATTCCTCTTCAGAGCCACTCGACTCTTCAGAGGAGGATGGATCATCTCGTAGCCTTCTGTATGATGGTTGGATCGCGCTAAGGTACCTGGCTTCTTGGTTGACCCTTCTTTGGTGTACCTCGTGGAGCCATTGTTCCTATGGAAACAATCTTAGTACAAAAAAGGAGATGAAATAGAATTTTAAAGCTGGTGTCGTGGTCCCGACGGTGACTAATTGAGTCGCTTCGCAACTACTTCAGAAGTCACTCGTTACCCCAGGTTGACATTTTTCACATAGGTCCAGGTGGTAAACTGGACGATTGATCCCAAGAGTCGTTACCAGAGGCAACGAGTCGTTAGGTCACTCGTCAAGTACACTGCGTCAGCAATTTATTTTTCCCACTTATCACGAGCTACATGACGAGTCGTTTGGTGACTCAACGACTCGTGATGTGACTCGTGCTTAAGAGTTCCTGTTCATCTTCTTCTTCTTTCCAGTTTTCAATTCCACAAACACACAACTTCAATTAAACATCAACCCAGGTGACTACATGATTGAAAATCAATGTTTTATTCTTCCTAGTTTTTTTCTACATCACAAGGCACGTATTAGCACAATGTAAATCGAAGAACATTAAAGCTCACTCATACATGGGTCTTCAAAATTTCTTGATGTAATGCAAAAATTATTCAAAGTGTTTATGTGGGGAAGATTACTTACAATGCAATTTATCAGAGATGGAATGTAACAACAGATGTGCTTGTGCTTCAACGAATGTGTGTGCAGTGATGAAGGTGCTTTCAATGGTGTTCTTGATGGGTTTGCATGAAGAAGGAGAAGAAGAGAGGAGGGAAATTTGAAGTGAGTTTAACGGGGAGTATTTGAATGGAATCGGGTAATTGATTTTAAGAAAAGAAACTTTTCCCAATTTCAGTCATGGGTCAGGTTAATGCTAACTTACCAGGGACCTAACGACTCACGTAACGACTCGTGGTGTTACCCAACGAGTCGTTCCCTGAGTCGTGGTCCTTGGCCTGTTGTAGTTTCAGAACGGGTCACCTGACGACTCGTTTGGTTTTCCAATGACTCGTTTAGTGAACCGTCATCACCCTTTTTCTTTTAATTCAGTCTTAGATCCAGTGTACCTGACGGGGGACTAAACGATTCGTTTCTTTAAGAAATGACTCGTGAAGTAACCCGTTACTCCCATGTTTTCTGCAGTTCTCTTCACGAATGACTAAATGAGTCGTCAAGCTAGACAACGACTCGTTCTGTGATTTTTCTGCACCAGAACTGAAGTTCCAATTTTGGTTCCAACTTTAGATTTTCCATCTTATTCACCTGCACCCATCAACAAACGTTAACACTAACTTTTTATTATATTTACAACTTGGGTTGTCTCCCAAGAAGCGCTTGATTTAACGTCGCGGCACGACATGGGTATTTTGGCTACTCAGACTTCACCAAAACATCTCCATGGGTTGCCTCCCATGCAGCGCCTAATTTAACGTCGCGGCATAATGCAAGTCACTTGAGTTACTCAGACTTCACTCAAAATCCACAGGTCTACCAGTTTGAGTTCTTCGCTTCTCCCCAAATAAGCTTTGAACCGCTGACCATTTACCTTGAACTACTTTCCTTCTTGGTTTTCCAATTTGATTGCCCCATGAGAGAATACTTGAACCACTCGGTAAGGTCCCAGCCACTTAGACTTCAACTTTCCAAGAAACAACTGATGTCTAGAATTAAACAGTACCATATCTCCCGGACTGAATTCTCTTTTCTCGATTTTCTGTTCATGCTAAATTTTCATTCTTAGCTTGTAAATTTCAGAACTCTCATAGGCTTTCAAACGGAATTCATCTAACTCATTCGACTGATCAAGCCTCAAGTTCTCAGCTTCGTTCCAGTCCATATTCAACTTCTTGAGCGCCCACATAGCTTTATGCTCAAGTTCAACCGAGAGATGACATGCTTTAACATAGACAAGCTGGTAAGGAGACATACCTATAGGAGTCTTGAAGGCGGTCCGATAGGCACATAAAGCATCATCTAGCTTTCTTGCCCAATCTATCCGGTTTGCATTCACAGTCTTTGCCAAAATAGTCTTTATCTCTTTGTTAGTGACTTCAACCTGCCTACTAGACTGCGGATGATAGGGTGTGGCCACCCTGTGTTTGAACCCATATTTTTCCAATAAGGAGCGAAACAACTGGTTACAGAAATGCAAACCCCCATCACTAATGATAGCTTTAGGGGTCTCGAATCTTGCAAATATATCCCGCTTCAAGAACGCGGTGACACTCTTCCCTTCATTGTTTGGTAGAGCAACTGCTTCCACCATTTTGAAATGTAGTCAATAGCGACAAGTATGTACTTCATCCCGTTTGATCTCACAAATGGGTCCATGAAATCAATGCCCCATACATAAAATAACTCAATAACGAGGATGGAAGTAAGAGAAAGCTCGTGCCTCCGTGATATGTCTCCTTGTCTTTGACATGCATCACATGCCTTTGAAAAATCATATGCATCTTGGTGAATGGTTTCCCAATAGTACCCACATTGTAGAAATTTGTGGGTTGTACAGATCCCGCTATGGTGGCCTCCAACAGAGGATGAGTGGCAAGCCTCTAATATGCTCAACATCTCTACCTCGGGCATGCATCTCTCAATAACCCCATCAGCACATATGCGAAATAAGTAGGGCTCATCCCAGAAGAATTTATGCACATCGAAAATAAACTTTCTTCTCTGGTGAAAAGATAAGTGCTCCGATACAACATCACTCACCAGATAATTAGCAAAGTCTGTGAACCATGGGATGAGATCTTGCGATGCTGCTAGAACCTGCTCATCTAGAAATGCGTCATATATATCATGCTCATTTTTAAGTGTTGCATCAGGCTCTAATCTGGATAAATGGTCTGAACCTGATTTTCAGTCCCTTTTCGGTCTTTTATCTCAAACTCGAACTCTTGTAGCAACAACACCCATCGAATCAACCGTGGCTTGGCATCCTTCTTTGCCATCATATATCTCAAAGTTGCATGGTCTGCGTGGACTATCACCTTGGTTCTGAGCAAGTATTCCCAAAACTTTTCGAATGCAAACACTACAGCCCACAACTCCTATTCTGTCACAATATAATTTTTCTGAGCTGGATTAAGAGCCTTACTAGTATAATAAATTGGATGAAAAATCTTTTCACGCCTTTGGCCCAACACATCTCCTAGGGCCAACACCACTAGCATCACACATCACTTCGAAAGGAAAAGACCAATCAGGTGCCACGATAATGGGGGTCGTGGTCAATCTCTCTTTTAGACATTCAAACGCCTTCATACATGCCTCGTCAAAAACAAACTTCACCTCCTTCTCGAGTAGCTTACACAATGGATGTGCAATTTTGTAGAAGTCCTTGATGAATCTTCTGTAAAAACCTGCATGACCTAAAAAGCTTCGAACACCTTTCACAGAAATTGGAGGTGGCAGACTAGAAATCACCTCAATCTTGGCTCGGTCTACCTCCATACCCTTGCTCGAAATCTTGTGGCCCAGCACTATTCCTTCCTTGACTATGAAATGGCTCTTTTCCCAGTTAATCACCAAATTTGTCTCTTTGCATCTCTGAAGCACCTTGCTCAAATAGGCTAGACAATCCTCGAATGAGTCACCCACCACAGAAAAGTCATCTATAAAGACTTTAATGCCACCATGTCAGAAAATATGGACATCATGCAACGCTGAAAAGTAGCAGGTGCATTGCACAATCCGAACGACATCCTCTTAAACACAAATGTACCATATGGACAAGTGAATGTGGTCTTCTCTTGGTCTTCAAGGGCTATAAAAATTTGATTGTACCCCGAATAACCATCCAGGAAACAATACCATCCTCTACCTGCAAGTCTGTCTAGCATTTGGTCCATGAATGGCATCGGAAAGTGATCTTTCTGCGTCCACCGGTTTAGCTTTCTGTAATCCATGCATACTCTCCAACCGGTGACTGGTCTTAGAGGAATGAGCTCATTGTTTTCATTTTGGACCACCGTGATTCCTCCCTTTTTCGGTACACACTGGACTGGGCTTACCCATTTGTTGTCTACAATCGGATATACCACCCCTGCATCCAACCACTTTATGATTTCCTTCTTGACCACCTCTTGCATAGGTGGGTTCAACCTACACAGATGTTCAATACTTGGAATGCAATCTGGTTCTAGCTGGATCTTGTGAGTGCAAATACCGACTGGGATTCCAATAATATCTGCAATGGTCCACCCAATAGCCTTTTTGTATCTCTTCAAGACGGAGACCAAAGCCTCCACTTGCCATTCCTCTAGGTCAGCTACAACAATGATCGGTAAAGTGTTATCGGCTCCCAAGAATACATACTGTAAATAGGATGGGAGTGCTTTGAGCTCCAACGCTGGAGGTTCCTCAATAGATGGATTGGCTGGTGGGGTCATGATCTTGGGCATAATTGGATGCCCAAGTGCTACTTTATAACTCAATTTAGTCTTATTTATCTACTTATATACATTCATGTGATTTTATGTAAATGTGAATATATACTAACCAACATGATTAGTTATTGTTTTTGAAGTTATGACAAATTTTGGGAACTAATCTACAAGTTGGTGGAGTGGAGGAATGGACTCGAAAGCAAAACTAGGAAGTCGACAAGAAAATGCTAAAAATTAATGCTCCGCGATAGGGCCGTGTCACGCCACCATCACGGAGGCATTCTGCCTAGAGTGGAATTTGGGGGGAATTCCAGTGAAGGTGCGCGATGGCACCGAGTCACGGAGCCCATGCTCCGCGTTCACTTCAGTGACACGGTGGGAGGATTTAGCTGCTCACCTGGAATTCCAGTGAAGGAGCACAATACGTTCGTGGCACGGAACTGAGGCTCCGCGATACGCTCCGTTCCACGCTGAAGATAATTATCCGGCACCCCAAGTTCCAGTGAAGGTCCGCGTCAAGGCCGTGGCACGGAGCTGATGCTCTGCGATACCCTCCATGCCACGTTGCCACTTTATTCCGGGAAAATTCCCACTTGTATAAATAGCACACTTAGGTTTTATTTTAAGATATCTGACATTTCTCAAGCTAGAACGTGGGTATCAAGCATTTGAGTTGAAGTTCTTGAGTTAATTTTCTTCCTTTTTCTCTTCAATTTCAATTGCTTGTATGATTTCTACTTGTTTGAAGATGTTTTATCATCTTACATAGCCTCAACCCTAGATGGAGGGTTCTAGCCACTCATGTTTGTACAAATACTCAAAAACATGTTTAGAGTAATATACTTACAAGAATAG
>JACEIK010000742.1:0-79814 GCA_018107945.1 Datura stramonium
GAGACTACTTGAATGAAGAAGAAGTCAAAAACACCAAATGGAGAAATGCTCCTCCAAGCCTATGATCTTGTTGATAAGCTGTTTGAACAAGAAAGAACTCATGTGTGCTTTCTTTAATACACCTTAAAATTCTTTTGATTGGTTAAATGATATAACTAGTAAATATATTCCTCCCCCTATATTGAATCATTTATAGAAAATTAGAAGTTCAATGTTATACTAATCGATACTGGATTTGCCTCTCTTCATTTTTAGGTATGGGCTGAAGGATCACTTGAAGAGAAAGTGCAAAGGCTATTGAAGACTTGGAAATGAAATTAGTTCACAAGGCAGATCCTAATGACATGAAAACTATTGATCCAACAATGTTCAATTGTGTCAATGGTACTCTTCTTTTCATAGTTTGTCTAATTGCCTTCATTATACAGGGGAAATAAAAGATTAATATAAATGTAAAGAGTTATTATAAATATATATTCTTTATTTGAACATCGTCTCCTTGTTTCCTTGAACCATCAACGTGAAAGCGAGGCTTAGAGGGTTCAATTTTTGCGCTGGTTGTCCCTATTGTAGGGTGAGATTTAAGTTTTGGTTCTCAAATTGGTGATCTTTAATTTTTTCCTATTTAGTATTTTAAGTAATAAAAACAGAATAAAAATACCCTTAATATTTTTTTAAAGAATTGCAAAACAAAAATAATTTGCAAGGCATAAGTTAGCCCCAAAATACATTAGTTCATGCTATTGAACTACTTCCCCAAGACAGAAGTTCAATAGGCTGAAGTTCATGCTACTGACTTCTACACCTAGGTACAAATTTCCTACTGAATTTCTGCCCCAAAGCACAAATTCAGTTGGCAGAAGTTCGGTAGCATGACTTCTGCCTAATGAACTTGTGCCCCAAGGAATAAAGTTCATGCAATTGAACTTCTGCCCCTTAGGAACAAGTTCATGTTACTTAATTTAATCCTTAAGGAATAACTTATGTAATTTATGCATTAAGACATAAATTGGGCTTATTCTTTGAGGCATAAATTGTATGAATTTATGTCTTAAAGTATAAATTGGGCAACAACTTATGCCTTGCGAATTGTATTCTTGGCTTGCTATTTTTTTTTTTGCAGTTAAGGGCATTTTAGACCATGCATTTGTCACTTAAAGTGCCAAAAGGCATAAATTAATGGGAAAAAAATTAAAGACCGCTCCAAAATAAAAGGTATTTCAGTGAATGACCCCAAACGATTGGGACTATTTACATCATACGATCGATAAGCCCATCAAATTTGACATTTATAAAATGGCACTTTCACTCCAATTTGAATAACTTAAATTTAATATATTTGATGGAAAAAGTTCACTTATATGCCAAGAACTAAGCAATTCAAGTTCAAAGTTGATTCCACTTTCCAGCTATGTTCCTTCAAAAAAAATTGTGAAAGAGGGGAAAGTCGTATGGGACCATGGAAGAACATCAAAATAGGGGAATTCCATTGTCACAAGACAAATAATAGATGAAAACGCAATAAAATTCTAGGGAGATATTTTAGTTGGAGGTACTCATCAAACACATAAAATATCTTCCATTGAACAAGACTTTTTAACTAATCATATAAATACCTCCCATAAGGCTTCTTTAATTAGCATCAAATCAATAATAATGGAAAGTTTAACAGTAGGGGAGAGACAAATACAGAGACTACTTGAATGAAAAAGAAGTCAAAAACACCAAATGTTGAAATGGTCCTCCAAGCCCATGATCTTGTTGATAAGTTGTATGAACAAGAAAGAACTCACGTGTGTTTTCTTTAATACACCTTAAAATTCTTTTGATTGGTTAAATGATATAACTAGTAAATACGTTCCTCCCCCTATATTGAATCGTTTATAGAAAATTAGAAGTTCAATGTTATACTAATAGATACTGGATTTACCTCTCTTCATTTTTAGGTATGGGCTGAAGGATCACTTGAAGAGAAAGTGCAGGGGCTATTGAAGACTTGGGAAATAAAATTAGTTCACAAGGAAGATCCTAATGACATGAAAACTATTGATCCAACAAAGTTCAAGTGTGTCAATGGTACTCTTCTTTTAATAGTTTGTCTAATTTCCTTCATTATACTGGGGAGATAAAAGATCAATCTAAATGTAAAGATTTATTCAAAATATATATTCTTTATTGGAGCATGGTCTCCTTGTTGCCTTGAACCATCAACATGAAAGCGAGGCTTAGAGGGTTCAATTTTTGCGCTGGTTGTACCTATTTTAGGGTGAGCTTTAATTTTTGGTTCTCAAATTGGTGATCTTTAATTTTTCTTATTTAGTATTTTAAGTAATAAAAATGAAACAAAAATACCCTTAATATTTATTTTAAACAATTGCAAAACAAAAATAATTCGCAAGGCATAAGTTAGCCCCAAAATACATTAGTTCATTCTATTGAACTACTTTCCCAAGACATAAGTTCAATAGACTGAAGTTCATGCTACTGACTTCTGCAACTAGGTGCAAATTTCCTACTGAATTTCTTCCCCAAAGCACAAATTCAATTGGCAGAAGTTCGGTAGCATGACTTCTACCTACTGAACTTGTGCCCCAAGGAATAAAGTTCATGCAGTTGAACTTCTGTCTCTTAGGCACAAGTTCATGTTACTTAATTTATTCCTTAAGACATAATTTGTGTAATTTATGCCTTAAGACATAAATTAGGCTTATTCTTTGAGGCATAAATTGTGTGAATTTGTGTCACGCCCTGAGACTACACCCTGGACGTAACACGGTACTTGAAGTCACAAGTGACCATAAGTTAACCCTTGATCTATCATACACTGGTATTCTGAGTAAAAATATATATATAGTGGAGGCTTTGAAATAATAGCATAAGAGTATTTGAGAAAATAAGCTAGAAGAAAACATTAGAATTTAAAACATTTGAAGTCTGAAATTAACTTTGTGTCTGAAAGCCTTCTAACTGATGAGTTGCTGGGACAAGCACCCAGCTAACTCTAAGTCTAACTAAAAATAATAACTCAACTGAAAGAAAGTAAAGCAAGGCCCTCGACTGATGAGGACTCACACTTCTGCTGCAGCGGAGGAGGATCTGAATCGCAATGGCTAACGATGCTGAATCTGAAAACCTGCAGCTGTATCATGAAACGATACAGCACAAAAGTATGCGTCGGTACTTTGAATGTACTGAGTAAGTGGGAGAAAATATATCTTAATATAAAGTATGAACTGAAATGACACGCAATACCATGAAATGACACGCACTGACCAACCGGGTAAGCTAAACCTAACTACTAATGTAAATCGAAAATGGTCAAGATGACTTCGCATTATTGGTCAAAGACATGCCCTAATTCTAAAATACCAGTCTCGAGAGACCACGTTGAACCGATTTAAACTCAACTGCTATCAATAATTATGACTGAACTGAACTAACTAGTGGGAGAGTCTATAACCGACACATAACCACGTGAGCTAGACGTGGAGTCCGATGTACACCCTACCGAGCAGGGGACTCAGACATACCTTGCTAGTATAAAGGTATAAATTGGGCTGGTCACAAAAGTCTAGGGCCTATAAGGACAAGTAATACCGTAACCTACGCCTCGGCAACGTAGTTCTAGGAATTGGTGCGCTGGAACCGGGCCCGCTTGGCATAAGTCGGGATTCCATTGGAAACCTATACAGAATCAAGTGCTTGACAGTTTCAACTGGGTCCAAGACTGGGCCAGGCCCATATGTACCTTTCTAAAAGTACCCCGAGAGTCTTATCTGACTAGATTTAGATACCGGGTTCTAGACTGCCGAGCTACTTATCTCTGGGGAGCGTCAGAACTGCCTAAGAACAAACCAGACTGCACCTGGTCCCGGGGCTGGTCAGAGCTATATAACTAAATGTCATGACCGCCAACGGACCAAGTAACTATAACTGAGTTCCGATTCTAATAGCCGAGAGGCACCACCGACACCTCTAAAAAGATCAAGTCAACCTGATCATTGACACTTCCGAATAGTGCCGAAGAGGTTCTACATTCTAACCGAACTAAACTACTGGGCCTTAATATAGAACACAACTCATTCCAACAACACTAGAATTTCTTATAATATGATGAAACTTCTCAAGAGTTTAAAGGGGATTCATCTAATGCGGTAAAATTATTCTCCTAAATGGAATAATTTCTCACATATATATATATAATAAGAATATCTAGGGATATTCAAAGACAAAAACATACTTTTCAACATAGATGGAATTTAATACACTAACAATCTTTACTCGAATAGTACTCGGAGCACCCTGCAGGAGAGATGTTGGGTCTGTTAAAACCCTTGTCAAGCACTGTCCTTTAGCCGCTCCTTTAACTCCTTAAGCTCCTCGGAGACATTCGTAAGGAGGGATGGAGATAGGTTGAGTATCCGGAGAGATCTATTCCGAAGTCTATTTCCTGCTCGTGGGAACCCTAATATCCTCAGAAAACATCTGGGTCCTCACACCACTGGAATCGATTGGATAGTTGGGGTCCCAGGTTGGAACTTAAACCGAACTAGATGGTATATACACCCCTTGAGATGAGTTTCAAGGCTTTAAGGTAGGAAATAAAACCTACCCTTAGGCGTCGAACCCGCTACCCATCCATTCTAACACCGTCTCTTGGAAACCGAAACTTGACAACTCTAATTCCCGCAATCGATCGAGGCAGCAGAGTGTAACCATTACATGCCGATAATAAGGTCAAAGTCGACCATGTCTAACTTTACAAGATCACTGAATAACTTACCAGATCGAGATCAAGGCGGAGACACCCGCCGGCTCTAACCGACTCTCGCCAACTAGGGGTGGAGATTGAAAATGGCTCTGGCAGACCTCTGGACCGATGTTGAACTGGATCAAGAAGGTGAGTCATGAACGAAATAGTGGCTCTCTATCTACTGTGTCATACACGCCTAGACGAAAGTAGACGCGACATACTGGGGAGAAATGTCGTGTGAGCTTTCCCGATCCCCTGACGGGAATATAGAGCATAGAAGCGATTTTGGCTCGACCGCCATTCAGACTGGCGTGCTAGCCTCGAGCCGGGCTCTGTCCGTCGGAGCTAACACAAGGTGGTAGATTGTGATATCCGCCCGCTGAGCGGGCATTCTTGCCGGTTCAAGCCGTCTACACCCCAAAATAGCTTCCTTCATCTCAAGGTATTCTCGGGTGATTCCTACTACACTTGGGACAAGCCTGACACTTGCCTCGGTACCGTGGGCTCCGAGATCAGTGCTAGATGACCACCCCTCGATCCCTGGCGGACTCAGCGTTGGGGCACCGGCCGAACTGCGCCGGGCTTCTACTGCCGTTTGCCGTGATGGGCGTACTACCGCTAGACCTCTAATGTGAAAACTGACCGCGCCCTTTCCCGCTTTTTTTCTTTCGCTCCATATCCTTCGCCTTTTAGCCTCAATCTTTTGGGCATAAACAATCAAGACGGAGAGGTTATCTTTAATCAACATCGATGTCTTGCACTCTTGAGGACCCGCATTTGACACCCTATTCACAAACTTCAATATGTGAGCCCTTGGCTCTGGCCATCGTCTCTCGGAGCGTACTTGATAGCCTGGGTAAACTCAAGAGCATACTCCTCCATGATCTGCCACCAGCTCACAAATTCATAAACCTCGCCATCTTTGCCTCCCCCACCTCCCGAGGGAAAACTATCCAAGCAAGTTGTGTGGAATTCTTCCCACTCCACCGGTCCTACTCCCGCCGGCCGCCCCTCTTTCCACCGGTCATGCTAGACCCGAGCCACCCTTTTAGCCGGAAGCCGTCATGACTTTCTTGCAGGCTTGACCCACGCAGTGTGATCTTCCCCGACCTCATCCATGAACTCCTCGGGACCCTCTCCTACTTTGGATCCCCGAAAAGATGGAGGGTTCATACGGTGAAGTCCCGCACCCTCTACCGGGCCATGACTCCATTTGGCGTTCATTTGCACTCACTCGTGGTTCACCCGGGTCAAGGACTGCCGCTGGGCTGGAATGGCTGCCCCGAATACGATGGTAGATGTTGAATCATCTTGGGGAACTTCCAGGTTGGTGGGGCAAAGCCTATTGGCATTACTACTCTTCTTCCATTTCCACGCAAGGTGCATGGTTCACCGAAATGAAACAGAGCACGAGTTAGAAGGGTATTTCTCTGGAATTGAACTTTAACACACGATAAAGAGTATGAACAAAAGTGAGTTTTCCTAATAACATCTATAGCCTCCCCTGCCACAAGTGTGGCGCACTTCACACTCATAAAAGGACTCTACTCGATGTCGCTTTCTCGCACTTCTAGATACTTCTTAACCTAGTGCTCGATACCAAGTTTGTCAGTTTCGAGACTACACCTGGAAGAATACGCTACTTCAAGCCACAAACACCCTAAGTCAATCCGATCTATCATACACCTGCATCCTCAGCAAAACGATATATATATAAAGAGAGAGAGAGAGAGAGAGAGAGAGGAAACTTTGAAATAACAAAGATAAGAGTTGCTATGACCCTAAGTGTACTGTCGTATACAATATAGTGGGCCTCTTTTTTAAGAGCTTCAGATGTCAACCTTATTGTGGATCGGACTAATTCAATAACTATCAAGTTCAAGTATGATATTAACTTTCGCAAGTGTTGATTATAGAAGTTTTTGATATAGTTTAATGGTGTCTAATCAGGGTCAACGAAATATTCTTAAGGTACCTAGGAGCAACATGTAGTTAAAGCCGATAATCACGTGCTACCACGTATTTGCAATGGTTAAGTATGAAACTATCTCAATTGTCGTCTTACATAAGTAGAATTGCATGTTCATGGCCTTTCGAACCTCTAAACACGACAAACTAGCCTCTACGCTACATTGTGAGCGAGATGCTAATTTCTAGTTCGTGGGCACCACTACATGGACGTGATTTAATGACATGATTAGAGACTCGTACTCTAATCATTCGACTCAACTTAGCTACACAACTACTTCCTTCGAGGGTGATGTGATAATTCTAAGTTGGTGTCTAGCTCCTCCCGTTTTATTAACCAAGCAAGGTATTAGGTATATTTCTATCCTAACACAAATTATATCGTGAGATACAATCATGCTCCCTACATTTTCTTATTCTCGTCAGCATGCTTTCTTACATATGCCTAAGTTAACGTGTATGTTTTCATGGTGATCAATCATAAAACAACCATAATTCAGAATGCAAGACAAAACAACAATCAATAACTTAATTCCAATACAATTGTAAGAACACAATCATAACACATGGCTTCAACCCTGCAGGAAGTGGCCCTATCCACTCATGTTCGTATAATTACAAGAAAACGTTGTTAAAATAACACACTTACAAGAATTGGTAGAAGAGAAGAGGAATTTGACAAACCCTAGGTGAGTTCTCCCACTTCTCCCTTCACTCCTAGGTGGTTTTCCGAAATAAATCGTGACTTTCGTCGTGGTTTTCGTAATGAGATCGTGTATCATCATTTAGGAGATAAGGACCTATTTATAGTAAATGTGAGGTGTCTAAAATGACTCCCGTGATGAAATAGCTCGTGTCATGGAATGTATCACGCCAATGTGCTGCCTTGACACTGAGGCATCGCGTAGGCATTCTCGAAAGTCCAAACAGCCACGTGGCTGTCCGCGTTGGCAGCGTGTCACGCTACTTGTGCAGCGCTTAGGCCGTGGCATGCCATGGTCGCGCAGCCTACCTACCGTGGCACGCTTGCCAATGCAATTCCGGTGGGTTTCACGCACCCTCCTTGCCGACGTTCGCGTTCTACTTCCGATTCCATGCCTCCACTTCACCAACTCATGGAGTAGTTCCTCAAATTCATTGTAAACCTACAAAAACAAGAACTAATCATATTGCTAGTGTATATATTCACATTTACATAAAATCACATGAGAATGTATATAAATAAATAGATAATAAGAACACTAAGTTATAAAGTATCACTTGGTATGTTATTTTGCCTACGATCACCTACTCCCACACTTAAAGCCTTTGTTCGTCCTCGAACAAACTCTTTTACATTTCATGCAAAAGAAGACTCACACATAGCTAATTTGCAAGATAAGCTGCTGTTTCGCTATAATGATTATTTAAGATAGCAAAATAAAAATAGAGCATGCACGATTTGATCATTGAAATGAAATACAACTATGTTAAGACTTCCTAACTCCCAAGAATCTACTCTCAATCTTATCAAGCCTGGTGCAAATCAATCGATCAAGAAATTCAACATGAATTATATCCTTCATTCACCATGTGCCATCACAAAGAAGAGAGTTACCCATTTTCACACGCAAATTTTTTTTAAATCACAACATGTGTGGGTACATGAATAAGAATTCCATTCACTCACAAAGAATTCACATGCATCATGTAATGACCCATAAGCTTGCCCTTAATGTTTTACTCCACTAATTTAAGGATGTATGAACGTAAGATCAAGTAGGACTTTTTAGGTTGTAATGTAGCTAAGGGACGGGTAGGTACTATTATGGCCAGGCATTAGTGGCTATCTTCCCTAAGCGCTTTAATACATCACACCCTATTACGAACTTCCCTTCTTTCACTTCACCTTTATCTTTTCAACCTTCCTTTTCCTCTTCTTGTTTCCATTTCTTTAGGCACTCTTAGCTTATTAGTAAGGATTTCTATAAGTAACTTTTTATTAGATTTATTTTCTTAATCCCTACTAATAATCAAACCATTTTCACACAAGTGCACCCTTGACCTTTTTCTCAACTTTTACAACTTGCCACTTTTCCTTCTTTTTTTCATTCTTCTCTACCTTACTCTTTTTGGATTTTTTCCCTTAAGCGCTTAAGAGCTTTGGATAAAATTCAAGGCTAATGAAAGAAAAAGGATTGCTTATGTTGTAGCTATCAAAGAATAGGCTCACAGCTCAATGTGGGCTAACTAGGATTAAATATTCAAGGTAGGTAAGGCAAGGATTAAATATTTGGCCCATTCAAAGAAATGCCTAAATCATCTCCTACAATTGACACCCTTTATTTCGTTTTATAAACACACCAGAAAGTTCTGCACACTCCACAACAGCACGTATCACTCAAAAACCTTACACTCATGGCACATGCTCAAATCAAGACATATTCAGTAGACTCTTAACCCAGCTAATCACAAGAATTCAAACATTAAGCTTCAATCATATCGAGTTAAATTCAAGAATCTAAGTGTCTCACACAAAGTTATACACTTGCATGCTTCAACACCGAACATACTTGCATCTTACAATCATTTATAGCACATAACAAAAACATCGCCATCAATTAACTACTAGTTCAAAAACCAAACCTACTGACTAATTTCGCTCAAGACGGTCGTCATCCATTCCATCACTGGAAATAGTCTCTATCTATGACTAAAAACATGATATACAAAGACAAAGAAAAATTTTTTATTCTTCTGCCTAAAGACCCCCTGGTCAAAAGAACCGAAAAAAAACCAACGGGTGATGAAGTCATGCTTGACTCACAAAAATTTTTTTTTTCAAATATTTCTCACAAGCATTATATATTCACCAAAAATCATTAAGACAAAAAATTTGAAATTTCCTTGAAATTTCCTCACTCCACACACTGGAATCATGCTATGTCCTCACAAGATCAAATTAACATTTAAAGAGGGTGAGAAATACTCCCGAGGCCTTTAAGCCTAGCTAACAAAGATGTTTATCTTTTACATCTCGCATGCGTGTGTTTGACCCCACACTTTATCTCCATGCTTCTTAGCTTCCTCCTCCAAGTACTCGACTCCCTCCATCTCGTGCCTAACTTTCCACCAAAAACAACACAAGATGAAAAATAAATAAAATCAACACAAATGCAAGAAATTAAAATGGTACCTATGGTACCCTTGGGTTGCCTCCCAAGCAAGCCAAGGCTTAATTTTACGTCAAGACACGACGTATCACGTTTCACCACTTTTTCCACCTTGAGGATAATAATCTCACCCCCTAATTTCTTCTCTAATTTTCTTATGCTCCCGGGTAGTGGTGAAAATGAAAGGACCAAGCAAAGAGATGTCGCCTGCATTTATTGGCCCTTAAGTAAGTGAAGTCATTCTTTTCAAAATCAGCAAATTTAGAATATATGGGGCTTGTTCCCCTCTATAATTCCTTTCTCCACAAGTTCTAAGACTCTAGCTCTAGGTTGTCGACCAAACTTAATGTTGAAAATGCTTCGAGTTGGGCAGACACCTTAATTCAAACTTCTTTGTGCTTGACTTCTTAATGGTATACACCTTCTCCAAATCAACATCTATCTCCCCATTAGTGTAAAATGGTTGGAACTCTATCTCTTCTTTCATAAATGGATCGGGCTATATGTGTACGACTATCACGGGGACTCTCAAGAGATTCTACTTGTTGGGCTTCATCCAAAAATTCACCCTTGTCTTCTTCTTGTAGTTCCTCTTGAGTATCGCCCCAAACCGTTACCCGCAATTTACCACAAGCTTCGGCCTCGCCCATCATCTCTGATTTTTACGCTCATCATTTCTAGGGCCTCTCCATTTTCTTCTTGCTACCTCAATGCTTCCATCACCTCCTTCGTTGCTTCTGCTTGCTCAAGGATGTGTTTAGTATGTCTTCTATTCGAGCTGGCGTCCCAAGTCCTTATTTCATCATGCCTATATTCTAAGAAAATAATAGAAGGATCATAACAGTCGTAGGGAAAATCATGAAGTTCGGACAGCCATCCCAATGGCCATCTTGACTACCACATATATTGCACGTGTTACAATGTTCCCACAAGTGGGGTCCTCCGCACCTGCACAAGACTCATCAAAGTAAGAGTATCCACCATTTAACCAATTGATATTCCATGATGTCATGTTAAGAAGTGTATAAGATTAAAAACTAAAAATAAAATAAATCTAAAACTAATAAAAAAAAGAAAGAAAAAAATTTTCAACACTTAAGGAAATTTAAAAATCACTCAAAAATGTATTAAATTCACTTCACAACTCGCGAGTCCCTACACGCGCCAAAAACTGTTGCGATTCACAAGTACTGCCGTACAAGTAATATAGCGGCCCTTTAAGAGCCGGATGTCGAACCCACAGGACCGAACCAATTCAGCTAACTATCAAGTTCAAGTGATATTAACTTTCACAAGTGTTGATTATAGAAGTTTTTGATACAAACTTTTAATTAAGCTCCACTGCGGGTCACCCAAATATTCTAATTCACTCAAGGAGCAACATGTAGTTAAAGCCTGATAATCATGCGCTACTACGATTTTCAATGGTTAAGTATGAAACTATCAATTGTCATCTCACATAAGTAGAATTGCATGTTCATGGCCTCGAACCTCTAAACACGACAAACTAGCCTCACTACTACATTGTGAGCGAGGATGCTAATTCTAGTTCATGGGCAATTCACTACGTGGACGTGGGTTTACGTGATAAGGATTAGAGACTCTCGCATTTAATCATTCCGACTCAACTTAGCTTCACAACTACTCTTCGAGTGGTGATGTGATAATTTTAAGTTGGTGTCTAGCCTCCCATTTTATTAACCAAGCAAGGTAAAGTATATTTCTATCCTAACACAAATTATAATGTGAGATACAATCACGCTCCCTACATTCTCTTGTTCCGCCTAGGTACATGCTTTCTCAAGCATATGCCTAAGTTAACGTGTATGTTTTCATGGTGATCAATCATAAAACAACCATAATCTGTAGGAATGCAAGACAAAACAACAATCAATAACTTAATTCCAACACAAATTTATAAGAACACAATCATAACTCATGGCTTCAACCCTAGAGGAAGGGTTCTATCCACTCATGTTCGTATAATTACAACGAAACGTTGTTAAAGTAACACACTTACAAGAATTGGTAGAAGAGAAGAGGAATTTGACAAACCCTAGGTGAGTTCTCCCACTTCTCCCTTCACTCCTGTGGTTTTCCGTAATAGAATCGTGACTTTCGGGGTCAGGGTTTTTCGTAACGAGATCGTGTATCATCATTTAGGAGCTAAGGGACCTATTTATAGTAAATGTGAGGTGCTCCAAAATTATTCCCAAAGATGAAATAGCTTTTGTGTCACTTCTGGAGTGTATCGCGCCAATGTGCCTCCGTGACATGGAGGCATCGTGTAGGCATTCGAAACCAAAACAAGCCACCAAGCGTGGAGCCGGTCTCGCGTTGGCAATGTGTTACGCTGCTGTGCGCGCGGTTAGGGCCGTGGCACGCCATGGTCGCAGTACCGCTCGTCATGCAAGACGCTGCCAACGTGTAGGTTGGCTGTTTTGGCACCCTCCTTGCCGACGTTCGTGTTCTACTTCCGATTCCATGCCTCACTTCACCAACCTACAGAGTAGTTCTCAAATTCATCAGAACCTACAAAAACATGAACTAATCATGTTGGTTAGTGTATATATTTACATTTACATAAAATCACATGAGAATGTATATAAATAAATAGATAAACAAGGCAAAACTAAGTTATAAAGTATCACTTGGGCATGCTATTTAACCCACGATCAAGAGTATTTGAGAAAATAAACTAGAAGAAAACATTAGAATTTAAAACATTTGAAGTCTGAAATTAACTCTGTGTCTCGAGGAAGTTTCTAACCGATGAGTTGCCAAGACAAGCCCCCAACTAACTCTAAGTCTAACTAAAATAATAACTCAACTCGAAAGAAAGTAAAGCAAGGCCCTCTGATTGATGAGGACTCACACTTTGGCCGCAATGGGAGGATTCAAATCGCAAATCTGCCAACGATGTTTCAATCTGGGAACTCAGAATCAGATTACGAAATGATACAAGATAAAAGTATGCGCCAATACTTTGAATGTACCGACATGGGAGAAACATATATGAATATAAAGTTCTAACTCAAATGACATGCAATGACCAATGTGTAAGCCTAATCAAATCCATCATGTAAACCAAATGGTCAAGACGACCTGCCTCGACGGTCAAAGACATGCCCTAAGTCTCAAATATCTGGGCTCGAGAGACCATGCTTAACTGATTCGAATCAACTAAATCACAATAACTATGATTGGAACTAAATCGATTAGTGGAGACTTATAACCGATATGTGTAACAACGTGGGCTATACATGGAGTCCGATATATACACCCCAACAAGCAGCACCTAATATACCTCGCCATGGTATAAAGGCATGAATCGGGTGATCACAAAATTCCGGGGCCAATCGTGCCAAGTAATACCGTGAATCTATGCCGGCAACGTAGTTTGAAACCCGGGTGCACCGGAACCCCGCCTACTTGCTAACTCCTACCCCACCGGAAAGCCATACTAAATCACAGCGATATGTCGAACTGAGTCCAAGACTAGTCGTGGACATATAACCGAGTACAGAGTCTTATCGTACCGTATTCAAACTAGGTACCAGACTCCAGCCGAGCCGCTTATCCGAAAGCGTCATAACCGTCTAAGAACAAATCAGACCGAATTGGGGTCCCCGCGGCCGAGCTATAACTAAGTCATGACCGCCACGGGACTGGGAACTATAATCTAAGTCTAATTCCCGATAACCGAGAAGCACCACCGACTCGGGAAAGATTGAAGTAAAACTTATCAGTTGACACTTTCTCAATAATGTTGGAAGAGGTTCTACATTCTATCCGAACTAAACAACTAAGAAGCTAATAGGAGAACACAACTCATTCCACCAACACGGAATTTCTATAATATGACAAAATTTCAAGAATTTAAAGCTGGGTTTCATCCAACAAGGGTAAAATCATTATCCTCAATTATCAATTGCTCACATATAGATAATAATAATTTCTAGGATATTCAGCCCAAACATACTTTGCAACATAGACAGCACTTTAATATGAAATAATATTTACTCGAAAATTTGTGCTGGTAAGTCATCTTGGCATACAACAATTTACTTTATGAATTGATGAAGATCGTACGAGTGATACATGGATAATAACCCAATTGAAAATTTACGAAAAACCAACATGAAAATCATCATATTCGAAAATCTCTGTGGCTAAACTCTGGAGCAGAAAAATTATGGGGCGGATATCGGGACACAAGGGAAGGACAACTCCCTTGTTGAATTCTACATACCCGTCGAAAGTTTCAAGAAGAAAACCTAAACTATTGCAACGAGGGCACACCTTAAGCCCGGCAGAGAGTTTCGAGAGGAGTTTTGATAAATTTTCTCTCGAGTGTAAACGTGAGAATATGAGGAACCGTCCAAACTCCTCCAATAAGTCTAAATTTACGATCAAAATGACTAGTGCTTGTGAGCTTAGGAGAATAAAAATTACTAAATAAATTCTTAGAAAATCGATTGAAAACTGCTGTGTGACCCTAACAAAAGGACTCAAAGGGTCGTGGGTCACTCCCATCGTGCACATACACCGCCTAGGCTCCCCAAAGAGGTCACCACGAGGGACCTAACGGTCGTGGTCACTTACCATGACTCGTGGTCACCAAACATGACCACATTGTCACACTTTTCAAGATTAAATTCTAAGCTTGGTAATGCCTTCACCTAACGAAATGCTACCACCGATGACGACTATTGTGACACTCGTTAGGTGCACTAGCCAAAACTCAATAAAGGCTGGTAACTGGGACATAACGAGTCGCTAATAGGACCACGCACTGCCCCCACCCATCAAGTACACTCCGTCTAATCGGAGCACATTCAATCTGCATCGACTCACGAGTAACTCAAGGGGTCATGGCCGCGACTACAATCGTGAAGTACCTCGCTGGGTACACTACCTCCCCTCTCAAAAACCTCAAACCTCTCTCACGCTCACCTAACAAGTTGGGAGGTCACTTAACGACCGGTTGTGTGTCGCCCTGCAGTTTTTCCAAGTAGCTTTTTCTCGATTTTTTTATTTAAGTCCCGTATTTAGATTTTGAGTTTCTGGCATTACAATATCTCCCCTCTTTGTAATCATCCATCCTCGTATGTTATAACACATAGGAAAGGTAGAATAAATAATCAAAAACTCCAAATACTGCTCATTTAACTCCAAAACCGCGAATGGCTACCTCCGTTTCAAAATACATAACCGAATCAATTTACTTTTCATACATATATCCAAAGTTGCAAATGAAACTTATACACATGAATTAATTGAATAACTATCGTGTCCTAAGAAAAGCTAACATTTCAAAGTTACAACAGCCCAGAGAACAAATGCGGTATTCGCCATCATATCTACTTCCGCCTCCCACATAGCTCCTCAACCCTGTATCGATTTCTCCATAGGACCTTGATCGTACCTATTTCCTTATTTCTTAGCTTACGAACTGGGACAAAATAAGGATCTAGATCGGTACTTCTCATATGAGAGACTATCTTTTATTCCTACACTATCCAATAGTACACCGAGGTTGGATTCCGACGCACTTAAGTGACACATGGAAAATTGTGTACACCAAGTAGTTATGAAGGTAACTCTAGCTCATAGGCTACATTGCCGATACGCTCAAAATTCTATATAAGGTCCCACATACCTCGTACTAAGCTTTTCCTTCTGCCACCTCATCACCCCTTTCATGGCAAAATTTTAGGTAAACCTACCATCAACTCCAAACTCCAACTCTCTTCTCCTCGCACATCGCAAAAAGATTTCTCGACACTCCTCTCCGAGCCGTTTCAATCTTTCTCTCGATGAGCTGAACTTTCTACATTGCCTCATGTACTTAGTCTCTGCCTCTATCGTAGCTTCACCACCAACCTCAAATCACCCTACAGGAGATATGCATCTTCTCCCATATAATGCTTCAAATGGGGCCATTTGAATGCTAGAGTGGTAACTATTGTTGAATGCAAACTCGATAAGAGGCAAATGGTCATCCCAATTACCCTTGAAATTGATCGCTCATGCTCTTAGCATATCTTCTAGAGCCTAAATAGCCCGCCTTCACTTTCCCATTTGTCTTCGAGTGAAAAGCTTGTGACGAGCTTCGACCCTCGAAAAGTCCTTCCGGGAAAGACTTCAGAATGGGAGGAACTGGTACCTCCTGCCCGAAATAATGGCCAATGGCACCATGAAGTCTCACCAGCTCCCGGATAAAAAGTTTAGCATAGTCCTCACTCGACCTGTGGTTTTGACTGGAGAAAAATGCGACGACTTAGTTATCCTGGGTCATCATTACCCGCATTGGAGTCATGTTGCCGATTTGTGTCCTGGTAGACCTATAGTGAAGTCCATATTTACTTATTCTCACTTCCATGTGGGTATACTGATATCTTGATTCATGCCTCTCCGGTCTCCGGTGTTCTACCCAACTTGCCGTGGTTCTGGCACCTGCCAGCCCGCCGAGATATCTCTTTCATGTCTTTCCACCAAGAAATATCCCGAGAAATCACGATACATCCTAGTACTAGGGTGAATAGAGTATCTCTGGCTGTGTGCCTCGCCGCATTCGCCGTCTCAACTCACCAACATCCTACACACAACTCGCTTAACATTTGAGCACCCCATCTCCTCGGGGAGAAATCTTCTATTTCTTTCGAGGACTCCGCTTCCTTAAGCTTAAGTAAGATGGGATCCTCATCCAACTGGATTTGACTTCAACTACCAAGGATGAGTTCCGATCCTCTTGCATTACTATACCACTTCAACAATCCACTAACTCGCACCTCCCTAACCTAGCTAGTCCGTGAACCTTCAAGCACTCCTCTTGCCTTCCTCGATATGAGCCACACTTCCTATAGACCATCCGCTTAGGCCTCGCCCACCATATCAGCTTTACCCGGTGATACATCACACTCATGTCATAGTCCTTTAGCAAACCTCCAACAATCGCCTCTAACGCAGTTTAGGTCCTCTACCGAACATTACACGAAGGCTCTCAAGGACCGTGAACGCATCCACGTGAGCCCCATAAAGGTAATGTCTTCATATTTTTAGCGCGACACATCACGCTAACTCCAAGTTATGAATTAGATAATTCTTCCCATGAACTTTTGAGCCGTCTGAGGCATACAAGCATCACTTTGCCCTGCATCGTAATGCATCCGAGTCCAACTGAAAGCTGGGCTACAATAAACAACCAATCCGCGATCTCGATCCTTCCACAAGGTTAAAACTAGAGCTTGCAGTGAGCCGAGTCTTCAACTCCTAAAAACTCTTCTCACACTCGTCCGAACACCGAAATTTCACCTTCCTTTTCCGTGTTAATCTAGTCGAGGAGATGCTATGGAGGAGAAACCTTCCATAAACCATCTGCACAACTCCGCCAAGCCCAGAAACTCCTAATTTCAAAGAGGAGAGGTAGGTTTGGGCCAATATACGACTACTATCTTGTAAGGATCTACTTGTATTCCTTCAATTGCACTACATGACCTAAGAAGGTCACGTGATTTCAACTGTAATTCACACTTGCCGAACCCGCGAACTACCGCGCCCCGAGTGTCCGCAATGCTAATCTTGTGTGTTTTGCATGCTCTTCTTCCTCATTTCTATACTAGAATGTCATCGATAAGTACAATGATGAAAATATCCAAGTATAGCTTGAAGACCCTACCATCAAATCCATGAAGGTCGTTGGGGGCATTTGTTAAATTCTCAATGAGGAATACCACAAAACTCGTAGTGACCATACCGAAGTTCTAAATGTTGTTTTCGTATGTCACACTCCCCGACCCTTAGCTAATGGTACCGACTCGAGATCAATCTTGGAGAAAAATCAATCCCCGGTTGGTCAGAATGCATCATCACCTGCAAAGTGTACTTGTTCTTGACTATGACCTTGTTCAAGCTTGACGCGTAATCTATGCACATTCTAAGTGGTACCGTCTTTCTTACGCATGAATAGGGTATTGCCACCCCTGGGAGAGATTTTGGGTATGATAAAACCCTTGTCAAGAAGGTATTTTCGCGTCTTTCAACTCCATAAGCTCACCGAGCATTCTGTAAGGAGGGATGAGATGGCCGAGTATTCGGGAGGAGATCCATTCCCGAAGTCTATTTCCGCTCAGGGGAACTCCTAAAGATCCTCAGAAAACATCCTGGAACCGCACACCACCGGAATTGACTAGGACAATGGGTCTCAGAGTTGGAATCCTTGGACCCGAACTGAACATGGTATATATACCTCTTGGAGATGAGTTTAGGCTTTAAGGTAGGAAATAAACCTACCCTTAGGCGCTCAACTGCTACTCCGTCCATTCTAAGACTAGCTCGTTGGGAAAATTGAAACTTGACAACTCTAGTTCCCGCAATCGATCGGGAGGGAATAAACATGAGTGTAACCAATCCCTGCCGAGAATAAGGTCAAAGTCGTACATGTCTAACTCTACAAGATCAGCGAGAATAACTTTTTACTCTCAGGCCTAGACTGGCAAGCTTCTATACAATTCCGCTGGCTCTAACTTACTCGCCAACCGTGGAGACTGAAAATTGCCTTCTAGGAGGACTGGATCAAGGTTGAATCGATCAAGCATGTGAGCCACGAACGAAAAGAGTGGCTCGATCTAAGAGGGCATACACGCCTGGTGAAAGAGACGTAACATACAAGAATTCATGTGTGAGCTTTCCTGATCCCGACGAGAAGATAGGAGCATAGAAGTGATCTTAGCGCTGACTGATGTCAGAATTCTTACCCGCACTGATGCTTAAAACCAAGAATGCACATTCTAGGTACGTTTGTATGTGCATAACGTATTTTTGTGCTTAATTTATCTGGCCAACAAAGTCTAGAAGTGAATTTGGTCAAATTAATGCTGAAACAATCAAAGGTGATCAAGTAGAAACTAACGAGTCATTGCGCAGGCACGACCCGTCACTTGGAGGCGTGGGAAAAAGATGAAGCTTTTGAAGAAGTAAAGTATGCACTGACTAGTCGGGAGGAACTACCTGCTACCACGGAGGCCAACCGTTAGGCTTTGAAAAGAAAATTTCAACCAAGTGTCCATTGAAGTTGACGAGAGACATCGCAGCTGTCACATGACTAACGATTCGCTGGGCGTGCCACTCGGAATAATCCGTGAAGTGCACTGGACTTTGAGGAATTAGACCACGAGGGACCCAACGACTCATGCTAAGGCACGACGAGTTGTTAGGTGACCTGCCAAGCTCCGGGGTACGTTGTCGAGGACGATCGATGGCAAGGAAATCCACTTGTTAGAGGATCGAATAACTACCTAGCCCAAGGCGCATCAGCCGACCGGTTTCTAGTTTAATTAGGAAAAGGACTTCTCGTATTATAAATACCCAATTTTAGGTTTATTTTTAGGGGAGATTTGCTGGAAGGAATTTTAGATGATTTTGAGAAAGGATCTTGAACGATTTTGTGAGATTATTCTTGAGAGAATTTTCATACACTTGTTCTTGATTCAAGACACTAAAGCAACATTGGAATTTTATTCAATCTACTTGGTTTTTATTCTACACACCTAGCTTGTAAATTATGATTTCTTCTATATTTTGTGATTGCAATAACACAAACATGAGTAGCTAAAACCCATAAACTAGGTTTGTGGGAACCAAGATGAATTAACACACATAGGTAAAAATACCTAGTGATTCTCGAAATGTGGTTTTATGCATGTATTGTTTTCCCTTCTTTTGACATTCTGACTGCAAACATTAAGATTTGCCTTATTCTTACTTACCTGGGATCAAGGAGGTAAAGAATGGTAGAACCACTTCAAAGATTGAGATCGATCCCACAAAAAGGGATTAACAACTGAGATTTGAGGCTACCAACCCTCATCTAATAGCTTGAACTTATCAGGGAATAGCTAATCGATATTATGGTATGGGTCAATTAAAGCACACCCGTATACGACCAAGTTGCGTGGTGAAAATCATCTAGATTGGGGACCAACCATTTAGGTGAACCTAACTTACCAATATTGCATGTTAAACACCCGCAATTGCATCACTAGTGTATAAGCCTTGGTATTATGAAATCTGGGGAACACAATCCTAGTCTAGTTGTAAATTGAATACAAACCAACTTTGATACAAGTATTCATTAATTTTGCTTTTGTTTATTATTCTATATTTTTCCCCCTTTGGAAATAAGTAAATCAATAGTAATAGTTGTTCGTATTAACCTATGTTATTCCATATTCCCCGCGGGATTGACCTCAACCTTTGCTGGATTCTATATTTGACACCGATCGCTTATATCTCAATTACGAGGTGTAATGGGCGACATCAAATTTTGGCATCGTGTCGAATATAACTAAGGCTTTTGTTAATTGTGGGCACTTTACTATTGGGGCTTATTTCTTTGTTTTATTTTTCTTTGTTGTTTTGGTTCTTAACAGGGTCTTAGGTTTGTGCATGCCCCACACTAGAACTCAAGGAAATCCCTTGATACCTATTGATC
This sequence comes from Datura stramonium, assembly GCA_018107945.1. Classification (NCBI taxonomy): domain Eukaryota; kingdom Viridiplantae; phylum Streptophyta; class Magnoliopsida; order Solanales; family Solanaceae; genus Datura; species Datura stramonium. Next base: position 20,369 of record JACEIK010000742.1, read on the forward strand.
ACGAACTTGAGTTAACGTTCGTAAACCTAATGGAGAATGGCCAACATACATGAGCAAGAAACTTGACCAAGCCACGCAAGGGATAAAAGTTACGAAGAGCAAGCCTCGAGCTAGATCCCGAAGTTTTCCAGAGTTGCCGGGACATCATCTAGCTTAGAAGCTGAACGAGCTAGATGACCCAGAGGTCCAGCACCAAATGACATCGATATTTTGACGAGGAAGATGATGCGACATAGATGAAGCCGGGTGCCATCGGGAGAGATAGTCCCTCTTCCTTGATCTGGGAAAAGTTTGATATTACAAGTGCAATGATTCAACTACTTAAAGGAAATATTTGTAGGTCAGTGCATCTCGATGACGCCACACTACTTGACAAATTTCATGGGTATATGCTAGAATACAAGAATCCAGGATCAGCCAGGACGTAATCAATTTGAGGTTATTTCCATTCTCTCTTGGGAGGAGGCATGGGCGGTTGGCTGAGCCGCCGAATGACTCCATCACTTGCTTCTGGGAGAGCTCAAGAGAGCTTTTCTTGGAAAGGTTCTCTCCTACCATCTAAGAAATAAAGGATGAAATATATAACATCAGACAATTGAATTTCCGAGGCACTCCATGAGACCTCGGCCGCTTTCAACAAAAAGCTCAAGAAGGTGCCAAACCACAAAGGATTCCTGATGACATTGGCTGGAGATCTTTTACCTGGCCCCCGAATGACAACACAAAGGTGGTTGTCGATACTGTCAGGAGGATCTCTTTATGAGTCATACTTATGCAACAGGCTAAGGTAAAGTCAGCTAGCACAGATCACTAAAACCAACCGACTGCGGGTACACTGTAGAGTCAAGGTTCCTACTTGATTCTTATATGGTTGGTATGTTTGCCCCAATGCCAGAGAAGAGATGAGAGCGTGGACCATGACATTGCATAGATCAATACCACCATGGGGTTTATTGAAAAGAACTTAATGGGAAAGGAGCAGAAGAAGGTGAACGTTGTAGGTTCTCGTGGAAAGGCCCCGAGAAATGATGGTTATGCAGTCCTGAACCAAGAAAAGGTCAATTATTTGAATGATCAGAGGATGGGGTTTCCTGATCACCTGGGCGGTCTTCGACGTGCTCGTAATTTGTCCCCGGCAATCTACAAGCAAAACTTGACGTCACCCGCATCGAGTGCCAATAATTTACCTACTCTTTTCACATCGAGCGCGGGCCCGCAAGTGTACGGCCGTGCAAGTAATATAGTGGCTCTTTAAGAACATCGGATTGGTTTAACCCATGCGGACTCGGACTCATTCCTCTAACTATCCATTTCTAGAGTGATCTTAAATATCTAAAGTGTTGGTGATAGACATTTTCGATTGAAGAATAATTAAGTCTAAGTTTGGGTCAATGAAATATCTTGATAGTACTCTAGGAGCAACATAGAGTTAAACCGTATAATCATGCGCATACGATTTGCAATGGAATAAGCATGGAACTATCAATTGTTATTTCACATAACTGGAATTGCATGTTCATGGTCTTTCGAGCCTCTAAACACGGCAATCTAGCCTCACTGCAGAAGATTGTGAGCGAGGGAGTTTAATTTTCTAGTCGTGAATCACTATGTTGTGGTTTACTGGGAAACGATTAGGACTTCGTGCGTCTAACCATTTAACTCAACTTAGCCCCACAACTACTTCTTCGAGTGGTGATGTGACATCCCAAATTGGTCTTTCATAACCCCGTGTGTTAACCATGCACCCGTGTTAGCATATTTCTATCCAAACACGTAACCTCTCCCGAGATTACAATCATGCTCCTCACATTCTCACGCCTCACCTAGGTAATGCCTTCTCAAGCCATACCCAAGCTAACAAATATGCTTTCGTTGGTGATCAATCCATAAAAACAACCAACAATCGTAATGCAAGACGAAAATAACAATCAATAACTTAATTCCAAACAATTTCATAAAATCACAATCATAATCCATGGCTTCAACCCTAGAGGAAGGGTTCTAGCCATTCATCTTCGTAAAACTACTCTACACTACTATTAGTCTACTCCTAAACTACATACTTACACGATATTGGTAGATGAGAAGGGAATTTGACAAACGATAGATGAGTTCTCCTGCACTTCTCCCTTCACTCCTAGGCGCTTCCAGACAAAATCGTGACTAAATGGAATTAGGAGCTAAGGGTCCTATTTATAGTAAATGGAGAACCTGCATAATTTGGCTCGTCGTAGAATCCGCTCCGCGTGTCACAGTGTATCGCGAGCACCGCCCGTGACACGGCACGCGAAAGCTCACCGGAACAACACTAAAATCGCCTATAGCACCCCGCCGCGTTGGTACAGGGCACGCTCGCTGCGCTGCCTCCTCCTCGTCACGCAGCCCGCTCGTGGCACGCTTGCCACGCGCAGGGCTGCTAGGGAGTCACCGCTGCGGCACGCGTTTCACGCTGCTGCGGGCCGCTTTTGTGCCTCCTTTGGCCTACGTTCGCGTGTTGATTCCGTTTCCAAGCCTCTACTTCACCAACTCATGGATTAGCTCCTCAAAAGTCATCAAAACCTACAAAAAAAGGCTAATCATGTTGGTTAGCACATATCTTCACATTTATATAAAATCACATGAAAATGTATAAATAACTTGTGACAGCACGACTAATTTAAGTTATAGTTATCACGGCATGCTATTTTTGCCCGTGATCGTGTCTAACCAATACTATTGGCTTCAAGGTCAAGGGAACCAAGTTCTAACTTCTACAAGGATAATAAATTTCAACCGGGGCCAGATTTAGACAACGGGACCGGAAGAAGCGAGAGCAGTTCAAAAATGATAGGAGCGGTTTGTATGTTCCTCCACTGAAACCAAGAGCCTGAGTCGAGCATTTCAAGGGGTCAAAGATATGCTTTCCAAAGTTCTCAAGAGATGGAGGCAACAACAACCACTTTGGCTGAGCTCCGCGCCGATATTTCTGGGCCTTAAACCAAAAGGTGAGTCACATGTCGGGCAAACAAGAAAATTGGAGCAAGATATGAGTCAGGAGTGTTTGTTGCAAGGAATCAAAGACAAAAAGGCACACTTCCCAAAGAATATCGGTTTCAAAATCCAAAATGATTTGCCACCGCATGGCTGGGCCACCACTAGGAGCGGATCTACCATAGCCGATCCACCAAGGCCAGCCAGCTGAAGATCTAGAAAGGCCCAGGTTGGATAAATGATGATGATGTAGAGGATGTTGAAAAACCCAACTTGGGTTGGGGACTCGATGTACAAACTCGGCCCGAGTAGTGCAAAGGAGCGATGTCTGGAAGGAGAATGAGTCACAACAAAACTTACAACAATCCCTAATTCCTCCTCGCTTCCTACCTCCACGCTTGAAGAAGAGCAAGCCGAAGATGCAAAAATATCAAAAGTTTATTTCTATGCTCAAGCAATTGTCTATGAATATCCCATTGGTGGAGGCACTTGAGCAAATGCCCTGATATGCCAAATTTATGAAGGAATCTCTTGTCACTTAAAAAGAACCGTAAGTTTGAAACTCCGCCGATAATCTCACCACTGCGGGCAAGGCTACTACTGTGGTCCTAGCTCGAAGAAAGAAGACCTGTGTGCATTTACTATACCTGCACCATTAGGAGGTTGAGTTTGCAAGGAGCTTTGAGGACTGGGAGCTAGCATAAATCGATGCCGCTAGGCGTATTTAAAAAGTTAGGCCAAACCTCACACCGACTTCGGGCGCTACTGGCGGCCGACCGAACTGCGCAAAGCCTAGTGGGGATTTTGTTTGACGTGCTAGTCAAAGTGGATAAATTCATATTCCCACAGACTTTGTGATTCTCGACTGCGAAGTCAATTCGTGAGGTCCTTATTATTTTGGGGCCACTCATTCCTTGCAACCGGTAGGGCCCTAAAGGATGGGAAGCAGTGGCAACACCCCGCTGAACAAAGAAGAGGTTACCTTCAACATTAGACAAACCATGAAATGAGCCTCAAGGAATTAAAGATTAGAGGATGGAGAAGAGTGACTTGACGAATTTTGAGTAGTCAAGTGACTTGCGTCGTGCCGCGCATCAAATTAGGCAATCGCATGGGAGGTAACCATGGAGGTGTTTTGGTGAAGTCTCCGACTAGTTAAAACACCCATGTCGTGCCGCAACGTTAAATCGTGCACTTTCATGGGAGGCAACCCATGTTGTAAAATGGCCAAAAGTTAGTGTTAACATTTGTTGATGGGTGCAGGTGTGAATAAGATGGAAAAACTGAAGTTGGAACCATAACCGGAACTTTAGTTCGTGCATAAAATCACAATCCAGTCGTCAGTTTCAACTCGATTTACCTGAGCCATTCGTGAAGAGAAAATGCAGAAAATGGGGGAGCAACGAGTGACTTCACGAAATGCTTTCTCCAAGGAATGAATTGTTTAGCCTCCGTCAGTACACCGGATCAAAATTTGAACTTAAAGAAAATATGATAATCTGCTTCACTCAACGAATCGTTGGTAAACCAAACGAGCCGTTAAGTGACCCGTCCTAAAGCTAACAGATATGACCCCACTTGAAATGACCCACAAAAAAACTGCACTGCCAATTTGAGTCTTGAGGAACGTATAGAAAGTTAACTTAACCCGACCCATGACTCGCAATTGAGAGAAGTTTCAAAATTAAAATCAAAAGAATCCAATTTCATTTAAGACTCCCATTAAACTCACACATCATTCAAAGCTTCAATTTCCATCTTCTCTTCTCCTTCTTCCTCACTCAACCTCATCAAGAATACCATTGATAAATGTTCATCACCGCACGTTACAACCGATATTGCACTCCACCTCTAATAACTAAAAATTGTAAGTAATCTTCCCCACACAAATAATTTGAATAATTCTACAATCAATCAAGAAATTTCGAAGACCCATGTATGAATGAGCTGTATGCATTTCTGATTTATATTGTGTTTTTACGTGCCTTTGTGATGTAAATAAACCCAAGGAAGTGTAAAACATTGGTTTTCGATCATGTGGTCACATGGGTTGATTTTTAATCGTAGTTTTTGTGCCCGTGGAATTGAAAATCGGAAAGAAGAGGAAGATGAATAGTGAAGAATCCTCGCGACGAGGGCCACATCACGAGTCGTTGGGTCACCAAACGACTCATCATTTAGCTCGTGCTGAGCTGGGAAATTAAAATGCCGAGGCTGGGTGTACTTAACGAGTGACCTAACGACTCAAGGCCTGCAACGACTCGCTGGGATCAATCGTCACACACCGAACCTATTTGAAAAATGTCCAATCCAGTAACGAGATCTTCACGAATCGCCGTGGGCACTCATCAGTCACCCGTCGCACCACTAGACCAAACCTAAAAATATTTTTGGTTTCATCTTCTCTTATGTACTAACATTGTTTCCACAAGTACAATGGCTCCACGAGGTACACCAAAGAAGGGTCAAACCAAAAAGCAGGTACCTGAGCGCATTCAACCATCATACTGAAGACTACGAGATGATCCATACTTCTCCTTAAGAGTCGAGTGGCTCTAAAGCAGGAATATGAAGTACCTGGAGGGAGCAGCCTAAAGGATGAGGACGACTGGGTGGCTAGGCTCAAAAAAGTTTCAAAACTCGATACCCCGGTCGATACTCCCATTCCACTAGGCAAAGCAGATCGGCCACTCACACAAAATGAAAGCATTAGGGCCGTTGCCGCACTGTTCTCGAGGCCCTGGCGCCTAGAACAATACAGAGAGTTGATGAGTCACATGCCCAAAACAGGGAACTCCCGACAATGAGTTGGATCGAGACATCGGGCACACATCAAATGAGCAACCGAGAAATGTGAGAAGATGGTGTGTCCATGGCACGCGGCTATATACAACCGAGATATCGCTCCCAATGACAAAGGTAATCCAAAGTGAAGCATTTACGAGGAGCCAAGGCCGGACACACTGTGTTGAAAGACCTTCCGAGCTACAAGCGGTCTTTGATAAATACAAGTTCGGGTTGTTGACCGAGCTATCAGTAGCTACAGCCTCATGCTCGGTCCAAGAGTTTTATGAAGCATATGCAAATTTCACGCGCAGCGGCTAAGTACCAGGAGACCAGGATCGGGTTGCTTTTACTACATTGAATCAAGTGATGGTGCGTGAGACCTCGCTTGATATATCTCGAGAGACGAGTTTCCGTGATGCCTATGGGCCGATTTTCACACTGGATGAAAACTGAGAGTTTGATCATAGGCTATCTAAGCTAAGGAAAGTCAAAACAAAGAAGTTGAATAGCATGGAGTAGATACGCGAAGAGACGCGGCTTTCCCGCATCATCACACAAAGGGGTTGTTAGTTGAATGGTTGCATGGTACCGAGTCAGCGTATAAAGAAGGCCACATCAACTTTCAAGCAAAATTTTGGTGGTCACCGGTGAGGCACGTGGTGGTACTAACAAGTAATGATAATATACTCTCACTCCATGTAGCAAAGACTGTAGCCAAAGATATAATGGAGGTGGGTATGAAATCAATTTCCAATTCATCGCTTACAGATTAGAGAGCGGGCTATAAAATGATAGTACGATGATTCCCTTCCCCCCTCGCTTTATTGATAGACTTTTTCTAGAGTCCTCGGAGTGCCGAATTGCTACCGCTGATCGAGAATGGTCGTTCGTAAGATTACCGATATTGAGTTGATTAGATATGATATAAACCCTAGATCGAGGGTGATTCCAGTATCTCGCATCCGCTCGGAGCGACCATAAATAGCAGGCATTTGGCAGCTGGATGCGTGACCGATGCAGCATGCCATCGAGTTAGCGATCGAAACAGGCGCAGATCAGTAGTCAAGCCGAGGCTACAAATGCAACACGATACCTCCACACCTCGCCGATGTTCCTAAATCATCACTACGGTATAAAGAGCATCCACCATCAATCGAACCTCCACGATCCACCACAAACATCTAGTCATAAGAGCACAGAGTTTTTGCTGATATGGCTAAGCTGCCAACTGTTGGAGAAGAAGCGTGCACACATGGCTCTACATGTCAAAGTCTTGATGGAGCAGTTAAGTCATGGGTGTCAAAGGAGCTGGAGACATTGTCTGGCTTGTTGCATGGGCGACTGGACGCTTTTGAGAGAAGGATGGACGAGCGCCTGCACATATCTACGCAGTTATCGAGACGGTACTCGCAGCTCGAGCGCACATCCGAGGTGCGTGTGACTTGGCCACATGACAGAGCAGTCGCAGCATCTCCACCGATATTCCCTATGATTGATGATGAATTTGAAGAGGAGCTACCACTGATTTTTTATTTCATCACTTGAGGAGTTTCGTGGCACATGATAAAGGAAGAGGCTCTGGCGAGGAGGCAAGATGATGTTGATGCATCTCTCGCTCCCGCAAGAACCGGAAAGCAAGTGGCACATGACACAAGGGAACCGGCATGTTTAGGATTTTATTTTGTGTTTTTGTTTTTTGTGTGTCGTTTCTGGAAGAAAGCTAGGAAAACCGAAATCAAGAGCTAAAATTGTTTCGATATTTTGATTTTTTGATAATTTGACACCCTCCGCACTCAGATACGCGTATGTGAGAGTTGACATGCATGACCTTGTGAATCTTTTATGAAATTGAAACTATGAACTTGTTTATCATTGTACGGCCAAATTTCTAAACTAGCGATTAGTAGAATTGGATGATGTTGACCATGCTATGTGAAGTGAGGTTTGATAGTCAATCTGCTGTGTGTGTCAATCTATAACTTGCCCGGTTAGTCGTACGAGATAAAGGATAAGAATTAGAAAGGATCATAGGCTATTTTTGTTTTATAAGTCCACTTTAGCCTAAATGACCTACCAAAGAAAATAAAATCCTCGATCCAAATGTTTGAGCTAAATTGACCCTTTCTTTCGTTCACACCAATTCACCCGCCCGATTTTATTATGAATGAACCTGCTTTTGGCTCCCGGTCCTCCTTACACAGAACTTCCAACTCGTGCAAATCACCTAAGTTGAGGGTGGCTATGATAGGGGTGAGTAAGAAGAAATGTGGTGGAAGTAAAGTGGGTAGTGAAAAGAAGGAAAAGAGCTGTGTGGTATGCATGATGAAAAAGAAAATAAAAATGTTGTCAAAAAGAAAAGAAAAGAAAAATGACGTGCGACATTAATAAGTTTTTTCTCGAATAAAAAGTAAATCGTATCCGTGTGTTGTCTAAAGCAAAGAAAAGGAAAGCAAATTAAAAATGGAAAAAGGGAGAAAATAGAAATAAAGGTGAAAAGTGGAGTAAAAAGGCGTAGTTCCAAGGAGGGTCATTAAAATTCATATGTACCAAACCCGAGCCCGAGCCTATGTTACAAGCCGAGAAAGTCCTATAGTGATCCTAGCTACTTGTCCGAAACTCAAGGTATTGAAAGTAAAGGCAAGCCTATGGTATTGTATGCACACACTTCGAATTTCTTTATGAGAGTGAGTGATCTTACCAAGTCCCAAGAAAAATATACGAGTTAATCATATACACATGTGCGAGTGTGGGACTTTTGAGGCGAGCACTTGGTCAACAAAATCATCCGCAAATTGAGCCGAGGCAAAGTGTTATAGATTTATGTGCGTGGTCATAGTGACAAGATTTTGCCATGTTTAGATTCCTCTCGTGTTATGGTTGGAAATTTTGCATATGCATAGTGTTTTGAAGTTGATACAATGAGGGAGGGGTTAGAAAATTTGATTTTGATGTATAAAAATGACTGTTGTAAGTTTTCTAAAGTTTTTCCGATTGAAGCATCGAAGTAGATTGTTTTTTTGCTTTATTTTTTTGCATGAGAACATGCAAAGTTCTAAGTTGAGGGTGTTGATGTGCCGTGATTTTACTAACTTTGACACTTAAAACCAAGAAATCATGGACATTCCGTACATTTAGAATGCGTATAAGGTAGTTTGTGCTTAATGTGCAGGAAAATGTACGAAGTGAATTTTGTCGAATTAATGCCAAAACAACCGAAACGTGATCGTAGACACATAACGAGTCATTGGAAGGAGGCATGACCCGTCACTGAGGCTGGGAAAAAGATGAAGTTTTGAGTTAAGTAAAACAATGCACTTGACTAGTTGAGGAACGACTGTTACACCCGGTAACGAGTCGCGAGGTCAACCGTTAGGGATTTGAAGAGAATTTCAACCAAAGGTTCTTGAAGTTGGATGAGAGACACGATGAGCCCGCGTTGTACGGTCGTACAAGCAACATAGTGGCTCTTTTTAAGAACTTGAATGTCGAACCTAATAGAATAAATATTTGGGTGAAACCTTTTTAGATGTTAATTTATTACAACTACAAATACCAGTGAAGACAAAAGTGTAAGGAGAAGTGTGTGTGTTTTGCAAATATATTTTTATACTAAACAAGCTATCTATACAATTGAGTCTTAACTATGGACGAGCATGCCGAGGCTACAAAGAACATGCGAAGAAACGAACTATCAATATACGTGGTTTATCTTTCTCCTATTAAGTTGGGGTCTACTAATGCCTATGGATTAAAACTTCAGATTAACCCAACTTAAGAACTGCGAATCCTTCCACCTACATTTTCGTGATAAGAAGGAATTCAAGTTCAGCTATACAAACCGATTCCACACATGACTAATACGACTTTCTGTGCATATTTCATCCCGAAGGTAAATCAATTCCCAATTTTCCCAAACCAAGAAAAGATCATATCCTACACCACAACTTTCATATTTCTTATCTTTAAGGTGAAACCGACTTGGATTTACATTAACATTAATGATATTAATGTAGTAAGAACAAGAATTAAATAGAACAACCATGGAAGAAAAGAGAAAAATAAACCAGCAATCAATAATTACATTTCAACACAAAGTTCATAACCTCAACAGAAGAAAGAAATTAGCTACCATTTGTGGATTGAACATCGTTAAATGAGTGTTAATCATACAAACAATTAAAAGGAGAAAGAAAGGGATAGAGTAAAACCCTAAGAATTTCGTCCGAACCGCCTCGTAACCCACGTTCTTGCTCCACTCAAGTCGAATAATTAAAAATGCCTCCTAAGTGTTCTATTTATACTAGGGATAAATTTTCCTCGGGACAATAGCAACGTGTCACGTGAGTGCATCGCGGAGACCGCCCCGTGACACGGCAAACGCCAAGCTCCTCCGCTGAAATTGTCCGCCCGGTAATTGCTTCCAACGTGGCACGCGGCATGCACGCAGCACACCTAACGGCTACTTGCACCGACCCTCTCTCGAAATGCAAAGTCCGGAGAATTAATCCCAACGTGGCACCCGCCCGATCGCGAACCCTCACCGGAATTTATTGGAATTTCATCCTGTGCAGAGTATCCACATTAGTCATGTCACGCGCCCATCGCGAGCCCTTTGTGATCCTTTAAGTCACCCAACCGCTTCCTTGCTTGCTCCCAGTTCATCTTCGATTTCTCCCAACATGTCATTTTCAACAAAAGCATGTTTTTCCCGCAAAACAACGCTAATCATGTTGGTTAGTATAAAATCACACTTCCGTACATTTTACATGAGAATGTACACACATTATTAGACAAACAAGGCAAAAGTTATACATTTGAGTATCGAGTTGGCATATAAATATGCCTTATCACCTACCCCACACTTAAAATCTTGTTCGTCCAATACTTATACACCTCATGAAATTGATATCCCATCATGGCTACTTAGGCTCGACAATCCGAACTACTTGCTTATACCGATTATGTTCAAAGCAAATCATCAAGAAAACATGTAATGGGTATCATTATTACAATGACACTTAATAAATCAAGACCTCCTAGCACAAGAATCGACTCGATACCCGCAAACCCATGCATATTAGCTTCACCAAGATATCCGACACTCTAATTTATTCTATCATCAAACACGTGCCTCACACAATAAGAGAGATTCCCCTGTTTTAATCACATGAACTCGAAGGAAATTCATGTCGGGGTATATATATGCACACAATTTCGCTCACTCTCCCAAACGAATTCACATGCATTGCGTCATGACCCATAAGCTTGCCTCTAGTGTTTTACTCCAATAATATAAGGATGCATGATGTAAGATCATGTAGGACTTAACGGGTTGTAATGTAAGCTACTTAACTAGTATATACCGGGCTAACCAACAATAGTAACTAGCTTACGCTTTTTCACACATCCCATCAAATTCCAAAGATTTTCTTCCTTCCTACTTTTCTCAAGTTTATCCTCATACTTATCACCATCTCTTTAACACACTGGGATTAATCGACGAGGAAAGCTGAGTTAAACAACTTCCTTTCCTTCAACTCTGCCATTTCACCTCGACTCTTTTTTTCTTTTCTTTTTTTCTTTCTTTCTTTTTTCACTTTTCTTTCTTTTTATCACTTCACTGACACCATCGGAAAATTTTACATTTTCTTGAGCGCTTAAGAGCTTTGATGGTTTAAGGACTATGAAAAGAAGAGGTTCACTAGTTCACAATTCTTTTCGACAAAAGAAAATCAAAAGAAAAATTTATCAAGGCTAAAGGCTCAACGGCTGACTAGGGTTTAATCTTCAAGGTAGATATGAAAAGAAAAACAAGAACATTTTTGGTTGACAAAGAAATGCCTACATCCTTTCCTACACTACACTTCCTTCTATTTCGCTTCGCATAATCGATGTGCAAGTTCTAGACAATCGACAAATTAGCATGAATGAACAATTTCTCACTATACACTCGATGCACATGTCGAACTCAGATGACTTCACGTATTCTTTAATCGCCTAATCACAAGAATTCAACAAGCCTCAATCACACCGACCGAATTTACTAGCATAAGTGCCTACATATGTACAAAAATTTTACATGCTTTCTACGAATCATCTTTGCTATATAATTATGTACAACATGCAACAAGGATGTCTGAGCCATAGAGTAGCAACATGCATGGGATACAACCAAGAATCCAACTAAAAAAACAAACTAAAGGAAAAATTTAAAAAATAAAAACGAAAATAAAAATGAAATATAACTACTCCTATCGACTTCATTCCCTTAAGACGGCTCGTCATCCATCCATCATAGAGAAGGGTCACTATTTACTACTTCTGGGCTCAATGGGACTCTTCTAGAAAAGAACGAAAACAAACTCCGAGAAACCCAACCGAAAAATAAGCTAATAAATTTTTTTAAAATGTCGATGATTTCGACAAAGACTATTTACATATCGGGTTAACATCATTCCACAAAGACACAACAACAATTTCACACAACAATATTTACAAGAATGAACGATACATAAAACAAGAGTCACCCAAAACAAACACGACAACAAGACAGAACATGAAGATATACAAAAGAAGGAATATTCAAGACTCAACTACTCCCACCCCACATTTTAAAATCGAACACGTCCCCAGTGTTCATACAATTACAAATGTAAAGGTGGTTCGTGAAACTCCCCGATCACCAGTATTCCACTTCTCATCCGGCGGCCGCCGCCTCATCTCCCATATCTCGGAAGCCCCACCGTCATCCTCCTCCGGCCTGCCAACGCCTAACTTGCGATTGTCTCCTCGTCCGTGGGGACGTCATCTATAGGCTTCACAAAAGCCGGGCCCACCCGACATAAAGCCGCCCGGCATTCTCGCCTAATGGGTAATCTAAGTCGAGCCGCCATACCAGCCCTCCATTAATGCCTCCCGCCTAGCGCGTAGCCGGAGTATCCGTATCCCGAATACGCGGACATATATTGATCGCCCCAGCATGTCGCCGACCAATGTGAGAATAGGCTCCATGAGGGTGCTCTGTGCCTTAGTTTTTGTGACATCAATGCGACACCGCTCCATCTCATGGGATGTAATTTGTGGCCTCGACCTCAAGGCCAGACCCGCCTGCCAGCCAGCCCCGTCGACCGTACCGCAGTCTTGACGCACCTGCCTCTTCATGGTGGATATGATCACCGCCCGACATTGATCTCCGCCCCCCTTCATCGTGGCGTATACCACATACACGATCCTGTGTCACATCTGCCATGTGCACTCTAATCAAACAGAGCAACGATCTTAAGCCGATTCTGGCTTCCCGCGTTCATCTCGTGCATGGGGAAGGGCTCGATGAGCCTCTTCTCTTGTGTCAAGCCCAACGTGCCGTGGACCGAGCTCATACGCGTCCGATATCCGCATAAGGTGGAGTGATGTTCAACGCCGAGTACGCGGGCGTTCGTATTTTGCGCCCTAGGATGGCATTGAGGTGGTGAGGCTCCAATGTGAAGATTTGGCCCCTCATTCGATGGTGTGACTCCTCAATGTCGGGTTCCAGCTAAGCGTGAATTCCTGATCAAGTGCAGTTGCACTCCTCGTTGAAATGAAACGAGCCCATGAAATACAATCCTTTGCACCATCCGGGGAACTTCATGCCAATGGTTCACGGCAATATGTTCCTGGGAAGTATTCGTTTTCTTTATGTTTGGGCGCATCAATTTTTCCCCTCTTAGTCACCCACCGTGTCTCCATACGGCTAAGGCCTGGCCGCGTGGAACCGCGCAGGCCGGGCTGACCGCCGGCTCCTAGCCTCGGCTTTTCTTCCTAGCGCCGATGTTGATGCTACTTCCCTTCCCTTGTCCTCGCCGTTGTGACATTGTCGCCAAAGAAAACAGACAAGAATAATGCTACGAATTAACTTAGCTTTTGACTAAGGTTGGGTTTTGGCTCGGCCACCCCACACTTAGTCTTTAGCTCACATTATGCATATCGGCAAGAACACCTTTATTCTAATTTACAAGAAGATACAAAATCTAAAACATCAACAAAAGTAAAAAAACATAAACAAAATCGCCTCATGCCTTCTTAAAATTGACAAGAGCAATCAATGTACTACTCGCACAGATGTACTAATTTCAACATACTATCAATAGTCATTTCATTACATGGCACTCGCCTAGAAGAAAACAAGAAATAAGAATATTTCACAAACTCAAACTAAGCAATTTCAATTTTCATGTAATTCGATGAGCTCTTGGAATTTCACCCAATTTGCACCTCCCGATACTGCATCGCTTTCTTAGGCATACAATGCATAAGCATAACACAAATTCATTCACCCAACATGCACAACCCACAATTTTTCAACAATTCCTCTTCTCAATTCAATTTTTTCAACTTCACAATCCAACCCTAACTACAATTTAGCACAAAATTCATTTAAGCATTTCCAATTAACGAGTTCATATGATCACAACGATACTACGAACACAATTAACAACAACCCAAATGTATTTAAGCTCAATTTTATATCAAGGGCATTGATTCATCCTGTTCATGCTAAATCAAATTTTAGCTAAAATTGAAGTTGAGTTCAAGACATACTCGATTCGATTAAGACGAAGGAAAAGTTTCGAGAAATTTACCTTATGCCGTGACACGTTAAGGGGGAGGGGATTTTTGGGGTATTGTCGCTGAGGGTAAAGAAACATAGGAGAAATGAGGGGTTTTGGGGTTTGTGTGGAAAAATCAAGGCGGGTCGCCCGGCGGACTCCGCACTCCGACGCGATTAACACGTCAATCGGTCACTGAGGTAACGCGGAAAGCATGCCCTCCGTGACACTGAGCTATCGCTGGTGCATTCTCGAATTTTTTAAACCCTGTGTTTTAGTTTCAACGTGTCACGAGGGTAACGCGTGACGCCCTCCTCCGTGACACGGGAGCCATCGCGCAGCTCACTGCTTTGCCACTTAAAATATTTCTTACCTCATTTTTCTCCTTTGCATTCCCTTGCATTTTTTCCTCCGTTTAACCCGTAAAACATCTTACCACACGAATTCGCTAAAATTCCCAATTTAGAGAAACAACAATATTTTTATTTTTCTAGTCATACACTTATACTAAATAAAATATTAAATAAAAAAAAATCTTTTTCTTTCTTTTTTTTCTTCATAGTGTACAAGCCATAATTACATTTCTCACTTGCTGCTCTCCAGGTACGCCCGGTTTACCGCTCCCGCCGACGTCATTTGAGCTCATTCGCCCTAGGTGACTCCGACGTTTCTCACGACGCCCCCACCCTCATCAAACTTACCTCTATCGGGGTCTCTCCCTTTAGTTCCTCGTTGCCCAATGCCCCGAGGCGACTCGGCCGTTGCTCAAGCACGCGATCAACGAGAGTTTCATACACTAGCCGGAATTTGGTGGCCTTGTACACATCGAACACCTCCACCTTGTCATGTGCTTCGCATCAAGCACTCACCTCGCAGCTACATCTAGCGAGCGCTTCCTAGCTAAGCCAAGAAAGGTCATCCCAAAATAAATGGGACTTCCCGAGTCCGCTCAAAGTCCAAAGACAACAAAAATCCACCTGGAAGATTATGGAGCCGACTTGCACTAGCACGCCCTCCAATACCGTCTCGGTCTTGCTAAGGAACGACCGCAAGCCGCAAAATCACCGTCGTAGGTCTAGACTTCCTAGACCTAACTTCTTAAATACCGAAGGCATCAAGTTAATGCTCGCTCCCAAATCACATAAAACCGCGAGCTCTGACATTTTGCCCGATTGTCAATTCAATTGTGAAGCTCCTGTGATCTTTTGAGCTTCGTGGGCAACCTAGCTTTTGTATCCTGAAGTGCACTCCTTCTCGTAAGGGCCACCGTGGCATATTCCGCAAGCCTCGCTTTGCTGGCCACGATGTCCTTATGAATGTACTTTGTTACTTGGGCACTCCCCGCAAAACATCAACAAGAGGTAAGTTAATGTACCGTTTGAGCACCTCCATGAACTTCAAGCACACCCTCCTTGTGCTTCTTAATCGCTGAGGGAATGTGTGTGGAGGTCTCGTCTGCTCCAAAGACTTTGTGTTTCCTCATCATTCCCGTCTCTCTCACTTCTCAAGTACCCCGGGTCAAGCCGAGGTGGTCTTTCTGCTCCACCTCCTTCAACCGCAAGCCACTGTGGTCACCGTATTTACTCGGCTGGGTCTGGGATCTCGTATCACCGGGGAGTCCTCCTCTGTACCGGTGTTCCGGGCTCCAAAGAAATTGCCCAAATTGATACTCCAAAGGCCTTGCAGCTGGGGCCGAATATTTACATCACGCTAATTCCGACATGGTCACCCGCAATTGAGCTTGGCTAGCTATCACCTGCTTGAACATCTCCTGCCACCGCCGGATGACGGTGGTGGAGGCGGCATTGTTATTTCGTATTGTGCCCGATAGCCTCGTGGGCTCCTCCTGATTCCACCGCATCCCCGACTCGAACTCGCCCCCGATGGTTGTTGCTACCCCAAGAGAAATTCTGGTGATTCCTCCAGCTTGGAGTTGTAGCTATTCCCATACTCTCCTGCTGGTGATTGCTCGCGGCATTCTACAAAGTTCACCGAAATCGATTTGCTCCACAACACTCACCGCAGTGTTCATCGCTCCCGCACACTTACACCAAAACCGGCCGCACTCGTACACCGCTTGAGATCGTCTCAAGTTCATGTTGCCAAAGTGGGTGTTCAACTGAGTCTGCAAGGCGCCTATCCGTGGCAAATGATAGCCGTAAACCCATCCACTTCCAAGACTCCACCGGCCTTGCTCCTCCCCTTCAAGAGTCCGCATTCCACTCCGATTTCCCTGCAAATACGATTAAGCAAAGTATACGCTCCTTTTTAATAAGTCTTTTCTAAAGCTTTGTCCCCTGCCTAACGTAATCCAGCTTGTGTAAATTTTTGTGTGGGGTTCCAAAACATCTATAAAATTGTGCACTCCAGACATCATTTCGACTGGTGGTGACGGTGACGGCCCCTCAACAATGATTTAAATCTTCCAAGCTTGATACACATTCTCTCCTTCCCTTTGTTTAAAACTTAGAATTTGAATTATAAGTCTTGCTGTTTTTTACCTAGAGAGGGAAAGAATCTGATCAAGAACTTCTTTGCAAGATCATCCCATGTGGTTGTAGAATTCGGTGGCTCAGCATTCAGCCACCTCTTAGCATCTCCCAAAAGTGAAAAATGGGAAAAGTGTAAGCCCTACATAATCTCGTTGACACTCCGGCCGGGATATAGTGTCACTTATCTCCTTAAAAATTCAAGATGTTAGTTAGGGTCCTCGTGAGGGAGACTCCCAGAACGCCCGTCAGGTGCAGCACCGTACCATATTTTGTTTCGCCAATCCTCCCGGCTCAGGTTTGCGAATATTTGATGTAACATTGGCAGCATATGGGATTGCCACATCATGAACCTGGCCTGGCCGTTAATTCCTCGGGCACTAATACACCCCGCACGATTGGTGGGACTTCGTGGTTGCTCCATAATAGTTTGTCTCGAGTAATCGCAATCCTTCTAGAGCTTCTCTCCTTTCGACGATGAAACTATCGCTCCTGGTTTGGGATGACCACCAAACCTTTGTCTCTCGCGTTGTTCAACGAATCCGACATTTCGCAAAATATAGGCTAAGACTGCTGTCAACACTAAAATATTAGAATAGGCAACCAACACGTAAAATAAAAGTAAAATTAAAAATTTCACCAATTGCCTATTCCCAAGAACTTCACAAATAAAAACTGATGAGCTCCGGGCAAGGCATGGTCGGATAAGTAATATAGTGGCTCTTTTTAAGAACCTAGAATACTCTAACCCACAGAATAGAATGCATGGGTGAAACCTTTTTAGATGTTAATTTACTGCCACTACAACAATGAAGACAATGCTGTAAGGAGAAGTGTGTGTGTTTTTGGTAAATATATTTATACTAATTAAGTTATCTATACAATTGAGTCTTAACTATGGATGAGAGCATGCTGAGGCTACAAAGAACATGTGAAGAAACGAACTATCAATATACGTAGTTTATCTTTTTCCTCCGCCGTTAGTCTACTAATGCCTATGGATTAAAACTCTGTTATTTAACCTAACTTAGTTAATCATGAACCTTCCAAATTCCACATTTTCACAGCAAGAAGGAATTCAAGTTCTAGCCATACAAACCGATTCCACATGACTAATAATTTACTCTTCGGGTATATTTCTTATCCCGAAGGCAAATCAATTCACAATTTTTTCAAACCAAGAAAAGATTATATCCACACCACAACTTTCCAATTTCTTGTCTTCTAGTGAAACCTGACTTTCTTTTGGATTTACATTAACATTGGTTGATATTAATGTAGTAAGAACAAGAATTAAATAGAACAAACTCAGAAGAAAAGAGAAAATAAACCACAATCAATAATTACATTTCAACACAAAGTTCATGAATCAAATGAAGAAAGAGAATTAGCCACCATTTGTGGATCAACATCGTTAAACGAAAGTTAATCATACAAACAACTGAAAGGGAAAGCAGAAAGGGATGAGAAAACCCTAAAGACTCCCTGGTCCTTAACCGCCCGTAACCTAATGCTTCTGCCCACCAAGTCGACAATTAAAATGCCCCTAAGTGTTCTATTTATCTAGGGATAAATTTTCCTAAGGTCAATAACGTGTTTGGCTGAGCATCGCTGAGCATCGCTCCGTGACATGCAAACGCTGCTTCTTCCTGAAATTGTCCGCCCGTACTCAGTTCTAATGGTACGTTATACCTGAGCACACTAACGCAACACTCTGCAATCGCTTAATTCTCTCGAAATGCAAAGTCTGGAGAGAATTAATCCCAACGTACACTTGCCCACATGCACCCTCACTGGAATTTGTTGGAATTTTCATCTCAGCAGTATCCGCGATGGCGCCGTGTCACTACTTCACTGCTGTGAGCTCCTTGTGATCCTGCTTCACCAACCAGCTTTCCTTGCCTGCTCCTCGAAGTTCATCTTCATTTTCCAACATGTCATTTTTCTTCACAAAAGTATGTTTTTCCTAAAAACACGCTAATCATGCTGGTTAGTATAAAACACACTTCCGCATAATTTACATAAGAATGTACACACATTATTAGACAAACAAGGCAAAGTTACATTTAGTATCATCGGCATATAAATATGCCTCTTATCGTGACATCACGAAGTCGCTACATGAAGGAAAACTATTCTATGTGCCATCAAATCACAATATCCGTGAAGTGCACTGGACTTTTTGAGAATTGTGACCGCCAAGGACCTAACGACCAGAGCAAGGCACAACGAGTCATTAGGTACCTGTCAAGCCCGGTATAAGAGCCGAGGACGGCCACTGGGAATAAGGTTCCATTCGCCAAAGGATCGAACGATCCCGCCACCAGCCTGCCACCACCTGGCCCGGTTTCTAGTTTTAATTAGGAAGAATTTTGGTATTATAATACCTAGCTTAGGGTTTATTTTTGTATATTTATTGAAAGATTTTTAGACGATTTTGTGAGATTATTGTTGAGAGAATTTTCACATACCTGTTTCTGGATTCAAGACACAAAAGCAATAATTTGATTTTTATTCAATCTACTTGGTTTTTATCTACAACACTGTGTTGCAATTATGATTTCTTCTATATTTCAGATCGCAATAACACAACATGAGTAGCTAAACTATAAAGTGAGGTTTGTGGAACCAAGATGAATTAACACACATATAAAAATACCCAGTGACTTCTGAACTAGGTTTTATTTACGTATTGTTTTTCCTTCTTTTGGATTGATTCGACGGTTGCAAACGTTAAGATTTGCCTTATTTACTACCGATCAAGGAGGTAAAGAATGGTAAAAGGGATTAACAACAGATATTTGAGGCTACTAACCCTCATCTAATAGTTTCGAACTTGTCCTGGATAGCTAATCCGATATTAAGGGTAAGGGGTCACTCAAAGTACACCGTACGCACTCAAGTTGCGTGGTGAAAATCATCTAGATAGGGACCAAGCATTTAGGTGAATCTAACTTTACTAATACGTGGCGTTAAACACCGTATCGTATCACTAGTGTACAAGCCTGGTGGGCAGAAATCTGGAGAACACAACTTCTGGGCCAGTCATAAATTGAATACAAACCAACTTTGATACAAGCATTCATTAATTTTACTTTTATTTATTATTTTATATTTTCCCCCTTTGGAAATAAGTAAATCAATAGTTATGCTTATTCTCTTTAACCTAAGTTCTTGCAATATTTCCCCGTGGATCGAATTCTCAACCTTGTTGGGTTCTATATTAGACACCGACCGCTATATCTCAATTCTGCGAGGGTATAATTTGGGCGACATCAACACCATATGTACCGATGTGTTGGCCGCTAAGTTGGTCACTACTGAGTTGTTGGTGTGGTAGATTGTGATCTCGCCCCGCCGAAGGACACTTAAGCCGTTGTCCAAGCTATCTACACCCAAAACATCCTCTCGTCCCCGAAGACATTCTCCTGGGTGATTTCTACCACACTTAGGCAAGCCGGATACTTGTTCCTGGGTGACGGCCTGGGAGATCTGAGTGCCGCATGACTCCACCCCTCCAATCCCGGAGGGATCGAAGGTTGGGGCGCTCGCAACCGGATGCCGGGCTCGCTACGGCTGGGCGCTACTACCGCTAGACCTCTCGTGCCGAAATATGATTGTCCGGGCCTCTGCCCGTTTGTTCTTTCGCTCCATATCCTTCGCCTTTGAGCCTCAATCGCTAGGGCATAACAATCAAGCCGGATGTGTCCATATCTTTAATCAACATTGTTGTCCCGCACTCCTTGAGTACCAAATTTGACACCAAGTGTAACCAAATATGCGAGCTCCTTGGCTCCTGGGCCACCATCTCCTGAGCGTACTTGAACAAATTTAGTAAACTTGTATACTCCTCCACTCGCCTTTGATCACTTTGTAATATAGGTCCCCAAGTATACGTTTTAACAATTTAAATGAGTCGTGTTTTCGAAGCTATTTGATACATTTTCATGTGATTTTATATAAAAGTGGAAGAGCAAGTGCTAACCAACATGATTAGCCTTGTTTTGTAGGTTTTTGATGACTTTTGAGAGCTAACTATGAGTTGGTGAAGTAGAGGTTTGGAGATCTTAAGGAACACGCAAACGTCGGCAAAGAGGAGGTTTACTCAAAATGTACTACCAAGGTTTAACGGTTACCGCAGAGTGTGTGGTGTGCCTAAGATGCCTCGTCAAGCAGCAGCAACGTGCCACGGCAGGTGCACCGCGATGGACCTGGTGCAACGCGCTGCCCCGGCAGCTGCCACGCCGGGCTAACGCGCAGCAGGTGCTGCCGTGGTCAGTTTCTGGGCGATTTCAGAAAGCTCAAGGATTTCCAAAGTCAGTGGTTTACGGAGGTAATGTTCAAGGTTACACTCCGTGACACGCGTTGTTATTCCGGACAAATTTCTACTATTATAAATAGCAATAATTAGGTTTATTTTTACATATTCCGACTTGTGGAGCAAGAACGTGGGTTACAAAAAGTGTTGAGGACGAAATTCCTAGGGTTTTTCTCTATCTCTTTCTTGTTCCTTTCAATTGCTTGTATGATTAACACTTGTTTAGCTGTTTAATCTACAAATGAGTGGCTAATTCTCTCCTTCTTGCCGAGGTTATGAACTGTGTTGCAAATGTAATTATTGAGGCTATTTATTTTTTCTTTCCATGGTTGTTCTATTTAATTCTTTATTCCTACTACATTAATGTCTCGGCCAATGTTAGTGTAACCAAAAAGTCCTAAGTTCACCGAGGGCAAGAAATTGGAAAGTTGTGAATTAATAGGATATGATCTTTTCTTGGTTCTAGAGAATTGGGAATTGATTTACCTTCGGGATAGAAATATAAATTCAAAGTCGTATTAGTCATGTGTGAACCTAAGCCAGACAGAACTTGAATTCCTTCTATCACGAAATGTAGGTGGAAGGTTCATGATTCTGCTGGGTTAAATACGAGTTTTAATCCATGTGCAAGAGTTCGACTAGCAACCTGGAGGAAAAGATAAACCACGTAAATTAATAGTTCATTTTTTCACATGTTCTTCGTAACCTCAAAGATGCTCTCATCATAGTTAAGACTCAATTGTATAGATAGTTTAGTTTAGAATAAAAATTATATTTCTCAAAACAAACAACTTTTCTTTACGCTGTTGTCCTCATTGTTAGAGTTTTACTAAATTAACACTTGAAAAGGTTTTACCCCGTAGTCCAGTCCCTGTGGGTTCGACATTCCTGCTTCTAAAAGAGCCACTATATGGCTGGTACGACCGTACACTTCATGCTCATCAAGTTTTTATGCCGCTGTTTGACGGCACCCAGAAAATATATTTTTTCTTAAGTGTTAGTTAACGACTATACAAGCGTTGACAACGTTTTTTAATTTTATGTTATTTTAAAAGAAAAAAATATATATATATTTTTGATTGTTTTTGGATACCCTTTCCGAACATGACATCTTGGAACATAAATGGTTTAAATGGTGAATATTCATACTTCAATGAGTCTGTCTGACTTCTGAGGACACTACTTGTGGCAACACTATAACACTAACATATGCGGTCAAGATGGCCATCGGGATGGTCGTCTGGTCGCATACTCCCATCCCCTGCTTCCCTACTATGATCCTTCTGTTGTTTTTGCTGAATATAGGCATGATGAAAATGAGGACTTGGGACGCCAAGCCGAATAGAAGACATGCCAAACGTATGCTTGAGCAAAATGTATAACGAGGGAGGTGATGGAAGAATGAGAATTAAACACAGAGAATGGAAGGGAAGCTCTAAAAGGATGAGCTTTAAATTCACTGAGATGATTGCCGAGGCCGGCTTGTGACGAATTGGTGTACGCTTGTAGGCGATATTCATGAGGAACCACAAGGAGGAAGACAAGGGTGAATTGTCAAATGAAGCCCGACATTTAGAACCTCTCGAGTGTCCCCGTGAGGAGCTCATACTTGTAGAAAATCCATTCAGGGAGAAGAGACGAGTATACACCATTTGCAAATACCGGAGTGATAGATGTTGATGCGAAGGAGAGGTATACAAGCAGGGGTCAATCATGACATGCTTTCAAAACTAAGGTGCATTGGACTCACTCAAGCATTTCACTTGAGTTTGGTGAGAAGCATTGAAATAGAGTCTTCCAAGACTGTAGAGAAATGTCTAGAGGAGGACCAAGCCCCGTACATTTTGGAAATTTGGCTGATTATAATGGAAAAATGACTTCACTTACTTCTAAGGACCAATAAACACTTCAAGTAACATCTACTTGTCTCATAATTTTTCACCACCACCCCTAGAACATAAGAGAAAAATTGGAGAAGAAATTAGGGTTGGTGATTCATATCCTCAAGGTGGAGGAAAAAGTGGTGAAACTTGACACGCCGTACGCGACGTAAAATTAGGCGTCGCTTGGGAGGCGGCAACCCAAGGGCACCAGGCAAATTGTTACTTTTAAATTGCTTGCATTTTTATTGATTTTATTTATTTTCATCTTTGTTGTTTTTGGTGGAAAGTTGCTACGATGGAGTTTCGAGTACCCGTGAAGCGAGGAAGCTAACAAGCGCTAAGAGAAAGTGGGTGAACACCCACTTGTGCAAATGGTCTAAAGCATACAAGGGCTAGGCCTAAAAGGCCTCAAAAAGGGAGTATTTCTCACCCTCTGAAATGTTAATTTGATGTTATGAGGACATAGCATGATTTAAGTGTGGGGTGAGGGAAATTTCAAGGAAATTTCAAAAATTTCTGTGCTTAACAAATTTTTGGTGAATATAATGCTTGTGGAAAAAAAATTATTTGGAGAAATTTGAAAATTTTTGTGAGTCAAGCATGAATTCATCACCCGTTGGTTTTTCTTGCCTGCCTTTTCCGATGGGGGTCTTTAAACCGAAGAATAAATTTTTGCTTTTATTTTTATTTTTTATTTTTTTTATTTTATTTGTCTATACATAATGTTTTAGTCATCGTTAGGGACTGTTTCCGACGATGGATGGACGACGACCGCCTTGAGGAAAAAATTAGTCCATAGGTTTTGATTTTTGAACCATAGCTAACAGATGTTTGATATTCTTATTATGTGTTATATATGGTCAGAAGATGCAAGTATATGTAGAAAGCATGTAAATGTATAACTTTGTTTGAGACACTTAGGCTCTGAACTTGACTCGATATGATTGAAGCTAATTTTAAATTCTTGTGATTAAGCCGAGCAAGAGTCCGCCGAATGTGTCTTCTAATTGAGCATGTGCAAATGAGTGTAAGGTTTTTTGAGCATTCGTGTTATTGTGGAATGTCTAGAACTTGTCTCGGTGTGTGTATGAAGGAATGAAGGATGTGAATTGTAGGAGATGATTTAGGCATTTCTTTGAATGAACCTAACCTTATCCCTCATTTTACCTACCTTGTAATATTAATCCGAGTCACTCTATCAGCGCCTTAGCCTATTCTTTGGTAGCCGCAACATAAGCTAAATCCCTTTTTATTCTATTTCATTAGCCTTGAATCTGATCCTAAACTCTTAAGCGCTTAAAGAAGAAAAAACTGAAAGAGGAAAGGAGTGAGAAGAATGAAAAGAAAGGAAAAGTGAAAGTTGTAAAAAGTGAGAAAGGTCAAAGGTGCACTTGGGTAAAAATGGTGGATTATTAGTAAGGAGTAAGAAAACAAATGAATAAAAAAATTATTTATACAACTCCTTACTAATGAGCTAAAAGTGCCTAAAAGAAATGGGGAGCAAAAGAGGAAAAATAAAACTACCAAGGATAAAGAGTACCAAATAAGGGAAGGGAAGTTCACAATGAGGGAGTGATGTATAGAAAGCGCTTAGGAAGATAGTCACTATCGACCGCGTCAGTACCTACCTACACCGGGAAGTTACATTACAACCTAAAAAGTCCTAATTGATCCTACATTCGCACATCCTCAAATTAGTGGAATACAACACTAAGGGCAAGCTTATGGGTCATTACATGGTACATGTGAATTCTTTGCGAGAGTGAGTGAAATTTGATTTATGTTCCCACACATGTTGTGATGTAAAAATTATTGTTAAGTGCAGTGAGCGGGGTAACTTCTTTCCGTGAGGGCACATGTTTAATGAAGGATAAAATTCATGTGGGATTTCTTAATCATTGATCGACATGAGTTTGCTAATATTGGGAGTCGATTCGAGGTCGAGAAGTCTTAACATAGTTGTATTTCATAGCATGTTTTATTTTTAGCTTGTTATCTTGGGCCAATCATCATAGCCCGTACCTAAATTAACTTGCTAGATTAGTTATGTGTGAGTCTTCATTCACATGAGATGTAAAAAGGTTGTTCGAGGACGAACAAGACTTTAAGTGTGGGGTTGTGATAACTAAAATAATATAGGTCCCGATACGCTTTATAACTTAAAATGAGTCGTGTTTTCTAAGCTATTTGATACATTTTCATGTGATTTTATATAAAAGTGAAGATAGTGCTAACCAACATGATTAGCCTTTGTTTTGTAGGTTTTGATGACTTTTGAGGAGTTAAATCATGATCGGGTGAAGTGTAGGCTTGGAGACGGAAGAAACACGCAAACGCCGGCAAAGAGGAGGCTCAACAGCCTCGCCCGCGCTGCCGCAACGTGCTACTCAGTGTGTGCCTAGCATGAGCTCCCTCGCACGCTGGGCAACGTGCCACTGGGCAGGTGGCACCGCGATGGACCCGTGTAATCAGCGCCGTCTGCACGTGCCACGCCGCTAACGCGGCGTGGTGCTGCTGTGGTCGAAGCCTGGGCGATTTTAAAGCCTCCGTGATCGTGCCATGTCACGGAGGCAATGCTCCGCGTTACACCGTGACACGTCGTTTGTTATTCCGGACAAATTTCTACTATTATAAATAGCAATAATTTTAGGTTTATTTTCACATATTCCCGACTTGGTGGAGCAAGAACGTGTTTAGCAAAGTAATGGTGACTCAAATTCCTAGGTTTTTCTATCTCTTTCTTGTTCCTTTCAATTGCTTGTATGGACAATACTTGTTTTAGGATGTTTAATCCACAAACGAAGGGCTAATTCCTTTCAATAGGTTATGAACTTTGTGTTGCAATGTAATTATTGAAAGTGCTGGTTTATTTTCTTTTCTTCCATGGTTGTTCTATTTAATTCTTGTTCTTACTACATTAATGTCCGGCCACGTTAGTGTAAAACCAAAAAGTCCAGTTTCACCCGAGAGGGCAAGAAATTGGAAAGTTGTGAATTAATAGGATATGATCTTTCTTGGTTCAGGTCATACGAAATTGATTTACCTTTCGGATAGAAATATACTCCGAAAGTCGTATTAGTCATGTGTGGAATCGGTTTCAGACATAGAACTTGAATCTCTTCTTATCACAGAAATGTAGGTGGAAGGTTCATGATTCTTAAGTTGGGTTAAATACTTCTAGAGTTTTAATCCATAGCAGTAGCTCCGACTAGCAACCTGTGAGGAAAAGATAAACCACGTAAATTAATAAATAGCTTCATTTTTTTCACATGTTCTTCGTAAACTCGCATGCTCTCATCATAGTTAAGACTCAATTGTATAGATAGTTTAGTTTAGTATAAAAATATATTTCTCAAAACAAACAACTTTTCTTTACGCTGTTGTCCTCATTGTTAGAGTTTTACTAAATTAACACTTGAAAAGGTTTTACCCCGTAGTCCACTCCTTTGGGTTCGATATCTGCATTCTTAAAAAGAGCCAATTATATTATTTGTACGACTCGTACACTTACGCAAGTTCACGCCTTGTTACCCCGTCGCGAATTCATAAACTCGCCATCTTTGCCTCCTCACTCCCGAGCAAAAAACTCCGTCCAGAAAGCGTATGGAATTCTTCCCACCCACTAGTCCTCGCTCTCCCGCTGGCCGCCCTCTTTCCACTAGTCATGCCTGACCCGAGCCACCCCTTTAGCCGGTAGGCAGCCGTGTCGCCGCCACAGAGCTAACACCCATAATGCGAGTGATCTTCCCGACCTAATCCATGAATGCACCTCCACTACTTTCGATCTCGAAAAGATGGAGGGTTTATACGGTGAAGTCCCGCACTCATAGCCGATGCGACTCCATTGGTGTTCACTGTACCAATTCGCCGGTTCACCTGTCAGTGACTATTTGGGCCAAGACATCGGCCACCAAATTCTAAGCAGATATTGAATCATCTCGAGAACTGCTTCGGGGTCGTTGGCCGGGTCTCTATTAGTGTTACCGCTCCTTCTTCCATTTCTAAGTGTCACGAGGGTATGGTTCACCGAAACAAAACAAAGCACGAGTTAGAAGGCGCTGGAATTTAACTTTAACGCACGATAGCAGTATGAACAAAAGAGAGCTTTCCTAATAATATCTTATAGCCTCGGGTCATGGGCATGGCGTGCTTCATACTCATGAAAGGACTCTACTCGATGCGCCACTTCTCGAGGATACTTAAACTTAGTGCTCGATATCAAGTTTTGCCACTCCTACTACACTCCTAGATGTAACACAAGATTTAAAGTCAAGTGACCCAAGTCAACCCTGATTTATCATACACTAGTATTCTGCGTAAAACTATATATATATATAAATTTTTGAAGCTTTGAAATAACAGCATAAGAGTATTTGAGAAAATAAACTAGAAGAAAACATTAGAATTTAAAACATTTGAAGTCCGAAATTAACTCGTGTCTAAAAGCCTTCTAACCGATGAGTTGTCGGTGCCCCAGTAACTCTAAGTCTAACTAAAAATAATAACTCAACCGAAAGAAAGTAAAACAAGTGCCCTCGATTGATGAGGACTCACACTTCATCAAGTACTGAGAAGGATTTGAATCGCAATCAATGATGTTGAATTTGGGAACCTGCTGCATGTATCATGAAATGATACAAAGATAGCATGTCGCATTTTGAATGCATCGAAAAGCGGAGAAAACATATATGAATATAAAGTATGAATTGAAATGACATGCAAATGCATCAATGTAAATCAATCAACTACCGATTTAAACTAAAATGGCCGATGACCTTGCCGATGGTCAAAGACATGCCCTAATTCTCGAATACTGGCCCGGAGAGACCATGCTAACCGATCTGAAATAAATGAATCACACAATCGTGATGTAACTAAACCGATTAGTGAGAATTCCATAACCGATATAAAACATGTGAGCTTGTGATGTGGAGTCCGAGGTATACACCCCACCAAAGAGGACCCAATATACCTTTCCATGGTATAAAGGCATGAACTGGATGATCACCAAAGTTTGGGGCCAATCAGGCCAAGTATTGTAACCTACGCCAGCAATGTAGTTCCCAGGAACCCGGGTGCGCTGGGAACCCCGGCCCGCGCCTCGCTAAGTCCTACTCCTACCGAAACCCATACTGCACGCTAAGCAGATAGCTTCAAAATTGGGGTCCAAGACTAGTCGTGACATATAACTTAAAGTACCCTCGAGAGTCTTATCGACTGCATTCTTAAACTGGGTTCTAGATCGCGTAGCTACTTATTCGAAGCTCAGAATCGTCTAGGAACAACCGTAACATAATGGGTCCTCGGGCTGGTTAGAGCTATATAACTAAATGTCATGACCTCCTAATGGACCAAGTAACTATAATCCGAGTCCGATTCTCGATAACCGAGAGGCACCACCGAGTCTCGATTCCCGATAACCGAGAGGCACCACCGACACTTAAAGATCAAGTCAAACTCGATCCGTTGATACTTTTGGAATAGTGTCAAGAGGTCTTACGTTCTAACCGAACTAAACTACTAAGCAAATAATAAAGAACACAACTTATTCCATCAACACGGAATTTCCTATAATATGACGAAATTTCAAGAATTTAAAGCGGTTTCATCCAACAAGGGTAAAATCATTCTCCTCAATGAAATAATTGCTCACACACACACACACACACACACACACACACACACACACACATATATATATATAATAAGAATTTATAGGATATGCGTACCAAAACATACTTGCAACATGTACGAAATTTAATACACAATAATCTTTACTCGAAATTTAGGCCGTAAGTCATCTTGGCAATCACAACACCAATTTACTTATGAATTGATGAAGATCGGGTTCGAGTGATACACGTGGGATAATAACCAATTGAAAATTTACGAAAATCAACATGAAAATCTTTTCATATCGAAAATCTCAGGGCTAAACTGATAGAAATTATAGTGAGGATATTTGGGATACAAGGGAAGGACAATTCCCCGTCAATTGCCACATACCTAGCTGAAAGTTTCCCGAAGAAGAAAAACCTGAACCGTTGCAATGAGGGCAAACCTTAAGCCTCGTTGTAGAGTTTCGAGAGGAGTTTCATAAATTTTCTCGAGTGTAAACGTGAGAAACGAGGGGGAGGAACAATCCAAACCCTCTAATAAGTCTAAATTTATATTCAAAACAATGTAGTTTAGAGTTTAGGAAAATCGCTAGAAAACTCATCTGCGACCTAACGTCGGGTGGCCGACCACGACTGGTGGTCACTCCCGCTGCACACCGCCAGGCTCCCCGCAGGTCACCACGAGACCTAACGAGTCGTGGTCACTTACCATGACTTGTGGTCACCAATCGTGGGACTACACCGTCACACTTCAAGATTAAAGGCTAAGTTCTGGTAACGGGCCTAACGAGTCATTACCACGACGACGACTCATGACACTTGCTAGGTGCACTCGGCTAAAAACTCACTAGTAGCTGGTAATCGGGGACATAACGAGTCGTTACTAGGGACCATGACTCATTTCCGCCACCCGTCAAGTACACTGCTCCACCGATAATATCTAACCTGCCTGACCACGAGTGACTAATGGGTCATGGTCATGACTACGACTCGCGAAGTCCCTTGGCTTGGGTACACTAAGCCCCTTCTCAAAAACCTTAAACCTCCTTTCACCCGCTCACCTAACGAGTCGGGAGGTCACTTAACGACTCATTAGGTGGGTCGTCCGTAGCTTTTCTAGCGCCTTTCCATTTTCTAATTTAAGTCCCGAATTTAAATTTTGAGTTTCCGGGGCTTTACAATTGTCGCACGCCATTTTCCCGAAAGCGGATACAAATACGGACAACTCTTGGCGAGTTTATTAAATTGAAGAGTTGTCACCTAATGGATTAAGGTGCGTTAGGGCACCGTTCTAAGATAAAGGTCTATTTTAATACCTAAGACACCAGAGTCGGGCAAGGGCTTAACAACTAAAGAAAGGTGTTAGGCACCTTCGAGGTCCAAGGTGGTTCCCCTACGATTCATTAATATGGGGATTAACTAAGCGATCAAATAAGACTAATTTTAACCTATATTATTTGTATTTAAAACTATTGATAAAAGAAATAAACAAGTGAAGAATTAAACTTTATTTAGACAAGCGAGAAGAAAGAATTGACAAATTAATGAAATTTAAAGGTAATTTATTCATTTTATTTTTCTTAACAATAAATACAAAAGTTGTGGCAAATAAAGTAAGTAAAAACATAAATAACAAAACAATAACAATTCTATTAAAATCCACATAATAAACAAACAACAAATATTTATTTAATTACGTGGGTCAACCTCAATGAGGCGCCTACGTATCCCCTCTAAGGGAATCATGCAAAACGAGTTCACTTTTTAAAGGACATTTATCTTAACGGGATCATCCTCAAGGTAATCTTAGCCACAATATTTCAACTATTCAAATTGCTCATATTATTCAAATGGTTCTTCATCATTATTTCCCATCTACCCACCTAGTTGATGAATTTTAACTTAAAGTGTTCTATGTGACAAACTAACGTCCTAATGTTTGCCTACCCGCCCCAATCTTAAGATCCAAGTGGCATTGGACAACTATTCTGGATTTTTTTCAAGATCCTAAGGTTGTTAAGGTAAATAAACGCGAGCAATTAACAAACAAATTTGAAAGCAGCTTAGGAATATTTCATATAAGCCTCTTTCATTAAAATAAGCAATGGCGATGTCTATAGGCATGGCATCTATTATGACAAATTTATAACATGGTATCTAATGCAAGATGTTAGATTTAAACATGCAACATATAATGTAACATTTACTTACAAGATTTGTGATTTAAATAAATATGTATTAGATCCTACAGGCATGATGTCTAAACACACAGATATGTAGATCTATATGTAATGGTCCTACATGTAGGTTTTCTAATGTTAAATAATTGAATATGAATCACCTTCAAGCTTGGAACCGTGACTTAAATCCGAAAATTGCATTCTATGGATAGTAACACTATTTATAAAGATTATGCCAAGATGACACTTTAACATGATTTAAACCGCAAATGAAAATAACTCGACATATAGAAGACTTCAAATAAACCTAAATTAATTCTTGTAAACATGATGCAAATGTAATAAAGCTTAAAAGAATGCATCAGCCAAGCAAACTATTTTTTATCCTATAGGCATTATTTTAGATTATGGCAAAGAATCTTGCAAGCATTGTTTATGACATTGCGTATGTTATATTCACCATTAACCACATAAATGAAATATGTATCAACTAACATGTGAAAACATAACCTGGAGATATTTGTTCGACACATTTGGAAATTTAATCAATGTATCTTATCGAAATATCTAAACAGATCATTGTCCACAACATTTATTATAATTTAATTTGAATAGGTGCGTGATACAAATTTCAAATGTATATCAAATAGTGGCTAGAACTAAATTCCGCTCCATAACAGTATCATTTAAAGACTTGCATTTTATATTCTACTTGCCTTGATATCTAACAGTTTATTTAGTAATCAATTTTCGTAATCGTATCAGAAGGTATGCCAAAATCTTTAAACAAATCGTTTTCATGATTTTGAGCAAACCGACATAATAGTTTCCTATAAGTAGATTTACTAACGATATAACATGTGCTTTAGACTTAAATACTAAGTTTCAGCGCCTTTAATTAAACAATTAAGACTTTTATTATTTCTACATAAGAAAATTAAATTGCCTATTTCCTGACGAAATCCTCAGACACATATAAATTTAAAATCTTACTGGGCATAATTTCTACTGCATATATTATTAAAACCTCTACGAACATGCTTTCTAGGTGAATTTAGTAATTAGAAAGAAAAAGTAAAGAAATATAATCCCCGCCCCCATAAACCCCTTTTCACTATTTATCTGCTTATTTACAAGTTACAAATGATAATAATGAATCAAATAAAATAAATAAAATAAATAAACACAAAGATTTTTAAACTAATCCAAACAACCGCTTCGGGATCGTTTATTCCAAACCAAGCGACTCTTCAATATTTTTCTTCGTAAATAAAACCCGTTAAATGATGAAACAAACCGACAAACATATATCGACACTCTGGGACTAAAAACAAACATCACATTTTACCTTGCATCACATAGAAAAAATAAATAAATAAATTCGTATGACCAAAATTACTCAACAATACACGTAATAGATTTAAAGTATGTCATTACAAGAGTATAACATAGAAGATGTACTAACCTATGAAGGAAAAATCGAAGAGAAGTCTTGAAATTAGATACTTATTTTAAATTAATTGCTAAAAGAGAAGTTTTTTTTCTTTTTCTTTTCTTGGAGGAAAGCACTATTAGAACACGCATTGCTATCAAAATCTAATGTTCGAATGTCTCAAAAGAGAAGAAGATACATCCTTATATAGCCAAAGAAATCTCAATATCTAAAAGGATAATTGAAAATATATGTCCGACTCAAATCGGAGCCACTTTCCTATAATCCCATGAATCAATCAATTTCTAAAGAAAATCATGATTTTACCATAATTGGTGGGATGAAAGCTATCCCAATTAGGTAAATGAAAAAGTTATGGCATAAAAATGAGAGCTAACAAGGCTTCCCATATGTAGGATGTCAATATTAAATTATACTCACTATAAATAAAGGAAACAAATCACGAGAAAAGAATAAAGGGAGAAAAAATGAGAAGGACTCAATCAAGGATTTAATTAACATAAATAAATCAATTAGGTAGAACTTATTAAATCAATTAACAAAATGACAGTTCTAAATTGTCTTATATTCCTCAACATTCCAGTAAAATCGAAATAATATGTTAATCGTGCTACTTTTCAATCAATCAAGTAAATGAAATAAATATTAAATATAAAAGAGATAATGTTATGAATCATTCCCCAAAGAGAAACGAATCAAAGTCAGTGAATTATACAAATACCACAGAGAAATCAAAATATTCATATATTATCACAAATAGATTTTGCAAAGGGACAAATAATACACTCATTATTTTAAACGATTCTAAAAAATTAGAATTGATTTTATTATACCAAATCTCAATATGATTGGAGATATGCGTATATTTAAACCATAGTGTTGGTGATTAGTAATCAAAACATGCCAAGTATATTTATTCATTTCATAGTATGCACGTATAAACTTAATTTCTTAAGAGCCGAACAAGATCACTTATCAAAATTAGGGTTAACCTCAAAGTTCGTAAGATTTAGATACATTTTCACATATGATGATATGCTTCTTAGATAAACAACCAAGATTTTCAAAGAATTAAACAAAATTCAGATGCAGTCTACAAATTTCAATCTCAAACACCACAATGAACTAACTCATAATTTTGGGGTAAAGGATAACAAAACAAACGTAATGTATATTATACGAGGGATTTAACTTATGTATCCGTTAACAAATCAATATCTCAAGCTTTACCCATAAAGAAAAACAAAAGAGTGACTTCAAAAGGTTCGAAAAAGTTGGCTATGGTCGAGGTTAGCTCTTGCTGCAAACAAAGGCCGTAAGAGTTGTACGCCGAGAAACGGGCTAACCTTCATTTCAATCGGCTATGTGTTCCCCGTACGAGCACACGCCGGCGAAGAGTTATGTCACTTGGCCAGTTTCAGGTACTGACAGAGTTATGATCTTTCCAAGTGACATCCGACTACTCCAAAGAGATGAGGCTTGGAGAAGCTCCTCAACATCCCGCCACGGGAACTTAGTTTTCTTCACCTCCAACTTCTCTACCACATTGTTTCTCCTGCCCCTAAGCATAAGCTTGTCTCAATTTTTTTTGCTACTGATCACACCCAGAGACTTCCAATATATATTCCTATCACGCCCGCCTCGGGAGTATGACTCGGCACCTCGGTGCCCTACTAGGACTCGGGAATCGGCAAACTAGTGAGCCTAAGCACATCCGGTGCCTGGTCGACTCTATCTCGCATTCCCGGAATCAATCTGCCATATAACGGCACAGAATACAGCTTTCCGTCGATCCGCCTATAGCCACCGTCCTATAACATCGCCTAATCCGTAGACATACCATAAAGGGGACCCATGCGGGCCGACAAGGCCACCATGCTTGGTTTAGTTATTCTAACTCAATATGATAATTATCAACATCTACGTGACTCGCAAGGTCACCACTACTATCCTAATACTACCCCCACACTACCAACACAATCAACAACGCTAAACAAATTTAAACATATGCACGCCCTACACGACCGGCACAACTAACTACAGGAGATATATACACAATTCGCAAAGCCTCTATGAATCCGATAAGATGGTAGGGACAGGGGCCCCGACCTACCCGTACTATACAATAAAAGAAACGAACTACACTCTCTAAATATCAAGCTCCCACGATGAGCCGGCGACCCTATGAGCCGGCTAGAATCACGAGGATCGGCCTTGCCTACAGTACCGCAGCAATGCAAATACTAAATGGGCGCGCACTACATCGGGTACGTAGTATGCAAAGCAACCGATCATAACCGAATATAAACATCATAACTAGAATCTCTGAATAGTAGTATATCTCGGAACTCGTCCCGAACCGAGCAGAATCGAAATGTGCTTTTTCCGTACCGAGAGTAAGGCAAGAGCATAATTGTTTCACGTGGCGATCTGGCTGTCTATTAGCTAATATATAACATATATATACATATATATATATAGCAAGCAAGGACCAATACTTCAGCCCCCATAAGCCTGGCGTGCCAACCAACAAATAATCTATATACCCTACCCGGCCAAAACCATCCAAAAATAAATACCCACTGCCTACTAACTACGAGCACCTTACCTACCCGGGTCTCCACTGCTATGGCCTCGATATAATGTGTCTCGAGCCCTGAGGACTCCCCGTATCAGAAATGTAACCGTGGTTCGTATTCCGTAACTGCTTCCCGGGCGCAAGCACACAATGTGGTAACCGTACCGTTTAAGGCTGGGACAGGGCTCGAGCATGTGGAAGCTTCATCCTGACTTCGCCCTATCACAGACGGCATGCCACTTGGAGTGACGTATACCTACCTCACGGTGGGTCGATTACGCACAACTCAGGCGGCGAGGACGCCAAAGCGTGCTCCTCATAACACAAACAAGTCTCAACAATCAATAATCACATATAGCAAATATGTTTGAACCGAAAATACTATATCTCGGGATAGTATCCGATTGTTCCATATATCAGATTCGCGATATTATCTCGACTCGTTCGATCATATTAACTGGGATATTATCTCGACTCTGCTCGATATCAAGCTTACTAACTTTTTATTCGAACATATGTCATAATATTATAAACATGCTTGCTAAATCGAATACACGTCATAAACTCATACTAGACTCACTCGACTTCTTAATCCTTTCTTCTATATAACACGCTATCTACCGTACTGGGATTAACTTGCCGAGGATTAGCTTTACATACCTTCGCTTCTGTATTTTTCACTAATCTCAAGTAAGCTCTCACAAGACTTCCACTGCTTTTCTCCCAACCGTATTCATATATATATCAATTAGAACTAAATACACTAATATTCCCTAAGAAAACATCCTTTGATATATATATAGCCCAATTTGGCTTATCGAAAACGGCCTAAAACTCGCTATTTCTCAAAAGTCCAGAAGGAGAAATACTCACTTTGTGTGGCTGGGTGAGTATATTGACACTAATTTGGAGCAATTCCACTTACCTTAGCCTCAGAGCTTAATGACGGTTTGATTTAATTTCACGAACCAAATCCGTAGGAATGCTCCCCGCCGCTAAATACCTCTAAGATCTCGAGGTTAATTTTAATTGACCGTGGTTCGGGATCATTGCAATCTAAAGGAAATTATCAAATATCTCGCTCTCCTCGCTTTCTCTCGCTCGAAATTTATGTAACTTCTTATGAAATAAACCGAAGTTTGGAGGCTTATATACTTGAGCACTCGATGTACAACGTGTCACTCTGAGCTAACGTGGCGTCCCCTCCATGACACGCTGCCACCGCGAGGGGCTCGCCGCCCTTCCCCGATGGTTCGACGGATTTCTTATCCTAGCCTTTTCCCCGAGCTTTTTCCTAGCATGTATGAAATTCAAAAACTCTTAACCAACATGTGAATAGGCCATCTACGCACGAGAATTTTACTAGGTGTAATGAATTCCAAATAGTATCCTAATTATTTTGTGGTTTAAACTGTGGATGTGCTTCTCTACTTTTGTGCATTTGGAGTTTTCTTCGACTTTTGTCCAGAGCTCACTGGCCAGGTATCATTCGGTTAGATATCAAGGTGATACATTGCTGGGATTTCTGCCCTACTCTCATTCTTGTTCTCTTCTTTTCCTCGCCCTACTGGCCTAACCTCATCCTTTAGGGTGTTTTGCCCCTGACATGTCCAATATTCCATTGACCATTAAAAACTTATGGGAGTGAGGGACATTGTAATGGGTAGCAACCGAAGTCCTCCATGTTCAACAAGAGACTAGAACAACATATAAGAATAGCACCACTATTATCTATCCTCAAAGACGTTGTCAAACCGTTTCCAAAACATCATTTTTTTGTTAACAATAAAATTTATCCAAAGGTTAAAGGCAAAGGTTAAGGCCGATCAAGTTCATTCTCTTCTTTGGAGTTAAAACACGCGTTGACTCAAATACAAATATATGATCTTCTAAAATACTAGTAGAAAGAAGGTTTCAATACTTCTTTTATAGAAACCCTAAGGGGAGAACACAAAGAAAAAATCAAAATGCTAGTCCGTTTTTTCTTTGTCCTTTATTTATGTGTTTCCCGTTTACAGCTACGAAATTGAACTGGGTACCTCAATATGAAATGATGACATGTTTGGTATATGCTTTGATGCCTCGACTATCGCCGATTGAACAGTGGGGTACCTCGAGATCGATTGTTGACTTCGATGAATCATTATGATCGTCGCCTTGTCAGCGCCTTTCCCCGGCGGGTTTCTCGCTGCTCAAGTTATGTGTCTCGTGCCATACTTCTGATAGTCATTCCATGCTCGCGCTGTATCAGAGATGATCCTCTTCATTCTCCTCAAGTTACTCATGATTGTTCTTTGAATCTCGATCACGCCATGCATCATGACGTGATTCACCTTTTTACCAAGAACTAATTTTACCCCCGTACAAGTGTGACTAGAAAATCCCCTCTCCCCCCAAAATCATGTCTAACCTGGGTTTGACATTTGTAAAAGGGCACTTTTCCTCCGATTTTAGTTACTCAAGTTATCCTCTTCTTCTTTTTTTTCTCTCAAAACAATCTTGAATGGGCGAAGAACATTAGTTAAATCTACGGAAGAACATAATGGAGTTTCATTGTAAGAAGACAACTCAAAATTAGATACTAGTAAAATAATTAAACAATGAAATAGTCAATATAGTACACGTTTTTATTTTTTGGTTGCAAACTTCCGTGCATGTTATTTCCACGATACTTCCATAAAATACGTTTTTCTATTTGACTAGTTTAAAGTTAATTAAGACTTTTCAAGATGGTGTGACGCGATAAATTAATCATGAATATATAATTTGCTTAAAATATCAAATTAAAAAAAACATAAAAGGTGTTTATACACACTTTTACACAGTTATATAAAATTACATGAAAAAAATAAAATATTTTTAACAAGATATTTTAAAATTTTATGTTATCAAATAAAATAATTAAAACTTAATAAGAATTAATATATTTAGCCAGTTTTACCCACATTTCAAACTTATTTCAACCTAAAAATTTAACTAACTCAATCACTCTTGATTAGCCCAAATCCAATTCAATCCACCGCATTTAACACCTCAAAGTAATAGGTTAGCTTCTTGATCTATAAAACCTACTCTGAGGGCTTCTTTAGTTAGCATCAAATTAATCAAAATGGCAAGTTTAGCGGTAGGAAGGGGAGACAAATACAGAGACTACTTGAGTGATGAAGAGGTCAAAAACACCAAATGGAGAAATGGTCCTCCTAGTTATGATGTTGTTGATAAGCTCTTTGAACAAGAAAGAACTCAGGTATGTTCTCTTTTTTATTATATCATCTACAACTTTTTGATTGAATCTAAGTATTTTAAGATAATATAACTAGTAAATATGTTCTTCCTAGCTCATGTGTTCTATTTTTTACCCTGTTTAAAGAAAAATAAGATCATTCATTAGCACCCAATTTAGAAGTTTTTAACATTATTACTTTATTTTTGTTCTTTAGGTATGGGCTGAAGGATCACTTGAAGAGAAAGTGCAGGGGCTATTGAAGACTTGGGAAATGGAAATAGTCCATAAGGCAGATCCTAATGACTTCAAAACTGTTGATCCAACAAAGTTCACCATTAGTGTCAATGGTACATTTCTGGCTCTCACAATTTCTCTTACTGTTTTCCTTCTAAAGGGAAACATGAGGCAACCTAAGGGTGTATCTGAAATCCATGATCAATTAGTACAATTCTC
This sequence comes from Datura stramonium, assembly GCA_018107945.1. Classification (NCBI taxonomy): domain Eukaryota; kingdom Viridiplantae; phylum Streptophyta; class Magnoliopsida; order Solanales; family Solanaceae; genus Datura; species Datura stramonium. The sequence goes on from JACEIK010000742.1 coordinate 58,912, forward strand.
CCTATAATATATTTCAAATTTAATTTATATATATATTGGACACTATAAAGAATTTTATAGGCAGAAAGGAGTTGACATCGGCAGAATCTGCAAAGCTTGGTGGTAGCTATAATATATTCCTACAAACTTCATTGCCAGAGAATGTTCGACTCTACAACCCCGAAGAAGAAACATTTGAATCATCACAAAAAGTTTTCAGATCCATATTTTTACGAGGATTTGCGATCGAAATCCTTCATGTATATTCAGGACCTCCAGAAATTGTGTACAAGTTTAGACATTGGGGTTAAGGCGGTCCATTTAAAGGACATGCTGCCACTGGACAACTAGTAGAACTCTTGGCTTGGCACTTTTGAAGTACCTAACTAAAACCATCTTCCTTTCTTTATGCTTCTTTTTTTAAATTCATATATATTTTCTAAATATGTAATTGGATGTTAATTTGTTGAAACAGTTGGACAAAGAGAGTAACAAGATTATTAAGGCAGAGATGTTTTTTGATAGAGGAGAATTGCTTGGAGGCCTTGTGAAAGGAGAAAGCAATGGTGAATCCATTGCGGAATAATGGCATTGGATGCTTCAAAATGTCCTTTTATGAAATAAGAGAAATTACTAGCAAGTGTGTGGCTTATTTTCAACTACTTTCAAGATCTATGGCCATGTTTAGTTTTACTAGAATTGTGTAGCTTACCTTTGAAGCATATAGTTTCTTTAATATCACAAATAATAAGTACTCGTGTTCCATGTTTTTTTTCTTCTTTACTACAATTTTTATACATTTAACTATCTTTACTTATGAAGATGGTTAGTACTGGTATCATTTTTTATGCTGCTTAGTATTTTTTTTTAAAAAAACTTCATTTAAATTTTAAAATAAAAAGTACAGTAGTCCTATTTTGTTCGCAATGAGACTCTTAATCTTAATTATTTAGACTATTATCAGAAATCTATTTGCTTTTAAGATTTGAATCTTAATCATTAAGAAAATATTCATTAAATTTGTCTTTTTTTAATAACCACGTAATGGATCTAATAATTGTTTAAAGCCTTATTTATTTACACTCAATGAACATCTTGATCTTAAACATTCTGATCTCGCCATTAATTTTTTTATTTTTTAGATTTGAATCTTAACTATTCGTATCTTAGCCATTAATTATATGTTTGTCTTTTTATGTTACAACCACTTAATTGATTCTAAATAACCAATGACTTTATACAAAAAAATCTTAATATCATTAAGATATTTATTCAACTCTATCTATATCATATTATTTTTTAAAAATAAAAAAATATTAAATAATAAAGTTAAATTATTAAAATGCTTATAAAAAATTAAACGATATTTTTTACCCTTCATCTCTGAACTCTAATTAAACTTGTGACTTTAAACCCCATTTAATAAATCCCACCTTAAATGGAAGAGATTTAACGATCTAAAAATTAGTGGGTAATTAATGATTTTACACTTTAGATTTGAGAAAATCTTTTTTTAATATCTAGTTGGTGTATTGAGAAAATTGTCATTAATATAATAGTCCCCACTACCCATGTCACACACTTACTCCTAATTTTTGTGAATTGAACTCATTTACATATCCCATTAAATGGTACCACAATCCTAATTCCCTAGTCTATAACTTTTTTAAAATCAATTACTAATCACAGAATCTTTCTAAACAAAACCAAAATCAATTTTATAAATTGTTACCATAGAAATAAAGACCATAATGAAGTACAATTACGAAAAAAAAATAGTATTTAATTTCTCATTATATTTTTTGTGGGATTCGATACCCAACTCTGTTGGGTTTATATTTAACAATAATTACTTATGCTATTTAGTTGGTGTAATTGGTGTAATTGGTGTAGTTGGTGAGCAAGCTAAGTAGAACATTCCTAAGATGACCAGTGGTGGCCCTGGGGTCCACTTAGCACATGATTAAAGTGGCATCCAAGAAGCACCGTGATCAGCGAAATGCATTGGTTCTATTATCCGATAGAGTTGTTAGGTTAGAGGCAAGTGGAGACATGATAACAGAAAAGGAATTGACTAGGCTCGCTATGAGGTGTACAGTTGAGTTCCACCGAACTCTGCTTCGACGAGGGACATTTCTGAGGAAGCACTCTGTACAAATTCCGTCAATGCTCTAGCACATCTTACTATGGAAGATGTTAAGTTATAAGGAGTCGACCACCGTACTGTGACCTAGTCCCTCTATCGTGTTACATGTAAACAGAACACACACGTAAATAAGGCAAGTAAGAAAGGACACACGCATATTTACCAGGAAAAACCTCCTTGCTCACAAGTGAAGTAAAAAACCACGACCTACCTCGTAGGATTTCTCAAACCACTCTACCAGATCCGAGCAACAAGATTACGTACTCTGGGTATAAAACTAAGAGATTAACCTCCTAATCTCCCACTTGTAACACCTCTATTATAAGACTTCACACAATGACTTCCATTGTCATTCATACCGCCTAAACTCAATCGGAAATACAAGGCTAACTCTAGCCGTAAATGTCAACTAACTCTCTAGCCGATGTAAACAAGAAAACAACCCTTTGAAAATAAGAAAACAAGCTTGTACAAATGACAAGGTTTTCTATCTATTTACAACACACTCCTTTATTCTTTGATTTGACACTCTCAAATCTTGAGCACATTAACTTCGATATTCGCTTCAAACAATGGAATAATGGCCGCCTTTCGTAGAGGAGAATATGCTTGGTGCAAAGGTAATATTTTTCTCTCGAATGAGATAGTTGTTGGGTTTTTCCACATATTTGTTGTCCAAGGGGCAAAGGAAAAGATTGCTCACTCCCAACAAGAAAACTCTCATTGGTCAAGTACATATGACCTACTTGACCTAGGCCGTCGCTATGCCACGCGTACCGCCGCACTCACCAACTCACTACTGCAAAGCACTTTTTTACAGCCGTAAAGTTTTTCCCGCCTGGGCTTCAAATTAGTATCAACATCTAAGACAAGTGGATCTCGGGTTCAGATGGGGGTTGACATCATCAAACCAAAGAATCTAACATTTTTCCCCTTTTTGATGATGACAACTAATTCTTGCACATTTCACAAAACAAGCTTCACATAGTATTCCCCCTATCACTATCATTCCCCCTGACTAGCATTACACCAAGCCTCTAAGAGATTCAACATTCCTTATAATCCATCCTGCCTAGTGAGCTTCCCCCTCACATTCTCTCCCCTTGGCATCATAAAAGAAACGATAAAGAAACTAAGTCAAGAATGCGAGATAAGTTAACTCATGGCCACTGAGGCAACACTAACATGAATGAGAAATAAAGAAAGCAAAGAGGGACAATAGAGACAAGTATAAAAGATCAAACACAACTTCATTTAGTCGTTAGCATTACGACATCACTAGTGACAACCGCTGAGAAAAAAATAAATAGTAATCACAAAACAAGGTAAACAAAGAGATGAGAGGGGACATCGAGTGTAAGTATAGGTAAGGAGAAGCAAGGGTGGAGGGAGATGATCATGGTCCGAATAATTTTGGTAAGAGGGTTTGATACAGCCATTAAATGTCTCTAGTCATTAAGCAACTTAGTCATGTCTTGACCCAATGATCCCTAGACCGCATTCAATATTGAAGAACTCGAAGACCTTGTTCAAAAGAAACCCGTATGCGAGGGTGTTTACCATCCTTCACATGTACAATTTTGTACATGTGCTACATCATCTCATCGCCATATTAACATGTTGAAAAGTAATCGGCGGCCTCCCATTGGGGTTCAAATTTGCAATCCTAAACAATGCATTTTTTCTACTCGGGAGAAGAACCTTGTTTATGAAACTCAAAAATCAACCGGTATTCCCCTTCATCTCGCCTCTTAAGAACACGTTCCCACAATATTTTCCACTTTACAATAAGGGAGATGAAATCTCTTTTTCGCACATTCACCCTCCACACCCGATCCCTCTAGCAGTACTCTCATAATGGTGCCGAGTATCCTCTCGTTCAACAAGAAGGTGACCCTATTAACTTTGTAAATGCCGGTCCCGCCGCGTAAAACTCATGTTCATGGTAGAATCATCTCGACTCATGCAAGGCATGGACCTGAGGAACAAACAAATGCCGCCATTCCGAGGACCGAGAATAGAGAGGAAGAGAGACTTTGGCAGAGACCGAGAGGGTTTTGTTGGGCGAAGACGGGAGAGAGAGAGTGAGACTGCTTCCTTTTTTAGCAGAGGGAGTTTGAAAAGTAAGAGAGAAAGGGTGATGTAAATGAATTTTAACGAGAGGTAGAGACGTGTCTAATCAAGTACATACTGGGTTGAAAGAGGTGAGGGGGAAAAAGGCAAGGTGACGGCACCGAAGAAAAAGGAATGGCAATATAGATTATTTCACAACTGCTCATAAGTGAAGAAGTAATACCGACTGCAGGACTCAACCCCTTATGAGATCAATAAGTGCATAGTCTCGTCTTGTCAAGTTCCAGCCTTTCTCACATCTACTATGCGTGTATACTGGGAAGGTATAAAACCGAAAGACACATCAACAACAAACTAGAAAGGATACCTGCATTCTCGATCATAGCAATACAAGAGTCAAAACTTTAGAGAGAAAGAAATAAAATTAATTCATTTTGATCAAAACCCAGCCTTAATCTGCTTTCTCTTCGAATTGTCCCTGTTGAGGGCTTTAGTAAAGATGTTCGCAATCCGATCTTCTCGTTCTACAAAATTTTTACACGAATATTTCCTCTACTATCAATATTTCCCCTTCTTGCCATCTCTCCAAAGGACATTGAGCATCTCGATACTTTGAGCGAGAGAAAATTTCAATTTCTCCAAATATGTGTGTTTTGAGCATCCACTCAGTCCATGTACCATATTTTGACTGCTTTCTCACTTTCCTAGAAGGACAAATCACAGATTAGAGTTGGGAACCCATTTAAGCTTGAGTTCCAATACCGAGACAAGAGGAAAATCGTATTTCTTTTTAGACCATCTGTAGCCCGGAAGCCGAGACATTTCGACTGTGCACTCGATGTTCCCAGAGATTTTTCTTACTATTCACAATCTTCCTTAAGGCAGCCTTGCCCGGAAACACAGCTGTGTCTAAGGTGGTTGGTCTTTCCATCAAAGGTGTGCAATAATAGATTATCGGTTAGATCCATATTTACCGCAGGATTATATGGAGGATAGATTTTCTTATATCCAATTCCTTCACCGTGAGTTAGATTTTTGCCCACTAATTTTCTCCAAGATCCGTGAGGAAGCATTCCACTTAAGAGACTTCTCAAGCTCACCCTTAAGTTGGACTCACACATCTTTCTCAAGCTCAATTTCTTCATTATAAGGCGAGCTCATCTTCAGACCTCTTTAAATCTACCTCCAATTTACTTTCGAGCATTTCTCATGTCACTAGCCCCCCATTTTTTAATGAAAATATTATGCTCATTAACTAACTCTTGACATTTTTCTTCTAGTCTCCGCTTTTACTATGATCAAGATTTCTTTTCTCGACTCAAGTTCATCAATGCATTGATTTAACCCTTCCTTTCTTTAGTAAGATCATAGAATGAAATAATTAATACGCAAGCTAATGATCTCAGTTCTTTCTACTATTATAACTTTAAGTTCTTTAATGTCATGGAAGGTTACCTCTTCTTCTTCATCTCGTATCCGAATTTGCCATTTAAGGCAAACATCATGTTGAAGGGTGAATCATCATCCTCCATAGCCACATTGAGGCATCCTCCCCAACTTCATCCTCGTCTGACTCATCCGAGGAATTTCCTCATGCAAATTAGAGCTTGCTTGACTAGCTTGTCACTCCTGGGCAGCCTCTCCTTTCCGAATTTTCCCGGGGAACTCGGTCCTTCTTCGGGCTTTTTCAGACCGGTTCTCGTGCACTTATAGTCGACTTTATGCATTAGACAAAGCCTTTTGATAAAGTGACCTCGTTTCCCACATTCAGGCGTATCATCGGGAACCAGCCCCGTTTGAACTTGACTCTCTTGGGAAAGCCATCGCGCTCTAATCATTTTTTGAAATCTTCTCGTCAAGTATGCTATGTCTTCATCCTCTTCACCGGAGCTTGCTTGGAGTTCCTTGAGAGCTAGACCCGTCCTTCTTCGCTCACCTCGCTTTGGTCCCGCCTGAGCTCATAGGTTTTCAAATTTCCTATGAGTTCATCCATTGTGAGAATGTCCAGATTCCTGGCTTCAGAATGGCATCAACTTTGCTTTCCAAGACTTGGGAAGAACATTGAGAATTTTCCTGACCAAATTTCGGCTGGGTTTTATCACTTTCCCCGACAAGAAAGCTCATTTGTGACGGGAAGTAAGTCTGCATGCATCTCGAATGGATTCTCCTTCCTTCATCGAGAACATTTCATATCGGGTGGTAAGCATATTCACTTTAGACCTTTAACTTACCGGGTCTCTTCATGTGCCATTCTAAGACAAAGCCCCATCTCTAAGTACTCTCACAGCGTAAATTCAATTATATACTATCTGGACCTATGCCACAAACAAGGAGCTTCGCTTGTAGTTCTTTTTCTAACGAGTTTTCGTCATTGTCAATAACTCTTTCTTGTTTTTTAAATAAAGATGGTTGTCTCTCCTTCTTTTTACTGCTTTCATGGGGACATAAGGTCCTATCTAACACCACATCCCACACTCACTATCCTCACCTATGATAAAATCGTGCATTCTTGTCTTCCACCACCCGTATTGTCCATTAAACCTGTGGGGTCTTATAGTAGACTGCTCTCTTCCGCATTCAAGAAGCCGAAGATATTTTACGTGATTCTTTCTAGGTGTTAACCTTTAGAAAGAACTCATGGATACCAATTGTTAAGTTATATGGGTCACTCAATGTACTCGTGACCTCGGTCCTCTATCAAAGTTATACAGAACAGACACACACACACGTAAATAAGGCAAGCAGTAAGAAAGTGACACACGATATTTACGTGGAAAACCTCCTTGGTCACAAGAAGTAAAAACACGACCTACCTCGTAGGATTTCTCAAACCACTCTACTATATCTGAAAGCAACAAGATTACGTACTCTAGTATAAACTAAGAGATTAACCTCCTGATCTCCCACTTCTCAGAATACCTCTATTACAAGACTTCAAAATGACTCCATTGTCATCTATACCAAACTAAACTCAATCGGAAATACAAAGCTAACTCTAGCCGAAATGTCAACTAACTCTCTAGCCGACGTAAAACAAGAAAACAACTCCTTGAAAATAAGAAAACAAGTTTGTACAAATGACAAGGTTTTCTATCTATTACAACACACTCCTTATTCTTTGATGGCAACCTCAAATTCGAAAGCACATTAACTTCTTGATCTCAAGCCAAAACAATGGAACAATGGCTGCCTTTTCAGATAGGAGAATATGCTTGGTGCAAAGGTGTATTTTTCTGAATGAGATAGTTGTTGGGTTTTTCCACATATTTGTTGTCCAAGGGACAAAGGAAAAAAAGCATTGCTCACCCCAACAAGAAAACTCTCTCATCGTCAAGTACATATGACCTACTTAACCTAGGTCAGTTTCTATGCTTCGCTGCTGCACACCGTCGTACTTACCAACTCATCACTAAAAAGCACTTTACAACCTGTGAAAATTTCCCGCCAATAAATTAGTATCAACATCGGCACAGCGATCTACTGGGTCCCTGTACGGGGTTGACATCATCAAAACTAGCAATCTAACAAGATTTAATATAGGTCTCCGAGAAACTCCAAAATGATGATAATGTGGAGACGATGTAGAAGGGGCTTGCGCAGGCTTCTCCAACATGTTAAAGATAAGTCCTTCGTGTCATAGAGAATGCAGGATGATTATTGCTTATGGATCAATCTCGTATGAGATGTCTATGGTTGGTATTAGTGGAGTTACTCCCGCCTCATAAGGCGTGGTAGAGATCGAGTGCTCTACCCCAAAGGTAGAAGCCCAACAATGGTATACTGTGCCTCGCCCACTGTGGCGCACTTGCTCCGTCGAGACACTAGTATCACAATCCTTGAGCTCTATGGCATTACACCATTACCCTTTCCAAGCAAAGATGTATCAAGATCACTAATGCCTGCACAGAGGTTGTCTCGTAAAACTGTGGGACTAAGAGGGAACCTATCAGGTTGGGCTGTGAAGCCCTCAAACTTTTTGGCTTCTTATACACCGTCTCAAAGAAACTAGACTCAAGAGGGCACCTAGTGTGTTACAGGAAGCCCCTCAAACTTTTGCTCTTATACCTTTATTTATGCATTAAGGACAATGTTTTGTTTTAAATTTGAGGTTGGGGGTAACATATTTTGAACTATTAAGTAAGATGTACATAGTTATTTTTTATTATTCTTAAGTTTTGATTTGACTCCCCTCGGGGCTTTTTACCTGTATGTTTTTTTCAAGAGTGTATTTGTGAGTAATCATGGCCTAAAGGATGATAATTTAACTTGGATTGGTGTTTTTTGCATAGATTCAAGCATGTTTTTTTTAATATCTTTAATTTTTTTAATTTTTTTAATTTTTTTAATTTTTTTAATTTTTTTAACTTTTTATTTTTGTTTAAAATAAATAAATAGTTCATTTTAATTTTTATGAGATGATTGCATGTCTTATACTCAATGAAAGCTGAAAATATAGTTGTTAATATAGTTCATGTGCCATGAGTCGTGAGAAATAGATTACTCTCTTCTAATTGTTAGTATCATTTAAAACTTTTCGAGTTGGTTTATCACCGCAATTTATAGAAATATTTAGGTTATGGATATAATCTTAAAGTTTCTTACTTAGAGTAAACCTTTTTTGAGCTTTTCTAGCCTATTTGTGAGTTGAGTGTTCCTTAGTTATCCCCTTTGAGTCTATTTTACTTTTCTCGTTCTGGCCATCATATTACATACCAATTTTTGACAAAAATTGAATTCATCTTTTGAATCAATCCCCTCCTTGTAGTGCCGAAAATATGAATTTAACGCTAAAAGACTAAATTTATCATGGAAAGTGAGGTGGAAGCAAAACATAAATATATTGTGAGTAGTGTAAAGAAAAGAGAGAAAAAGATGAAAATAGAATGAAAAGAAAAGAAAAACAAGGAAGAAAATGAAACATAAAAATAATTGAACAAAAGGGGAAACTAGATTAGAAAAGAGAAGGTAGAAGAACAAAAGAGAAGGAGAAAAGAAGGAAAGAATTGAAAATTGTGAAAGTTGTAATGCTTAAGGAGGGCAAAAGTCATTCGTACCCAAACAAATATTTTATCGCCTTTGAGTTTCTAACACGAGCATTCCTTAAAGTAGTGATGACTTAAAATAAGGGTAAGCGTATGACATGATATTTGTAACACTTGACTTTCTCTGAGAGTGAGTAATTTTACAGTCTCATGATTTGATCATCATATGTTGAGTTTGAGGACCTTCCTTGTGAGGACACTTGAATTGCATGAAATTGGTGAATTTGTAAGCTTCTTTAATTATTGTACTTGTGCACATCTAGTTCCTAGAGCATCTAGTCATTATCTAAGATTTGAGCTTTATGAATTATTTATTTGATAATGGAAGAACTCTTGAATTTATTTTTGAAATTGGCGGGGTTAGTGTACAAAGTCACATGCTAGTAAACTCATAGTTAGAATTAATCAAAGTCATTTTTTAATTTGTTGCTAATATTTGTTCAATTTTTAGTTTTAGTTGCTTGAGCACAAGTAAGAATTTAAGTCAAAGTGTTGATGTGTTGAGAAATTATGACACATTTGATGGCCAATTACATAGACTTTTCATATCCTTAATGCATTTTTATTTTTTATTATATGATTTTTATGTTATGTTTCTTTTGTAGTAATATTGCAAGGGACACCCAAAAGAAGCAAAAGTGCCGTATAGAAGAAGTGCAAGGAAATACCCACCATTCTGCATAGCTTAAAAATCAAATTATGGACTATGTAAATGGTACATTCAACACAAAGATAGACAAAGAAAAAGAGGGATTTTGTGAGGCCTAGAATGCATCGACCTTTTGCGGTCCCCATTTTGATCTGCAAACAAGATCTCAATCTTAAGATTTCCTAAATTGTGGAGCACTGGAGGCAAAATGCACTACATTCCTCGTCAGCCTAATATAAAGATCGCATAATTAGATAGAAGTTTCCAAATCTAAAATTGAAATCCACTCGCGAACTCCTACCTCACATGGACCACTTCAACCTATTTTGTGGTCGTGAGAGGGGAACGTGATGATATTTTTTATAAGTATTGTGTTACGATTTGGGCCCTATAAATACCTCGCTCTAGGGTTTTTGCCTCAATATGGTCAATACTAGTCTTTTTTAAAGAATATTCTCTTATTGTGACTTGAATTGTCTTGTGACAAGCTGGGTGCATTATGCACTTATTTACCATATTTTACTCATACTTATCTATGTTTTGAGAATAAATAATGTGTAATTTCTTTGATTTTAGATCGAGATTATGAAAAAGAGCTAACATACAAGATTAGATGTTTCCGTGATGAAAAGTGACTAGGTTTTGACTCATTTAGGGCTTAAATGAGCAAGTGTTGCTAAATCGAACTCGAAAGGAACAAGTTTCACAACTAAAGGGAGGCTGGAATCGTGCAACACCTCCACTGCACTAAGCTACGCAACACGCTGTATCGTGCAACGCAGCTAAGCCGTGCAACGCGCAGCAATAACACCTCGGCGTGGTCATGCGACGCGACCGGGCTATCCGACTCAAGGCTCGCATAATCGAATCCTGGCCCAAGTAGAAGAGACAGTACTCATTTCCCACTATTATAAATACCCCTTTTTGGACATTTTAATATTATTCATGCATTGATTCACGAATAGTTTTGTCACCCGCCCGGGGTATGACTGCACTCCGGTGCCCTAGTAGGGACTCGGATCGCTATCTCGGTGAGCCTAAGCACGTCTAGTGCCCGGCTAGCTCTATCTCGTATTTCCGGAAACAACGGCCATATAACTGGCCAGAATACAAACTTCCGCCGATTGTGGCCTATAGCCACCGTATAAAGCTTCAAACTAACTGTAATACTATATCTCATAGGGGAACCTATGCAGCCGACAAGGTCACTATGCCGTCTAGTCATCCGTGACCTCAACATGTAGAATACCGTATAACTACGTGACCGACAAGGTCACCACTACTATCGACTATGGCCCCACACGGGGCCAACATAACATAAAAGCTAACAACTATAATAAAATGCACTACCACACGACCGCAATAACCGACTGTGGAGATAAATATATACAATCCGTGCAGTTTCCTATGAGTAATCGGGAGTAACGGCCGAGATTCTTCCCCTCGAGCCGGCGGAGGCTAAGGCTTTCGCAGAGTCTATGAACCTAAAGCAAAGGTCAGACCGCGGGAAGAATATGCATTGAGTTCACGCAGCTTATCAAGGTATGCCTGCAGATGGTAGTCGCGCTAAGGGCTTGCATGCTTGCACCATCGATGGAGTATCAAACCCGGTACTTGGGGCGAGCGCAGACCGCGACGCCATAAAGCGATATTGATCTCTCCAGACTCATCGTTCATGCCCAATGATTTGAGGCAAAAGAGCCGAAAGATATGGAGTATGAGAACAAGCGGGTTAGAACTGTCAATCGATTATGGCCACTGCAGGTCCGGGCGGTAGTAGCCACCCACAAGCAGCTAAAGCAGAGACTCCAACACTCACTATCCAAACGCTTCCTACTTTTCTGGTCTCCGCAAGTGATCGAAAGTGGTGGAGCATCTAGCCCATGGGCCCCAGAAAGGCGAAGGCTGCAATCATTATCCAAAGCTTCTAAGTATGGCAAGAACCATCTGTAGTGAATGCCTCCAAGACAAAGAGGGTTGCTTTGGGTATGGACAATTTGTAATACCGTCTATATGTCCGTCCAGATCTGGGAAATCATACTTACCATTTCAAGAGCCTAACAAAGCCGACAAGCTCAATCAAGCAATACTTTAGGTACGGATGGTGGCCGCCGCTGAAAAACAATTTTTATGTTTTTCCTCTGTCGATCAGCGAGAGCTCACCGACGTGGGTCACGGGTATGTTACGTCTCGTCCATCTGGGGACAAGGTATTCCTTACTAGATCCAGAGCCACACTATCATTCGTGACTCTCTATGTAGCCGTCCGGGGCTTTGAAATCGCGCGTAACTCCTATTAGAACCATTCTAGTCTCTACCCCGCTTGGTGAGTCAATAGAGCGCCGAGTGTATAGAAACTACCTGGGCCCCCCGCATTGAATAAGGCCATTCCAACTGATCTAGTTGAGTTAGACATGGTCGATTTCGATCTCATTCTTGGCATGGATTGGTTACACTCCAAGTACCTCAATCGACCGCAACTAGAGTCGCGATTTCAATTTCCAAATGAGCCTATTTTAGAGTGGATGGGCAGAAGTTCAGCACCTAAGGGCTCGCTTTATTTCCTACTTTATGAGAAAGCTCATTACTAAAGGTGAATTTATCACCTAGTTCTAGTCAAAGCATCTCCGGAAATTTCCGAGACCCCAACTATCCAACTGGGCCATGAGCTATGAATTACTCCGATGTGTTTTCCTGGGAGATCTTCCCAGAGTCCTCTCGAAAGGGGAGATAGACTTCTGCATAGATCTCTTCCGTGACACTCGCATCTCCATTCCTCCTTAAAAAATGGCTCCAGCTAAGCTTAATAAGTTGAAGGAGCAGCTAAAGGACCTTCTTGATAAGGGTTTCACTGCCCAATATCTCTCCAGCTGGGTTCTCCGTTGTTGGCTCGTGGCGAAAGAAAGTCGTAGATTTTCTTAATGTGAATCGACAATACAATCAACAAAGTTACGCTACGAATAGGTATCCCCTACCTAGGATTAACGACTTGTTCGATCACCTTCAAGGAGCCGCTTGTTTTTCAAAGGTGTATCTCGTGTCTGGGTATCATCACTCTTAGAGTCGTAGAATGTGACATACCGAAAATAGCCTTCAAAACTCGATATATGTTTACAATGAATTTGTGTTTATATATCCTTTCTTGACTAACTAATGCCCCCCGTAGCTTTCATGGACATGATGAACAGGTTTTCAAGCAAGATTCTGCATATTCGTCATTATATTCATCGATGACATTCCACATACTCCAAAAAATGAGAGGAATATGCCAACCATTCGAGGATAGTGCCATGTACACTCGTAGACCGCCAGCTGTTCGGCTAAATTCAAAAATGTGAATTCTCGTCAAGCCCGTGACTTTTCGGTCATCCGGTCTCGAATGAGGGTATTCATGTAGATCCTCAAAAGATAGTAGCAACAAAGACTAGACAAGACCTACTACCCCAACCGATATCGTGCTTTCAGTGTAATACTGCTATTATTGACGTTTTGTGTAGGATTTTCCTCTATCGCATCTCCTCTAACCAAGCTTAACCTTAAAAAAGGTGAAGTTTCAAAGGTCGATGCGTGTGAGAATACCAGGAGTTGAAGACCCGACTCACTACCGCTTCTAGTTTTAACCTTACCAAGGAACAGATGGGTTCGTACTCCATTGTGACGCTTTCTAGAGCGGGACTCTTGCCATGCTTCTAATGCAAATAAGTAAGGTGATACCACGCCTCCGTAATGTACCAAGGTTCATGAAAAGAACTATTCGACTCATGAACTCGAAAGGTTAGCTGTGTGTTTTCTTTGAAGATATGGATGCATTATCTTTATGGAGCCTACGTGGATGTTTTCATCGACCACAAAAGCCTTCAAGATATTCGGGCCAAAAGACTTCAATCTTCATCGATACAGTGGCTGAGCTATTGAAGGATTACTAACATGAGTGTGCCTCTACCACCCTGGACAAGGCCAATGCGGTGGCCGATGCCTAAGCAGGATGTCCACGGGGAGCATTGCTCATGTTGGAAGAGAGCATTAAAAGAACTAGCAAATATATTCACAAAGTTAGCTCGACAAGGAAAAGTGCTGGTTGGATTTAGCCGAGGATGGAGTAGTATTGCAGAGCTGTTAGATTCCTGGGCATTGGTCGGGTTAAGTCAAGGTAGGATGAAGATCCCATAATGTTTAAGTTAAAAGAAGTAGTTCTTAGAAAAGAAGGGAGGCCTTCTCAAAAGGAGAATGGGTATGTGCTTCATTAGCGTGGTAGACTATGTGTACCGAACGAGGTGACTTGAGACAACATATACTAGCAAAAGCACACAGCCGTATATTCTATCCACCCAGTGCCACTAAACTCTACCTGGTGACCACGGATATCTACCGGGTGGGAATGGCATGAAAAGAGATATTTCGTTGCACTTGTGGCCAAGGCCCAAACTCGAAGGTCAAGGTGGAACATCGTAGACCTGGACTCCCTTGTCCATTATTTCATATAGAGATACTACCAATCTCGCATTTCTAAAAAGTCATTTCGTAAGCGGCCTCGCACTCAGGGGTCAAGCTTCCGCATAACTTTCACCCTCGCATTGATGGGACAAGCCGAGCGGACTATTCGCATCTTAGAAGATAAGCCGAGAGCTGTGATCGAATTCAAGGGCGCTTAGATGATTACTCACTTCTCATCGAGTTTATACAAATAAATGCCTACCACTTCGCATTCGCATAGCCCGTTTAAGGCACTATATGGTAGGAGGTATAGGCCTCCTATAGGTTGGTTCGAGCTGGTGTTTGGCCCCATAAAGGATGCACTCAATGCACGGCCATGCGTAAGGTGCAACTTATCGTGTGAAAGTGTTGAAAACAACACAAAGCCTATGAATTCAAGGCCATGGAGTAGAGGAGAGAGTTAGAATTTGTTGTAGATGATTGGGTTTATTTAAAATTTCTGAATCACAAAAGGGGTGATGAGGTTTGGAAAGAAACTAAACCTCATTCGAGATATGTAGGACCTACAAGATTCTGAGCTAACTGGCAATGTGGCACAGAAAGGAATTCACCAAGATTTAGCATTCGCACCCTGCCTTCCATGTGTCAACAATGCTGAAGAAGTGCATAGGTGATCCGACTTCGGGCCAGCTACTCAGATATACGGGAGTAAAGGATAAATTTCCTTACAAAGAGGTCCTGGCCATATCCTAGACCGTCAAAGTTTGTAAGCCGATAAATAAGGAAGTTGCTTCATGAAAGTCTCTGTGATGGAACCTATTAGGCTGAGGGAGCCACATGAGAGGAAGAAGGGACATGATGGCCAAATACCCTCATTTATTCCTTCATTTACTTCCATGATCGTATGTACCAAATTACTTCAATACTTTGTTCGCCACGTGCACTCATCCACTCTATTTAGATTTTCAATATGCATCCTAGTTTCATCAACTCGTTAGCATGAGCAACTGGCCAGAATCGGGCCATTCCTCCAAAAATTAGTTCATGGGCCTCGCTCCTGGAAATTACACTCTTTTCCCAGCTTTTCCGCCAGCCTAAATTTCTTCATCGAGGACAATGATTCCAAGGGGAGATATTGTAACACCTCAAAATCTTCCTAGACCAAACACAAATCTTGATGAAAACCAAAGGGAAAATCGTAAATTTTTCAAAATGACCGAGACAAGTCGTGTTGTCACCGTAACGACCTCAAATACGATGCCAAGAACCAATGGGACATGGAATGACCCACAGAGAAGCAACGAGCCGCCCCGCCACTCGTTGCATTCCCACCATAAACCCAGCTAACCCCTTCCAGAACCCAAGAGTCAAACGACGAGTCGTCAAAGTTGATATAACGACTGTGGTACGGCTCGCCAGAGTCTTTGTGCATTTTTCGACCAACTCCTTCTGACAACAGTGTCAACAACGATCCATTGACACAATGAGTCGTTCTGTCTACTCGTGGTGTCAAGCCCCAAAATTATTTACGGGGCGTATACATCGAACTCATGTCTAGATCACGTGGTTATATGCCTGCTATAGACTCTCCAACTAGTCAATTCATCGCTTTAGGTCACCGCATTTCAAATTCAAGACATGCCTATGACCATCAAGCAGGTCATTATTGACCATACCAGTTATATTTCGCTTGTTCGGGCTTATATTTCAATTGGTCATTTAATTTCATCTCGTCGGGCTATTTGTTCTTTCATGTTATTATATCTCTTACTTACTTAGTACATTCAAAGTAATCGATGCCTACTCTATGTTGTATCGTATCACGATATAGACGCAGGGTTCTCACTCCCGTGATCGCTCGTAGATCCCTCTGCATGATATCACAGCAGGTTGGTGAGTCCTATCTTTTGAGGTGATATTTATTTTCGCTGATTTCTTTCGCTAATCCTTAGAGTTTGCCGGGGGCTTTTTCCAAAGAATCCTCATCATCGTTAGATGGCTTTTGGGACAAAGAGATTCGTATATTCAAAGATGATTTCGCATGTATGGACTTTTATCAAATTAGCTTAAATAATTTATTTATTTAAAGCTTCGCTTATGTTTACTCGCCACTGTTGTTATGATAGACTATGTGTTGGCTTGGGGTTACTTATGACTCCAAGTATCGTGAGCCAAGGCCCGTGATATGTAATTTCTACTGTGACAAATATGTTATAAGTTATCATAGAATTACGTACTTTCATATAATCTTATGTTAGAAATATTAACAAATTTTTATATCTATAAGTTTAAATGTATATTGAAAAGAAATTTTCTTATAAAGAAAAACAAGATAAAAAATGAAGAGCTAGCTCGCGACCCTTTTAGTAATGGATTGCGCCGACCATTTTAAGGCCCTTGTGTGTACATGGGCCAAATTTCATCCTAACCCATCAAATTTTTGGCTCGCGAGGCTTGACCGACTCATTTTGACACTCTAATGATAACCAACACGTCATTGTAATTACTATACCGTGTAATTACTACGCTATATAATTACTACCCTAATAATTACACCAATTCTAATTACACAAAGGGCTTTTCAAACAAACCCTTAATAAATTTCAACTAGAAATATAAGTGATTTAACTTATGTTATTTAGTGCATTTTAAAGATTTTACACTTTAGACTCAAGAAAGTCTATTTTGTGATATCTAGTGGATGAATTGAGAAATCCTCATCGTATAATAGTCTCCACCATCCATGTAACACACTTAAAGCCCGCTTGGATTAGCCGAAAATTGCTTTAAACATAAGTGTTGGTACTTTTAAGTAATAAACTTATTTTATAAACTAGAAGAAAAGCTTTGATTTGTTGAAAGTCAGCAGCGGAAATGGCTTCCGATCACGTATATCTAGCAGTCATTTAGATTTGCAGAGATAATATATGCTACAATTGTATGCGTATGACGTTTATGTTTGTTATTACATATATTTTTCACCTGTGTGTGTTGTAAATGTAATAGTTCATCTATTCCATTGCTTTGCTTTTATCTAATTATTTGTCAAAGCAGACCAAACGCCCTACTCTAAACTGTCATTGTATTTTGTTGCTCATTGTAAGAGATCAAATAAAAAGGAAGCGATATGTAAAAGACACCATCATTTTTATGTTGAATACAAGAACTTTTCAAATGGGTATGCCTGTAAATCCATCTTTATGACCCAATCTCTCAAAGAATGAACAAATCATCTTAAAAACACATTCAAGAGAAACCAACTTTTTTTTTAAAAAAACAATATTATTGCAAATAAATCAAAACATCCAAAATCACAAAGTTTATCCTTATATTCAAGAAAGCTTTGGTTGCATCAAGAGTTGAGTCTTGCAACAGATAGGGCTATGGTTAAGACAAAGAATATAAAATTGCTTTTTCTCATTTATTTATTTTTTCCAACAAATCAAATTAACGATGAAGAAAGTTTCCCAATTCCTAAGCCTTATTTCCTAAAAACATGAAATTAAACAAGATTAAAACAATAGAGAAAATGCATATTGTTTCATCAAGAGAAAAGACACTCAAGTAAGTGATAAATTGGAAAAAGAAAATTTAGATACAAATCAATAAAGAAAAAGAAAAGATAAAGCGTAGCAAATCGCATAATAAGTTTTGCCATCTAGAAGACAGACGAATAAAGTAATTCGAGCATCTACAAATCTAAAGCCATGGAGGTTGCGAATGCATTGACGATCTCATCATGGCTAAAACCAAAATCCGCTGCAAACTTTTAAGAATTTGCGATCTCATCGTTGTTTTGGAGATAGGCGTCATATTCTCTCTAGGTTTAGGGAGAGACAAACAAGGGCGCCGTACAAAGCTCTTTGTTTTTCCGAATAATTTTAGAGAAAAATATTTTTCTTTTCTAATTTTTTTACTTTAAAAATTAAATATCTTCCTAACTTTGAACAACAAATATTATATTATCCCTCTTTTTTATTTAGGTTGACTATTTTAATACCCGGGCCATTCTCCATATTATCACCTTTATATCTCTTTTCTATGATTTATTACAAAGAAATTAAAAATTATAGCTTTCCTGTGATATAATATTTGAACAATAAAAGACTTGAGCATAATAAAAAGTTTAATTAAAATAATTTGTTTGTGTATGTAAATTTTAATAATAACATCCAAAAATCAAAAAAATTATTTATCTATATCTACACTAAATTAAAAGTACGGGCGCTCTTAAAACGCTGACAACTTTGGCCCTCATTAAAATACTTCCTACAATGTATAAAATTAACATTTACTATTTTTACAATATTATTTTTTAAAATTATTATTTTTAATTTTGTACCTAGACAGATTAAAAATAAATGAAATTAACTACCTACAAATCCAAGGAACACTATGAATTAAAAAAATTTCAAGACCAAGACAGTGTTCCTTTCTCAAAGAATCAATCCACACTAAAGACAAATTTTACCTCGTCTTTGATTCTCACTTAGTCACCATCGCATTTAAAACACTACTCATAAGCACTCCCCGTTATATAAAGAATCACTTCAAGCTACGCGCAAACCCTAAAGATATAGTTACCTATATAGAATCTTCCATTCCTTAACAAATGTAAAAAGGAGAAAGGAGAAAAGTTTGGATATTTGAGTCTCCACTTTCTCTTGCGCGCTCTCTCTCTCTCTCTCTCTATATATATATATATATATATATATATATATGCATGTATTTATATATATATATATACTATGAAATATGAGTATATTTTAACATTCATTCAAAAATAAAGAGGTGAAAAATATAGTAACAAGAAATAAAAGTGGTTGATTAACTGAATGTGTAATATATAAACAAGAAAGTTGGGGGTGATGATTTTGAACTGGAAAAGGACATTGAAATATTTGAAAGTCAAAGACTGACACTGACAAGTGTAGCTATTCTCCAAAATAAATGATAAAAAATGTCAAAAAGAAATACTCAGTACTGTTGCACCTTTTAATTCCCTATACAAAAAAAATAAAGGAATAAAGGCAAAAAAAAAGTAAAAGAGAGAAAAAGGTGGGAAAAGATAAAAAGAAAAAGGAAAATCAAAGTTTTAAATTTATTTAATAGAAAATAAATAAGACTTAATTGGAGAGCATTTATGATGAAAAATTGAAACGAAAATATTATGATTTATATATTAATCTAATGAATTGTTCTTAAATACATATTCAAATCTCTGTACTGGCGCTTGATAATTCTCTTCGTATATTGAATAAGAAATAAATAAAAAATTTAATTAGACAATATTGATGATGAAACTTTTGAAATAAAAATATCATGATACAATTAGCAAGTAAAATGTATGTTTATAAAAAATAAAGTCACTTTTTACATAATGAAAAATACAATTCAATTAATCTTATCCTTTTAAACTTTTTTACCTGTTATTTTATTATTCACAAGTACAAAATAAAAACTTTACTTTAAAATGTGCAGACTTACATAAGCAATATGCAAACATCGATTCACATAATTATTTAGTTTAAACTTATTGCATTCTCCAACATAATAAACAAACAACTTATAAGACAAATAAAATAAATCACTTAATATTTGGTTAAAAAGAAAAAATAACACAAACAAGATGACAAAATCATGTAACATTACGCATTAGTAATCTTCCATTTACTCTATTTACATAACAAATCAATAAAGAATTTACGTAATAAATAAATAACAATACAAATCCTAACCTTCCTTATATTCTTTTTCAAAATCTCCACACTTATCTTCGACAAATATTTAACTAATCCAAAATTTAACTCATTATTTATAAGAATTAAATAGAGAGCACAACCAAGGTAGGGGAAAAGTTGTATAAATATTACATACTAAAACACATTAATTAGATACATCATTTATCTTCATACTCATAATCTTCACATAGTGCTTGATTCAGGTTAGTTTTTCTAATATTCAATATTATTGGATTTGAATAGTACTTTATTGCTCGACTATTTTTTTATTTTGAATTTGACAAATACTTATACAGGATACTCTAGTGGATAAAAATAATATAGATCATGCACATCAAATTAGTTCAAAAAATTACAAAAGGTAAATTACAAATGGTAACTTTATTAATTTTATTACTTTGTTCTTTTATACAATTATAAAAAATATATCTTTGAATACAGATGCAACTGAAGAACCTAAGATACCAATGGATGTGATGTATGCAAAAATCATACAAATGCGTATTGCATATTTGAAAAAGGAGCAAGAGCGGTTAAAAAATGAAATATACAAAGGACCTCCTCTAGATAAACCTGACAAAGAATGACGGAACATGCTGATGTATTTGTTTATTATTTTATAATTATTTCATACTGTAAAATATTTGTAACACTTTCATGAAAAAAAGTACACCAGAATATATGTTGTAGCTTAAAGGTTCAACCTTCATTTGTATCCCAATTAAAAGCACATGGGCCCATCAAATTCTATTGTTAAATACAAGTTTAATATAATAGAAATGAAATAAAATTGTTATTAGAGAATATTTTTTTGACTTATTTATTAAGAATATATTATCC
>JACEIK010000742.1:113598-131660 GCA_018107945.1 Datura stramonium
CTATTAAGTAAATAAACTAAAACCGAAAATATAATATAAATTCAAATTTATAAAGAAAAAGTAATCAACATAATATTTTTATGGCAAATTCCACCATAACTTAAGTAAATATAATTTTGTAATATCATTCAACAATGAAATTCTACTTTAATTCAAAAACTAGGATAATAACACATTTATGTTAAATGAAAAAATAAAAAAAAATACAAATAATTACATGGAATCACAAGATGTAAAGATTGGAAAATTAAAAAAAAGGAAATAAAAGATAAATAATGTAAAATAAAAAAATATATTTTATACATCAAAAAAATTAAAATAATAGAAACAAAAAATAAATTAAATTAAATAAAAAGAAAAAAGAAAAAATTTAAAAATAACCTTTTAATTAAACCATATACTTACCTACAAATCTCACATCTCTTAAGAATTGAAAAATATAATTATCTCCTCCCAATTATACTGTTATTACCTGCTAACCAAATAATAACCTGATTAAATAAATAAAAATATATAATTACTTCCTCCCAATTATATTATAATATTTCTTGCTAATCAAATAATTACTTGATAATATAATTACATTCGGTTACATTCAATTTCAATTTTTCAAACAGGGTGTAAAAGTTGTGTGACTCACTATATTTACAATATTGATGTTAATTTATAGACTCCGGCTATTGAGGTAGATCGATCGGACTGAATAGTCAAAACTAAAAAGATACACGAAATTTCTTTGATGATCCTCAACACATGTTCCTCAGAATCAGTCTTGATTTAATTTCCTCTCTGTGTCACGTGGCGTGAAATTAATTAAATTCACTACTCCAAATTATAATATGTTATTTTAACCTCAATTACCAATTAAGGGTTAATGATAATGCTATACTTAAACGTTTCTGTGTGACGACAGAGTTATTTTTTATGACGACAAGTATAATTTCATTAGCAGAATTTAAAGAGATTAGTGGGATGTATGCAAATCTTACACTTATATTTATAAGGTAAAGAGATTATTTCCGATAGACCTTTAATTCAAGAAAGTTAGTCGTTTTTTTTACAAAACATGCTTGTTTGAATGAAATGCAAGAATAAAAAACCATGGTTACAAATTTGAAGAAAGAAAAATACTTACGTAAAAGCAATAAAAATAACTGTAATAATAAAATTAAAAAATCAAATAACATTACCGTAATAAGTTTTCTATGCGTATTATACTTAGCACATCGAGCTTCAATACAATGATTTCTGGTTCCTCACTCACAATATCAACACATTCTAGATTAGATTAATTTCTATGATAATTTTACTTATTAATTTAAAAAATAAAATTACATATTTACAAATAATATATAGAATATTTACTAAATCACAACTTTTTCAAAAAGTATTCCAAAATGACATTATAAAAAATTACTAGGATCATCAATAGATAATACTAATGTCTTTTTCTTCGGCAAAACGAGCACTACTTTTTTGTTGACTAAAGGTGTGATAACACACGTATAAACATGATTTTTTTTTTCTTCAAGATATTGGTAACGTGTCTAAACGTACCAACTCAATTTCTATAAAAATAAGAAAAATAACTGCACCAATTATTTGGTAATTAAGGTGTAAAATTTTCGACATGTATTGGATTGAATAGTATTATGGATAAGAATTTTTCATTCATAGTTAGATATTTCGAATTTAAATTATGAATTATTTTATAAAAAAACACAATCTTAATATAAAGTATTTTTCTGCATAATAAATTTTAGTCGATATAAATTAAGATTAATCAAATGTCTAACACTAGCACAAAACTAGGATAAACCTAGTTATGAAAAAACAATCATTCGAATCATCTTTTTCACACTTGGGGAAACATATTGTCTTTCTTACACCTTAATAGGTTAGTACCTTTCAAATCCTATAGTATTAGGTTTCCATCCATCAAATAATTTGATTTAGCTTCAAAAATCATATACTTTCTATTTTGGTTGTATCCAATGTAAGAGTGAGAGAATTTAGAAGGTTTATTCAAGATACGATTTTAAGATTATCTGAAACAAAGGAATATTAATCTTCGAATTCTGAAAGAGAACAGAATAATTTATGCACCAAATTATTTAAAAATTAACATTCAAAAGGAGGGTGGACAACTTTATTCTTTATTAAAATTAATATTCAAAAGGAGGGTGGACAACTTTATTCTTTATAATATTATCTTATAATAAAATAAAATAAAAAATCAAATGCTAAATTCAAAATTTGTGTTTGGAAACTGTTGGAGTTACACTTCAACCTATAATTAATATTCCTTAATTTAAATTCGTAAGAACAAAAGGTTAGGAATGGAAAGAAAATATTCTTTTATTTAATAGTATGAGGATTCGAATCGAAGCGAATAAGAATTTTAATTTGGAAGATAAATTGTAATGTTAATTTGAAGGAACGTGATGAAAGACGTGGGATTACAAAACTTAAATGGGCTGTCTATTTTAAGTGTGGTCAAATCTGACTAAACTTGTTAAAAGTTTTATGTTGAAAATTCATTAACAAAGTTTTTATTACAATGCCTCACAACATCCCTTTACTTGCACCTAACTTTTATATTAATTTATTTATTATAGCTGCTCGAATAAGAAAAAGAAATTAATATGGTCATTCATGACTAATCCAAATTTATTTATTTAAGTTTACTTATTTTGCATTTATAATTTTATCGCATTCAAACTCAAAGTATTCTATTAGGAAATAAATGCAAATTCTAATTTTACGGAGCTGTGTTAAATTCAGCCAAGCCTAAATGAGTATAAAGGATTTCAATATGCTAAATTAGTCTCTCTTTTTTTTAAGTAATTTTGTAGATAGACTTATACACCGTAATAACTTAAAATGACTAAAGGGTGTGTATTCACAATGAATCATATTTATTCCTACCTCTTTTGAGGCAGACAACTATTTCCAGTAGTTGGACTTAGTAGTAGTACTATAGTTGACGTTTAATTAGGTTCAATTCCACTAGACTTCACTTGAAAGTTCAATTTACAGTGTTTTTTCATATTTGATTGATTAAAATATTTAAAAATTAAAAAAAATAATTTTCAATAAAAATTTTAAAAAATAAATTTTATAGTAAAATATTATATNCCCGATGGCCAGGTCTACCACAATGCTTCTGCTATGGAAGTGGGGGTCTGGGTAGTCTGTCTGATAGTCGTGGTCTAGGTCCGCCTTGAAACTTTGCCTACATGTCACTAGATCTAGCCCTGCAACACTGCTCCTGATTTTCCCTCTCTATCTCCCGCTGTCGTTGCTTGATCCCCTCAATACTCTGAGTAAATGCCTGAATACGGGCGATGTCCATGTCCTCCTGCAGAGTAGCTGTAACACAGGCCTCCACATACTCTGCAAGCAGCCCCATAATGAACCGGTGCATCCTGGATGGCATAGTGTTTACGAAAGCTGGTGCATACACTCGAACATTCATCGAACCTTGCTCCAGATGCAAAAACTGATCTACTCTGGCCTGTCAAATTTCTCGCAGCAAATAGTGGTCTAAGAAGGCTTCCAAAAAGTTGGACCAAGTCGGAGGGGGAATTTCTCTACCTCGGGACCTTTCCCAACTCTCGTATCATAACACTGTTATGTCCTGCAACCGAAATACTGCCAACTCAACTGACTCCACAAGCGTGGCATGCATTACCCTGAAGATCCACTACAGCTGGTCCAAGAAGTCCTGAGGGTCCTCATATCGGTCCTTCCCTGTGAACTGTAGAGGACTCATTGCGAGAAACTCTCGGACCCTCTAACTACCAGGTCCTTCCGAAGATTCGGCAACCACGGTAATGCTGCGCAGCCATCATCTGAGCTAACATGAAGACAACGCTCCTGACTTCTTGATCTGATGGTATCAGTATAGGAGCTACTGGAGGTGGTGCCGACACATTGTCGCTCTGGACGGCTCCTAGCGTGGTGGAGAGTGCTAGGGAGACCGAGATAAAGTCCCCCTGTCTCTCTTAGATCGGGCTGGCTCTAACTGGGGCACCCTTCTAGTGCCTTCTCCTACTGTGACGTCTAACTTCCTACCAGTCATGGTCTGTCGCGTGTCCGACATTTCTCTATAGACAAGTAGATTATAGTAAGCTTAGGGGCTCCACTTTATACAGTACAACTCTATGGCACGACTGGAAGAGAAAGAAGAGTGACCATCCTAACATGTCTCGCAACCTCCTGCCTATAGAATGTGGTGCACAACACATCCGTAGACAAGACTCTGGTTGGCACGGCTTGCAGACTCTCTAGGATACGACCTGCTCTGATATCAAGTTTGTCACGCCCCACCTTGGAAGGCATGACTAGCACCTAGTGCCATACTGGAAAACTGACTGACCCAACTAGGCTTATGCATGTCTAGTGCGGGCCTGCAACTCACCTCAAGAACGGGCTATATCTCGGCTGTAAACACAACCTCCGACAGACAAGGCCTTATAGCCACCTATAAAGAAAACAACTAACCAGCAACAGGAAAATAAAGGGAACTCTATGCGGGCCGACAAGACCACTAAACTGTCTAGTTATAACTGAAATGTAAACCAGACACTAATCTATGCTAAGGCCGACAAGGCCACTAACTAGCAGCTAAACAAGACCACACACGGCCGTCACACGAAATAAAACATATATAGGCCCCACGCAGCCAGCAACAACTAACCACAGGGAAGCTGTAAAATCTGCAAGCCTCTAGGAGTAGAATATTGGTCGAGACAGGGCCCCGACCTGCCCATACTGTACAATCAAAAAGAACAAACCTTCTAACTAATCAACTCAGGAGGAGGGGAGCTAATTGTACTGCAGAATCAAGCTGAAAACTAAAAAAGGTCCTAATTCGTGTCTATCCGCACCTGCAGCAAAGTAATCCAGCGCCCCAAGATGGGCGTCAATACAATATGTATCGAATATGTAAGGCAATAACTGAAAGTAATTGAATAAAATTTAAGATGAAACTGAAAGTAACTGAGTGAAAGAGAAAGAGGTATAACCTTTATAACTTAACTTCTTGCTATCTAATCTAATAGTAAATAGTGCAAACAAGAACCTTACCTAGCCTCCATAAGCCGGAAGGTACAACCATCACAAAATAACCCACTCGGGGCCCTCATAACCCTAGCGAGTACACTTCAATCTATATACTCCTACAAGGTCAAAATGAGTCCACTAATAACCATAGTCGTCCTACCATTCCCCTGGGTCTGCAACTGAGCCCGCTTGGCCCTTGAACTGTAGCTGTATCTGAGTCCAGTGGACTCCTGATATCTGCACCCCGGGCACCAGGCTCAACGGGAGTGTGGTGCCGATACGACATAAAAGTAGTCTAGCCATGGAATGGATTGTATAAGATTCTCGGACCTCATCTTCGTCCCTCGCGAATGGCATACCGCTCCTTGGAGCGACATCATCTAGCCCCTGGCGATCAACAACACAGCTAATAACCTTGGGTTGGTCATGGAAGGCTATACAGGGTAAGGTCAATCACAAACCAAACACAAGTACTGATCTCAGCTAATAACAACAACTATTTACAATCACAAGACTTCTGGCTTTCTTACTGGGATTCAAACTGTATTGTAGTACTATAGAAACTAACTTGCCGAAGAAATTCACCTTACATACCTCGATTATCGTTTCCCGAACAACTAACAAGTTTCAACTTGCATTCAACAGCTCTTCCCAACTACAACCGTAATACTGGAAGAAAGAGACTAATTTGAATACAAAATTCATCTTAAAATGATAACTTTTTAATACTAATAATTATAATATTCAACTTTGCAAAATACGGCCGAAAACCTGTAATTTCCTAAGAGTTTAGAAGAGAGAAATACTTACTTGATGCCTGTGATCGTTTAGGAATCGGTTTGGAGCAATTCTGATAACTTTTGCTCAGTGAGGTTATGATTTGCTAGGCGTATTTTGAGAAAATAACTCCATAGTAATGCTCCCTGTAGACTTAAAACTCGATACCTGAAGTTAATTTAAATTTAGACCGCGTTTAGCAGTGTAATCGAATGAAAATCACATGAAAATGGCGTTCCTTACTTCTCTGGCCGAGGAACTTATATTATGAAATGAATTCTATTGAGAAGGGCTTAATATATATATATAACTTTGGGCGGTGGACAGGGGGTTCAGAAAACGGACCCCAACGCGCCATTTTACGGGTATGTCATGGAGCCCAGTGTGGAGGGAGAGGGTCCGTGACACGTTGCCCCCATTGCAACTGGTCCGACCTTCTCCCTGCTATCTCGATTTCGCCCTCGTTCGACCTCTCCCCGGGCCCTTTTTCGAGCGCGTCATACTCTAAAACTCTTGACTTACATATGAGTATGCCAACTAAACGATAGAAATTACGGAGGTGTAACAATAGAGTATGCGGTCAATACTTGGAATGTACTGAGTATGCAAGGTAAGTAAAACAGACAGTTAAAATACATAAGAGTTCATATCATTAGGACAACATGATCTAACGTAAATATCATAATGTAAACATAAGGGCTCAAGGTTTTCAAAACATATATAAATCAATCATATTCATAATCATAAGAGAAAAGCTTTATTAAACATGACTTGAGCCAAAGTACATAATCATAACCATGCATAAATCATGAGGAATAGTAGGAGAAACTGACATACCCCATATGAGCACACATGGAACCTGACCTGTAAATCCCTAGTTGGGAGGGTGTTCGTACCTTGCCAAGGGTAGAACCATGAAAAGAGGCGTGATATCACTCATGAAAGGCCCATTCGGGCAAAAAGGGACGGTTGCAAAGGAGGTCCCATCATGTCTACGTTGGCGCATATTTTTGAGACTCGGTGTATGCTTGGACCCCAGGTCTACTCGGTGTTAAATACTACTTCCAATACATATATAGTACTCATAGGATAATAAGGAAAACATACATGAGATTCATGGGCTAGTTAAATCATCATAATCATAAGCATGCTTGAAATACGTGAACTAGCCATGAAATAAGGCCCGTGAGTCGGCTATAATGATAAATTCATAAATCATGAAATTCATGCATACTTGTAAAACATGTATATACTTGATATCTCATAAATCCATGATAAGTACTTGAGAGAAATCATATCATAAAACATAGATCATAGTTGGGCTAATTGAGATCAAGATCATAGCAAAATCATAATTTGACTTTTCATAAAAACATACATAATTGGGCATAATTGAATTTAAACTCAAATCTATCAATTTATATTCAAAATATTCATAAAATCTGCCCATAGATCATAAAATATGATTTAATACATGAAGGAGATTGACCCATTGATAGATCATATCAAATTTCACAAGAATTGACATAAACCTGATGGATCATGAAACTTGACTTTTAGAATTGGAATTCATGAAATTTGAGAAGAGTTTAGGGCATGAGAGAGAGGGATTCTCATTTATAGCGGGAACAGTTGGAGTAAGAAGTCCCCAAGTGAGCGTCTTATGAGGGGCCGTCAAGAACATACGGCAAGGATCAAGGGAGATCTCGTTGTTGCATAGCTCAGGTCGGAGCAAGGTGTCGTCGGACGTTCAACAGGTAGTCTCACGATCGGGCACTCATAACCCCGACATTGTCATTGTATACTCCCGCGAGTCGGAAGGCGGTGGGGGAAGGAGGGGGACACTGGGAGAGATCTATCAGCAGCGAATTTCCCATACAAATAGAGGCACCTATCAAAAAGATACTTCGAAGGCCTCGGGATCGAGGTCTCATTAGCCGAAGAAGACACATACCTAGGTAAATTGATTCTACTCTCTTCCTTGAACACCCAAAGAAAATTGAATAAGAATTGATGAATTCTAGCCTTGATCACCCCTAATAGTCTTCTAATCTTGCATGCATGGAATGATAAGGCTTAGGATAGGTTCAAATCTCTTAAAACCCTTCTAACTTTAGCTAAAAAAATTCTAAGTGTTGGGACTTTTTGGACCCCATACTTCACGGTTCTTCTTCCAAACTCATTTTTCTTTCGATTTCTACACTAATTAACATCTAATTAACACATTTAATTAGTTGTGTAATTAGTTCTTCATTTTTTTCATCTCTTTAATTCCCAAAAACTACCAACATCAAGTACTTCACCTACTTTTATCGTTGAACTTTCTTGATTTCATCACGTTAGCTTAACTCTTTCTTCATTGAGTCAACAAGAATCCATTCTAGACTTTGAGTTAAGCTTGGCCACTTGAAACTCAACAAATTACACAAGCTACAATCTTTGGTCATGGCAACTGAGCGGCATCTAAGATGAGCATTCCTTGAGCGAGTGTGAATTATTTTTACTAACATAACGAGTTTACTTGCTTTGTTTTTGTATCTTACATAGGTACAATGGCCAATCAAGAAGAGGTGAATAGGGTGCCCACCTGGGAACCCACTTTGCATGATTTGGTGAATATTCTAGTAGCTTCTTCTCGTACGGAAGGACGGTTGAATAACTTGGAAACTTATTTTTTGGACCTCGAAACACGGAATAGAGACTCTTCTTCTACTCCTTTCTATCACCATGACCAAACAAGTGGAGTTCATCATGACTCCTCTTCACCAATGTCACCACGGACTTTTCATAGAATGTTCTACCCCACCTCCACCACTCCCCTACCATCTTCTACCATCCCATTATCTTCTACTACAGTAATGTCCAACATTTGGATGATAAATTCCATGAGAAGTTTCAAGAAGAGTTCGATGATGTTCCCAATGATTACCACAACTATATGAGAGGGCCACACATGACTTTTCAAGGCCCTCCCCATAGAAGAGGAGGTTGACATGGTCCTATCTATCACATGGGTAGAAACGAGAGTGAATATCAAAGAGTTGGCCACCGTGGTCTCCAATACCATGATGATTTCTATGTGGAGGATCCTTATGGGGTTCATGAGTTCAATGGAACCAATGGAGGCTGGCACATGAGTCTCAACTCCATCAATGTGACTCTTCCTTCCTTCAAAGGTGATAGCAACCCGAATGTCTTCTTGACTGGGTGATGCAATGTATTAGGATCTTCTTGACAAATGAGATGTCCGATGTCCGAAAGGCGTCTTATGCCATTGCTCAATTTGAGGGATTTTCTTCCACATGGTGTGAAACTCAAGTTAAGGTACGAAGGATGCATGGTTTGTCTCACACCCCACCTTGGGAAGTGTTGAAAGTAATTTTGAGGTGAAAGTATGTTTTCGAAAGGTACTTCCAAGAGCAACTAAAGAAGATCTACACTTTACAACAAGGCACCAAAAGTGTAGAGAAATACTATGATGAGTTCAAACTCTTAAAGATGCGGATTGATTTTGCTGAAGATCCTTTGAATGCTATGACTCGGTTTAGAGCCGGGTTGAGTAAGGATACTGCTTTCCGCATGAGACTCCACCACTATCATGATATCGATGAAACTCTTGAGGCGGCTATTGAGATAGAGGTGGGGCTCCAAGAGGAGAAGCTTGACAAATCAAGGGGTTTCAAATGTACTTGGCACTACAACAAAGTTGGAGGAACTTCTTCTTCCAATTGGCAAAAGGACAAGGGTAGCAAGATGTCAAGAGGCCCGTTGTCGAAAGCAATCAAGTGGAGCAGTCCACTCCCATTCTTTCTCCAAAGAAAGGAGGTAACACTTCTTACCCTCTTAAATGTCACAAATGTCAAGGTTTTGGTCATAAGATGAGTGAGTGCCCCAATCGAAGGGCATTCGATATGTTGGCCGATGGTCTTTATTGTTATAATGATGTTGATGTTGTTGAGGGGGTGACAATGATGACCCCAAAGTGGAGGGTGATGTTGTAGTTGATGAGGAGTGTAGGGATGGTGATGATGTTGGTGATCCTTGTGGACTAGCCAAACGGGATTTGATAACAAGGAATATGCCTCAAGAAAGAGAGCTCACTCACCGTTCCATTATATCTAATGAGGAGATCCATGATAAGTGAGGCTATGGATGATCATTCTTGTCAACATCAATGTATAATCGCTAAACTTAATACTTCAAATATTTTCAATGAACAAATTGTTAGTGATAGCTTATCTTCTTGTGTGCTGAATGATTCTCTTTCATGTCTTGATAATGTTGATGTTGAGAGTACCCAAACACAAGTCGATCCTTTTGATGATTGAATCGATTCTTCTTGCAAGACCGATTTGTGTCCACCTAGTGTTAACCCTTGATATGTGAAAGATAGTATATTGTCATTTGAAGCTTGTAATGATCAACTTGTTTGTGATACTTGTCCATTAATTGAGGAATTTTTTAATGTGGTTAATGAGTCTAAATTTAGTTATGATGTGGATGAAGTTGGTCATTTGAAAAAGTATGACTCTTTGAGCATCTTCCTTTTGGATCCTATTACTTGTTTTACTCATATAAGTTACGTGAATGAAAAATTTTTGAATGATGACATTGATCTTTTTGAGAATGATATTGTATGCTTTGACTCTTCATCTTCATTTGATTGTTCTCTCTTAAAGTATAATGTCTTATTTAATAATGATGAGATCTCTTCTAATGTCGAGTATAGTATTGGTCAACATGATAGTGGTGTAGCTATTATCCATGGATATACCTTGTACGATAACCCACTATGGAATGTTGACAAAGAGAATGATGTTTATGATCAAATAGTTATTTCGTCTTTGAGTTTCCCAGTTCTTGATAATGTGCTTGATGTTTTTGTATCTATCAGTGATCTTACCTCTGGGAACACTGTGAATGAAGTTGCCTTGTCAGACACCTTTCTTTATTATCTCTTTTCTTATGTGATATTCATGGCTTCTTTGAGAGCTTACCTTGTGAGATAAGGGGTTTTATTGAGACGATTGGTTGCGGTCTTGACCAAAATGGATGGACATCATTTTGTTTTGACCCAGGTAGCCCTTTGATTATATGTGTGTTCGTTTGGCCTAATTACATTTGTGCTAACCCTCATGCTATGAGGTCCTTGTTATTGTTTTTCTTCTCTATGTTTTTACAGGGTCTAGATTCGAGGAAGAATTCTTTTCAAGAAGGGGAGAATGATGCAATCCAAGGTGCCTATATATGGATGATAGCTTGGGAGAGTGAAGGATGGATGGAAGCGCAAGGTGGCCATGTTTATAAAGAAGATGGGTTAATGTTGCAAATGTCCATTCATTGATTTCAAGAAAAGGAAGAGAACCAAACAAGGCCCTTACTCATTAAGGGAATATTTGTAATAGTCTCTTCTTTTCCTTACTTAGTATAAATAGGAGCTCTTGTAATTTTCATGGGAGAATTTTGATGACTTTGAACAAATCATATTCGTCGTAAATTGCTAATCTTTTGCCTACCCTTAGATTGTTAATTATATAGAGAGGAGGGTTGCAAGGGTAATTAATCTCCCTTGAGGTCTTTCTAAGAACTTGGTGTTTGTTGGATTGGGGATTTAAGGTCTTTGTTTCTTAATAAGTGTTGTTTTTCCTTCCAATTTTGTGTCAAGTTATCCTTTATCTATCCTTACTTTTTCTTGTATCATATCCTTAAGAGTCTGAATGGTCCATTCAGCCTGACCATCTATTTGCGGGTGAAATATTATGTTAAGCTTGACCTGAGTACTAAGTCCTTTCTGAAATGATCTCTAAAACTGAGAGATAAATTGAGTACCTCTATCTGATATGATGGACAAAGGCACTCCATAAAGCTGAACTAACTCCCCAATGTACAACTTAGCATAATCCTCCATTGAATCAGTAGTTTTGACCGCTAGGAAATGAGCTGCTTTAGTCAAACTATCTACAACAACCCAAATAGAGTCACACTGTCAACGAGTATTAGGCAACCCCGTAATGAAGTCTATATTAATTTCCTCCCACTTACAAATAGAGATACTAATGTCTTGAAGCACACCTCTAGGTCATTGATGCTCAACCTTCACCTGTTGACGATTCGGACACTTAGCCACAAACTCTACTACGTCCTTCTAACGTCATTCCACCAATAGACTTCCCGTAGGTCACGATACGTCTTGGTGGCATCTGGATGTATAGAATATTTGGAACCATGAGCCTCATGCAACATCCGCTCCCTTAAGTCATCAACACCCGGTACACACAAATGACCCTAATATCGTAGTACACCATCTACCCCTTGGAAGAAGACCTGCACCTTCTGATTCTGAACGACTTCCTTCAACTTTAACAAAATTGGATCCTCGTCTTGTCTAGCTTTGACCTCAGTCACCAAGAAAGATTCTGACTCATTCTAAACAATGACATCACCATTCATCGAGTCAACAAGATGAAATCCTAGTCGTGCAAGCCAATGCACATCCTTCATTAACTCTTTCCTCTCCTCAGATACATAGGTCACACTCTCCATAGAAAGCCTGCTAAGAGCATCTTCCACCACATTAGCCTTGCCCAGATGATAAAGGACACTCATGTCATAATCCTTAAGAAGCTCCAACCACCT
Source organism: Datura stramonium (assembly GCA_018107945.1). Classification (NCBI taxonomy): domain Eukaryota; kingdom Viridiplantae; phylum Streptophyta; class Magnoliopsida; order Solanales; family Solanaceae; genus Datura; species Datura stramonium. The sequence continues at coordinate 126,079 of JACEIK010000742.1, forward strand.
TCTTTGACGTAGATTTAGACGTATGTAGGCTTTTGTGGTCTGTAAACACATCCACATGAACCCTGTACATATAGTGTCTCCAAATCTTCAAGGCAAATACTACCGCTGCCAACTCGAGGTCATGAGTCGGATAGTTCTTTTCATGGACTTTCAGCTACCTGGAAGCATAGGTTATAACTTTACCGTGCTGCATCAATACACAACCAAGACTAATCCTCAAGGCGTCACAATATACCACAAACCCAATCGGTACCCTCGAGTAGGGTCAACACTGGTGCTGAGGTGAGTCAAGTCTTCAACTCTTAGAAGCTCTTCTCACAGGCCTCTGACCATTGAAACTTCACTTTCTTCTGGGTCAACTTAGTTAATGGTGCAGTAATGGATGAAAATCCTTCCACAAACCTCCTATAGTAAATGACTAAGTCCAAGAAACTCCTGATATCTGAGGGACTCACTGGTCTAGACCAATTCTTCACAGCTTCTATCTTCCGAGAGTCTACCTGTACACCCCCACTTGACACCACATGACCCAAAAATGCTATCGAGTCTAGCCAAAACTTGCACTTGCTGAACTTAGCATATAATTGGCGATCCTTAAGATTCTGTAGTACCACCCTCAAATGAGCGGCATGCTCCTCCTCATTCCAAGAGTATATGATAATGTCATCTATGAACACGATCACGAACATATTCAAATACAATTTGAACACCCTATTCATCAAATCCATAAAAGCTAAAGGAGCATTTGTTTTTCCAAAAGGCATAACTACAAACTCATAGTGACCATACCGAGTCCTGAAGGCTGTCTTTAGAATGTCACTCTCCCGAACCCTGAGCTGATGATACCTGGATCTAAGGTCTATCTTTGAGAAACACTGGCACCCTGAAGCTAGTTAAACAAGTCATCAATTCTGGGGAGAGGATACCTATTCTTATCCGGATGAAGAGAACTGGTGCACCCTACGGGGATTTTCTAGGTCTGAAGAAACCCTTGTCTAAGAGATCTTTAAACTGCTCCTTCAACTCTTTTAGCTCAGCTGGAGCCATTCTGTAAGGGGGAATAGATATAGGCTACATATTGGGAAGAAGTTCAATACCAAAATTAATCTCACTCGGGAGGAATTCCTGGTAAATCATCTGGAAACACTTCTGGATATTCACACACTACAGAAACTAACTGGATGGTTAGGGCTTTGGACGTGGCATCCTTAATCCTAACTAGATGGACACGCAACCCTTAGAAATCATCTTTCTGGGCTTAAGGTAGAAAATGAAGTGGCCTACAGGTACAGCTGAACTACCCTTCCATTCTAGGACTGGCTCACTCGAAAACCAAAACTCTACCTCACGAGTTCTACAATTTACTAAGGCATAACATGCATGTAGCCAATCCATGCCAAAGATAACATCAAAATCTGTCATGACTAGCTCTACTAAATCTGCTGAGGTAACTTTTTGAAGGACTGTGACAACGCAATTTCTATACACCCGTCGAGTTACAACTAAATCACCAACTGGAGTAGAATTGAGAAGGGTTCTGATAGGATTTCGGAACTGACTCCGGAACTACTAGCAACATAGGACATCACAAAAGATAAGGTAGCCCCTAGATCTAACAATGCATATACATCAAGGTGGAATAGTCGTAACATACTAGTGACTACATCTAGATAGGCCTCCTTCTCTTGAAGAATACGAGAGCATAGGACCTGTTCTGACACTGACCATCACCTGCACTAGTGGAGGCTCCCTGCTGAACTGAGCATGCTGGTAGGGCTGCTGAACTAGTGGCTGGGTCTCGGCCTCTACCGTGGCCCTATCTAGCTGTTGGGAAATCTCTAAGCATATGTCCAGGCTTCCCACACCCGAAACAAGCACCTGTACCTGCTAATCACCGACCAGTGTCTCTCCGGCCACACCTGGCACAAGCTGGAATACTAGGCTCCATATATCTACTCCCATGACCTTGAAAGCTTGATGCTCGTCCCTCTGGTTGCGCCTAGATCTAGATGGCACACTTGCTACTGACGGTGCTGGGGCTAATGATCTCTGGTGGGACAGTTGACGGTGCCCACCACCAGGTCTCTGCTGGGAGAATCCAAAGCTATCAGTCCTGGCCCTCTTGGCCTCTCTCTTTCGCTCACTCACTTATACCGCCTCTATCTACTGGGCGTACAAAACTATTTGAGGAAAGTCAATGTCCTGATGAAGCATCGCGGTTCGGCAATCTTTGACCAAATATTATGCTATCCCATGCACGAACTAACTCACTCGAGCCCTCTGGTCCGCCACCATCTTAGGTGCATACTTGTACAAGCGGGTGAACTCCAAAACATACTCCTGGACCGTCATGTTGTTCTGCCTCAAGTTCACAAATTTCACTGCTTTGATTTCCCTCATATCTCGGGGAAAGAACCAATCCAAAAATGAGGTATGGAACTCATCCCAAACAATGGGGCCCACTCTAACTATCCTGGTATCCTTTCATTTCCTAAACCAGATATGTGTAATCCTTTCAACTAATACGAGGCTAGATCTATGCACTCCTTCCCTGTCATCCCCATGATTTGGGTGATTTTCAGAATTTCATCAATAAATTCATGCGGATCCTCGCCCACCTTCGATCGGAAAAACTCTGGAGGGTTCATCCTCAGAAAATCTTTTAACTCTCGATGCTGCTGCATTCCCATTCTAGGGACATGCGCTACTGCCTGTTGGTTTACTTGGGCGGTCAAAGCTTGAGCTAACATCTGAATGGAAGCCCTAAACTCTGCATGGGCCACCTGCTTGGGTACATGATCCTCGGGGGCTGGTGGGCCTGCTGGTGCCCATCTCAATAGTTATTCTCATGGCCATTTCCATTTCCGTCTCTTGTTCCATTAACTCGGCGATGAGGCATGATTCTGCAAATGCGTATAGCATGAGTTAGAAGAATAGAGAGACATTTCATCGCACGATATAAATTATGAAAGGAGGGAACATTTTCTAAATATTTTATAGCCTATTCGTCATAAGTGTGGCGCGCTTCACACCCATGAAAAAGACTCTACTTGACGCGGCTTTTAAACACCCTAGGACACTTCAAAACATAATACTCTGATACCAAGTTTGTCACGATCCGAACATAGGTCCGGATCGAGACACGGGATAAAGAACCCCGAGAGGCTCCAACTCGACCCATTGCATGAACATGACATCTAAAATCGACATAATAATGCATAAGTCTAACATATATAAAATAACGGAAGTTTGAAAATCTGATAACATCAAAATATCTGAATACATAACAGCGATTTGAACTGAAAATATACTATGCCTGATAAGCCTCTACATACTGACGAGTTGATGGGATAAGACCCCAAATAACTCACTAAATCTAAAACTGAAGATACTGAATACAACTGATAAAAGGGTCCTCGAAGGATGAGGACTCACCAACTCTGGTTGGGAGGTGCTACCCTGAGGATTTAGCTAACGGCAGGGCTGAACCTAAATGTCGAAGCCTTTATCATGAAATGATACACAATAGAGTATGCGGTCAGTATGTGGAATATATTGAGTATGCAAGGTAAGTAAAACCGCTAAGTAAAATCAGAGATCATGCATATCATAAAATATTTTATATAAGAGTCTGAGGGTAAGGCTTGCATGCTATTATCGGAGAACATGATTTAAACATAACTGAATATCATAACTAAGTTGAATGACCCAAAGCTAAAACTGATTATTCATAAGTAAAACTGAACATTGGATCAAACTTGCTGAAAATATAATATAATAACTGATGAACATACATAACTGAAATCATGAGGAACAATGGGAGACTCGTCACATAACCAACATTACCACAATAGAGCTTATATTGTTCCGACTATTACACTCAAGTGGGCAGAGTCGTTCAAAGCCTTTCTATGACTAAGGACGCTATAATGATATCAATATCAAGCTGAAGGCACCCCTTGGGGTAGGGAAAGCTCACAAGGGAGGTCCCAAATAATCTGATCATACCTACGTTGGCACGCAGTTCTGAGGCACGGGGTTGACTGACCCTTAGCCTATTTAGTGCTAGACACTACTCCCAAAAATATGCATATGCTCTCCATCATTTTTAAACGAAGATGAATCATAATAATACATGTAAAATATGAAATTATAACATGAGGAGCCTTGGCTCAAACCATACCACAAGCTGAAAAGAATGGGAGTCTAGACTCCAAAATCCATGTGGTAAGCTAATAACATGAAATTGAGACAAACCATGAAACGTACTTGATCATATGGGCTTGCCCAAACTTAAACATTCTTGAAATAGACTTTGATATTCAAAAAAACATGAATATAGACATGGGTAGTTCGAAATCATACTTTCGTCATATACATCACATCATGCTTGAGAACATATATCATAATCTCAACCTTTCATGAACTTTCATAATTGGGCATCATAATTGTAAGATTTTAAAAACACGAATTTGTAATTAAACATGCCCATAAATTATAATTCAACATTAAAAACATGAATAGATTATACCTATGATAGATACTTAGAAAATTTACAAGTTGGGTTAAAATTTTATAGATTCATCAACTAGAATTTTCATGAATTTGAGAAGGAATTGGGCATGGGAGTGGATGGATACACCCATTCATAACCCTACATACCTGGGTAAATCTGATTTACGCTCCGTCTTGAAAGCCCAAAGGGAATTGGAGAGAAATTGGGGAAATTCTTTAAGCTTGATCTCCAAGGAAGAGTTCTAATTTGCATGCATGGAATGGTAGGGCTTAGGATAGATTTAACACTCTTGAAACCCTGATAACTGAGCTTAAAACGATGTAATTTAGGACCTTAGAGCTTAAAAATAACGAAAATACCCTTAATGAAAAGTCTGAAATTTTTGCACTGTCAGTGACAACGAGTGGTACAACGGATTGTTCTTTGATACCACGACTCGTGGTATCCGTCTATTACTTCTTCTATCACTTTTTAACTTCTCTTATCCTGATACAACAACTCGAAAGAACGAGTCATTACTCCAAACGACGACCCATTACCTCGCTAGATTCCAACTCAGGTCTCCAACAATGACTGGTCAGGACAAGTCATTACTAGTCCCAACGACTCGTCGTTTTCTTCCGTTACCACCACTGCTCATCTTCTGGAAGTCCCCCCAACGGAAACCTACCACGACTCATTGTCCCAAGCAATGAGTCATTCCGTAACTCGTTCTAGACATCCTGGAAAAGGACCATCCTCACGACTACCCCTTACCACGATCCATTACATCGACCAACGGGTCGTCCTTAGACCCGTTACCACAAAAACTCCTATTGCAGAACCTGACAAAGAGTGTCTCCAATGGGTCGTTAGACCCTCCAACAATTCGTATCACAAGTCATTTTGAGTAAGATCTCAGGTTTTCTGCTGCTTTTCATTTAAAATCCCGAGTCTAATCTTAGGCACTTCCGGGGTATTACAACTGGCTTCAAATTATGTGGGGTTATCTTGGCCAATTAGAAAGTTATGTGAGTTGGGATCAGTCGTTTCTAGGGCCTCTCTAATTTGTTGTACTGGATTCATC
>JACEIK010000742.1:134506-144853 GCA_018107945.1 Datura stramonium
AGTGAAATCTTTTTAAATGTTAGCTTTATAATTAGCTATCTGATTTGACGAATTGTTATGAAATATTTAATTTATTCTTGGTCAGTTCGTGGGAATCTAAATTTTTTTTAAAATTTTTTTCTCTTCTCATATGCTTCTTTAATTAAGAATAATGATTACTTTATCCTTCTAATTTTTTTTCTTTGATTAGTTAAGTGTTAAGAACAGACATACTGTCATATATTTGAATATTCTGTACATGTACATTACAATGGAATAACATCATTTGGAGTTCAACCATGGATGGAGGAATCAAAGCGCGAAGCAGATTGTCAATTGGAATCGTCACCCCAAGAGGGGTCAGGTACGTTTTGGGAAATAATGAAACAGACAGGCTATAACTGATTTCTGATATGAAGCGCATATATAGTTTTAGAAAATAAAGGAATGTATTAATAAATTACTTTAAATATTTTATTGAAAGAGAACAGATACATCTTCTCTTTTTCAATGCTTGAACAAATATTTTTGAATTAACTGTATTTATTTTTAATAATATAAATTTGCATGTTTAATCACTTAGCTATTTTTAGGCTTAATAATTCATTAACCTTATTTGTTCGCTTAGTAATTCCCCACATAATAATGAATTCGGAAGGGATCCATATTTGTGGACCTCGAAAGGTGCCTAACACCTTCCTTTCGAGATAACTTGAACCCTTACCTGACTCTGGTGACCTAGGCAAGTATAACAGATCCTTAGGCTAGTATGGTGCCCTAACGCACCTTAAATCTTTAGGCGGCGACTCTTTTTTTTCAATTAATCCTAAAAGAGCCGTCATATTTTGTATCTCGCTTTTCGCGAGAAAAATGGGGCGCAACAGCATGGCGACTCTGCTGGGGATTTTAGGTTTTTAACCATTATGGGTTTATGTTATGTGGGATTTTATACTTATTTTCTATTATACATATTTTTATCATGTTTAAATCATTACATTATTCATGTGTATTTGATTGTTGAATCTTCTTTTCTTATTTGTTTTCTTTCTATATTTAATTTTATTTTTCTCCTTTTTATTATTTACTTCCTTATATAATTGATTGTCTTCTATANTTAAGTGTATTTATTTTTAATAATATAAATTTGCATGTTTAATCACTTAGCTATTTTTAGGCTTAATAATTCATTAACCTTATTTGCTCGCTTAGTAATTCCCCACATAATAATGAATCCGGAAGGGACCCGCATTTGTGGATCTCGAAAGGTGTCTAACACCTTCCTTTCGAGGTAACTTGAACCCTTACCCGACTCTGGTGACCTAGGCTAGTATAACAGATCCTTAGGTTAGTACGGTGCCCTAACGCACCTCAAATCGTTAGGTGACGACTCTTCTTTTCAATTAATCCTAAAAGAGCCATCATATGTTGTATCCCACTTTTCACGAGAAAAATACGGCGCGACAGACACAGCTCGTAACCCTGGGATGGTCAAATATGGATCCTAGGTGAGGGCAATCCCAATCGATGTACTATACTGAAGTCTCAATCTAGCCACTCAAAAGGCGTATCTGGCCTTCTGGGCCTAACGCGACTGTTGTTCGCCCCTAGAATAATCTGTATAGCTATTAGCAGGCACATTCCGTGTACCTATATTTGATCAGAGGATCCTGATAGTGATCATAGTCTCTAATGGTCTTAGACCGTATAGGAAGAGGTCTGGAGTGGCCTAATAATACTCTGAATATCCTGCTCGAACAACTATAACTCATAAGTAACTGTAGGGTCGCAGACGACCAATTACTTAGTTCCTTTGCCTAGAACGACTGTAGGGCTACTATTGACCGAACATACTTTTGAGCGGTCGGCCCCTAATCCTCCACAGGTAGCATACTGAAATTCTTAACCTGAGGGTAATACTGTGCTGACATGGTTCTAGTCCTTTAGACCTTAACTTAGTTTGTTCGGATCTTATATGACTCTTCTGGACGATTTCTAACCTTGTAGGTAAGTTTACATGGACTTAGCCACTCACAGCAACCTGTACCTGAGCATCTTATAGGAGCGGGCTAGGGTGTTGGCCTCGCCTCTAACTGCTATTAAAGTCCCCTTCCTTAGGGTACCCACGGGTCTATTTGACCTGAACGATTGGGATGGCTTCCTGGGCGACCTGTATGACGAATACTAAGTGAACTGGAACTGACAGTCACTGGTAGTAGTTAACTAGATGACAGGCTGTCATTCAGTTCACCAGACAACCCCAGTGCCGCTGACTCTAAAGTATGACCATCCTATCTAAATTTCTGGCCCTGGGGCGTGAGGGTATGTCAATGACCTTCGGGCATGCTTCACTAACAATACAGGAGCCAAACTGATAGTTATATCGCCTAGCTGCGCCTATGCTATTCTGTCACACCCCCAAACCCGGGGAGGCGTGACTGGCACTTGGTGCCATCCTTGATATAAGCATACCCGATGCCCAAAATATGAAACAAAGGCCAAAACCGATGAGGTTCAACAACTATACAATCAGAATAAGATGATAGAATATAGCGGAAGCTGGCTCACCTGACCAACAAAAAAAATCATATGCCGTCAAGGCCACGGAATGAAAAACAACTATACAACATGACCCACCTGGTGTATAACAACATACTAAAATCATAGAAATGTCTATGAGCCTCTATGAGTATATTAGTAATTAAATGATCGGGACAGGGCCCCGAACTACCCTTAACTCAAACATCTGGCGACTCCGAAAGACCTGGAGCGCACCAACTCAACTGGAACTCCACTAAACACCCAAGAACTCGATCTAACAGCCCACCATCACCTGCAGGCATGAATGCAGCGCCCCGACTAGGGCATCAGTACAATAGTGTACCGAGCATGAAAAGCAGAAACAACTGGAAGACATAGATTAGAGATCAACAGATATAACAAATATCGCAGAAGAAGAACTGAACTTAAGTAAACACATAGAACCTACCTGGCCTCCATAAGCCTGGAAAGTACAAGAAAACATATAAACAGAACCTACCTGGCCCCCATAAGCCTGCAAGTTCAAAAAGTAAATAACAATACAACGACACCTAGCTGACCCAACTCACCTGTCATCGCCTCTAGACCTCTCAATTTCCTCAGCTAACACCAGCCAACATCTAGCATCCACTTCTATCAAATAACAAATAAAACAAGCAACAACCACAATATAATGCCAAACAAATCACAAGTAAACACCAATTAATCAACATCATCAATCAGGCATTGCCAGACACTCTCTCGGCTGCGTGCAGTTAGCGGAGCTCAATCCATCTGGGAGAACCAATCGCGATCCCAGGAAGGATCAGACATGTCGGACCACTCTTGAATCATGTATCTACTCGACACTATGAAGGACATCATTCTCAACCCTGTAGGTCATTTCACTCCTTGGGCTAAACCCCTCAGCCGAAAACACTCTCGTGCGTCGGGTATCCACAAGCCACAAGGTACACTCGAGCTTGAGTCGGAACAACTCTCGTGCATCGGGTATCCACAAGCCACAAGGACTCAAACATAACACACACACAATCAAAAACAATAATGATACATGCTCAAATAGCCCACAATCGGCACTCGAACCCCACAACCCAACTATTACAACACAATACTATTCTTTCACGTCTAACCGTCCACCGACGAGCCACTAACCAAGCTAAGGACCACAATCCTAACCAGTCTATCCTCAAGCTTTACAACAGCCCACATCTCACTCTACTTACCACTAACATCAAGGGACACAGATAAATCGGCCCAAGTGTCACCACGGCCGTCACGTGCTATCGACACGATCGCCGATTCAAATATAACAAAAGATCGTTGCAGCCATCGACTTTAACCACTCTAATCCCTCATTAACTTTCCAAAATAATCACCTAATCTTATTCACTCAAACATCCCACAACTTTCTACAAGAACCACACGCCTCACACACGACCTCTCGACACAAGCCTAACAATTTGCTATGACTACGATTCTCCGCACTCAAGCCCGAGCCACCAACCAAACTAGCACCTTAAACACACCATTATCACTATATAAACAGCAGAACAAGAGTTCAATAATAGCAAAACATAATCCATCACAAAAAGCCAACACACACGTCAACACGGACGACAACGGCTATGGAATTCATGCCGACAAAGGGAGGGACAAGCCTAACATACCTTAGCTTCAAGCCTAGCCGAACTTGAGCCTTCAACACCATGAACCTACTGCCTAAAGGCAGTCCAAAATTTTGCCAAAATGCAGCCAACACAACTCAATAACAAAACAAGACAAACGAAGCTTACCCGATAAAATTCATAGGAATTCGACGGTAGAAACTCCGAGACAACAACCTACCGGCGTTAACACACCTATAAACAACCTTAAAAATTAAGGAGAACAAAATAAAGAAGGCTTACCAACAGCTTCACCATGAAACAACCACCAACATCCCGAAAAAAATATCAAACCACGGACTACACGCGATTCTCCACTTTCCGACGCCAAAATCATGTTAAGCCATGGATTTTAGCCCCAAAATCCAAAGGAAACCATGGAGAGAACTTGAGAGAGGTTTCATAATAAATATAGGCTAGAAAATGAATTTTTGATGACCAACAACCGATCAAAGGAGATTAAATAATCCTCCACCGCCTTAGACCCTTGTGAGGTGTCTGCTTGCGCGGTCTCGCGAAAACGCGAATATCTCTCTACTCCGAAGTCAGATTGACAAACGGTTTGATGCACTAGAAACTAAACTCATAGATATTTAATTTGATAGGTCGAACACCCCCTAAATTCTTATAGATTGGGAGAAAAGACTCAAGAAATTTGACCTAAATTTCAAGGAATCTCAAGAAGGAAATTCTGCGATAACTTTTTTCGAATTTTGTTCTACAACTTGATCGATGTCCAATCTTAAATACGACCATAGAGTGACTCAAATAACTCATAACACTTCCTTCTTATCCTATTAGGTACTCTTAGTCCTACCTCAAATTATCCGGGGTGTTTACATATTCAACTTACTAACTCAAGCCCAATAACTATCCACAAGCTTCTAAGGTCTAAGCATGACAATAAAACATCCAATTCTACTAACACAATGAACTGAATAACAGAGGAGTTCCTACGATGCTTCTAGCGTGTGTCACACTTAACATGTTCTTTCCCGACAAGGGATACTGCGATATAATCTTTATATGTTTTCTAGAAGCTAACCACAACATATGTAACCGTAATCTACTGATAGCAGCTAATCACGACATACTTGATCCTTATATAGGATCATTATCTACGTTTAAAACATAGGTCGTATCACTATACGACGAGAATAACTTGCCGAAGGAATAAGCCTTAACATACCTTGAATGTCGATTCTCGTTTAACTGGCGAGTTCCAACTTGCAATCGGCGGTTTCTTCCAACTGTAACTTTTATGCTGAGAGAATAGGACTAATTTCATTACTAAGTTCGGCAAATATTGATAACTTTCGTTTAATACTAGTAGCTATAATTCAACTTCAAATAACTCAGTCGAAAATTAGTTCAGAAGAGAGAAATGCTTACCTAATGCCTGTGGCCGTTTAGAATCCAATTTGGAGCAATTCTGACAACTTTTACTCGGCGGAGTTCCAATTTGCCGAGCGAATTTTCGAGAAATAACTCCATAGTAATGCTTCCTGTAAGCCTAGAACTCATTACCCAAAGTTAATTTGTGTTTGGACGGCTTTTGATAGCGTAATCGGAAGAAAATATAATGGAAGTTGCATATTTACTCTTCTCTACCCGAGGGATATATTATGTAGTAAAAGACAAGACAGTAAGTTGCACTAATTTGTTAGAAGGTAAACGTAAAATTACTTTTAAAAAAAATCAATGTTAAAGACGTATAATCTCTTGAGATTCATATAAACCTAGCAAAAAATGGGATACAGGAAAATAACGTGTTCTTTTTAAAATCTATCCTTTTGTTATAAAATAAATTTAAAATTAAGCAATAATATGAAACAAGAAAGCAGACAAGAAATGTACAAAGCAATAGAGTATTTTTCTTTTTTTCAAGTGTATTCAAGTATGTACATGTAATATCCAATGTCACTATTTATAAGATTTTATTGAGGGGCATAATGGTTGCCATGAACATGACATTTAACCCATTTGAGATCATGAATGAGGTGTGAGAGTTATTGTACACAACGGGAGTTAGAAGATAACGTGCAATAGTGAGTATTTATTTTTAGAATAGTGGACATTCACACTAATTAGTTTCATAACACTTCCCTTTGAATGTTCATACCTTGATAGATAGTGTGCCTCATTAAAATCTTAATAGAAAAAAAAATCAGTGAGAAAAAAATTATAGTGAAGAAAAAAAAATACATATATCTTTTAATACACATTGATATTTGCCTCATTAAAAATCTTATAAAAAAAAACCCAATAGAATAAACCTTGATAACAAAAAAAATTACAACTAATATATTTTTTTCTTTCTGATAAAAATATCATTTGATATTCCAAAAATAATGCATTTCAATCTTATATGTCTTTAACTTCCCAAATAATGTAATATTAACAACCTATGATACTCACTTTGTGTAGATGATCCACACCATCCTTGATATAAAAATCTAGTAGCATGCTTCTTGAAATCCCGAAAGCCCCTTAGAAATCTTACTTGGGGATGTAATGTGATTAGATATTCTTGTTTCTTTCGAGTGTATTAGTGTGTACAATATGAAATTTAATATCACTATTTGTAATGTATTTTTTTAATTTTTAACCATAGATAAATGTTGAAATTGTATACAGAAAACAAGTGTGTATATTATTATTATTATTATTATTTTTTGATATTTTAATACACGGCGAGGATAGCTTTTTCCCTATAGATTGTAGCAAGAGTCGGTCAAGGAGTTCAGTTCACTCAATAGAAAATGGCAAATTCCACTATACAATTTGGAATTTTGGGCTGTGCCGATATTGCACGAAAGGTGTCACGCGCTATACTCCTTTCACAAACCGCCACTCTCTACGCTGTCGGCAGCCGTTCAATCGACAAAGCCAAAAAATTCGCCGCGGAGAACGGTTTTCCGGCGACGGCGAAGGTGTACGGGAGCTACGAAGAAGTTCTCGACGACCCAAATGTTGATGCAGTTTATGTGCCACTACCCACAAGCCTGCATATCAAATGGGCTGTTCTTGCTGCCAAGAAAAAGAAGCATTTGTTGCTGGAGAAACCTGTAGGTTTGAATGTTGAAGAAGTGGATGTGATATTAGAGGCTTGTGAATCTAATGGGGTGCAGTTTATGGATGGTACTATGTGGATGCATCATCCTCGTACGGCTAAGATGAGAGAATTTCTTGATGATCCACAGCGATTTGGGGAACTCAAATCGGTATGTGATAATGATTTTTAATTCATAGTTTTGTTGAAATTTTTATGAGAATTAGTAAGATTATTTTTCTGATCTCATCGCTAATATCGGATTTCGTCCTCATTATTGTTAACAAAAACAATTGGAATATCTGTTGCTAATTTTCTATGATAACAGGTCTGCTAATTGTTTGTTTTACGGTGAGCTAATAGTAGGATTATATTTCGGGAAAAAAAGTGCGATTATATGAGTAAATTGCTTTTTTGGGTAATAATTAGTGACATGTTGAAGAGCGAAAAGTCCCATTTAACGAGTTGGTCTCCTTTTATCATTTCGTACAATCTTCTTGATGAGCTAGCTCTTGATATTGAGTTAGATCCAATGTCCGCGTGCTGGAATCATCCCACATCAGCAGTTAATGGGCGAGTGGGTGGGACGAAATAACAGTACTCAAACTAGAATATTTGTTTATCTTGTTGAAAAGCAGGAATTGTCAGGAATATCAATGGTACTTTTTAGCAAAATAGAGCAAGTTGTAGGACAAATTCTACATTTTTTGGGCTAAATGGTGGCCAAAGGTGTAAAGTAATGTTATCAACAATAGTGGATTTGGATAGATAACTCAACTCATTTTAACCCATAAAAATTGGCTGTTCATGAACCCACTCTGGCATTCTCCATTGGCAGAACTGAGCTTAAGTTTAGTTTTTCTGTTTATCGTCCTATTACAATAGACAACTAGATGATCTTGTACAAACTTGATTTAGGAAGTCTAACGCTAGGTGTGAATTTAGAGGCCTTGATTTTAAGTCAAATGGAGGAGTTGTGGGGGGCGGAAGGTTACCATATGCAGACATGCCTTTTGATTCCATCTATATTTTTTAGAATTTGTTGCATGTGGTTATTGAATAGAGAGAATTCCGTACAAATTATTGATATAGTCGACCCTATCTTATTTAGGCTTAGTTGATTGATTGGTACTTTTGTTGACCCTATCTTATTTAGGCTTTACTTGATTGATTGGTACTTTTGTTATACAAACTGTTCATGATAGTCCCAGATCTCTAGTTTTGTTGTGATTAACTTGAAAAAAGTGCTTTGCAAATCATTAGTTGCCTGCACAAGGACCTCCATATTCCTTTTGAGTAGGATTTTGATTCTCGCATAGTGTCCGTAACTATGGACCTAATTGTACTAGAGGGTCCCGAAGTCTCTTCTGCATCATAAAAACTAAGTTGGGCTTTATATGATCACTTGTACTAGCTTTTTAGGCCAGAATCAGATCCACTTATTGTATTACTGTGTTGACATTCTGTTGACACAGAGTTGTAGGTAATTATAAGCCAACTATTCTTCTTGTTCTCTTCTGCTTTCATTTATACAACTACATGCTCTTCGGCTGGATTCATTGCCTAGGGATTCCTTTATATCTGCTAATAGTGTACTAGTAGAGAACTGAAATTGATATCTAATGAGCTCTGCAGGTAAACACTTGTTTCACATTTGCTGCTGATCCCAACTTCCTTGAAAATGACATTCGTGTAAAACCAGATCTTGATGGTCTTGGTGCTCTTGGTGATGTTGGGTGGTATTGCATCAGGGGACTTTTGTGGGCTGCTGATTTCGAGCTTCCCAAATCAGTAATTGCTTTACGCAACCCTGTGCTCAACAAGGCAGGGGTGATTATATCATGTGGTGCTTCTTTATTGTGGGAAGACGGAAAGGTGGGAACTTTTCATTGCTCTTTCCTATCCAACTTGACAATGGATCTAACTGCTGTTGGAACGAAGGGCACGTTGCACCTTCATGACTTCGTCATCCCTTATGAGGAGAAGAAAGCTTCATTTATCTCAGCAGTAGATTCTGGATTTAAAGAACTTGTTACAGGATGGGAGCCAAAACCGAGTAAACACACAGTGATGACAGAACTTCCACAGGAAGCCCTCTTGGTCAGGGAATTCACTAGGCTGGTTGGAAGTATTAAAAATGAAGGCGAAAAACCCGAGAAGAAGTGGCCAACTCTTAGTAGGAAGACAACTGTGGTTTTGGATGCTGTCAAGGCATCAATTGAAAAAGGTTTCGAAGCTGTGGAGATTGTAAGTTGATCAGTAGGGGCATCTGTTGGTGATGTTGCTGTTGGTCAAACACACTGGATTCTTATATAAACTTACGTAAGGTTTAAATTGTTGATGTATCTGGTTTGAACATCCAATAAATACTCCAACTTGATCAGCCTTGGTTTTCAATTTTTTTACACAACACTGTGGTCCGTTGAAATGATAATAAAAATTAGGAAAAACTGAGCAAAAATATTTCTAAATTATGTGAAATAGTTCGATTTGAAAATGTCTCCACCCATATTTTGGTTTAAAATTAATAATTTAGTCTAAAAATATCTTTATTGNCTTTGTATTTTGATGGTGTGAGTATGGCTGAACAGATTGCAACCTCACAACATCTTGACTTTTTTTCTTAGAATTTTTTTTTAATATAAACTTCGTGTCTAATCAAATAATGTCATACGTATTAAAACGAAGATAGTATATATTTACTAAGTCATTTAGAAATCATTATAATTCAAGCTAATAAGTCCTTTTATTGTCAAATAAATTCATTAAGTAAGCATTTGGACATGAATTAAGTGATATAAAATAGTATTTGAAGTTGAAATGAAAAAAAAATGATATTTAAAAGTTAAAATTAAGTTTGGACATATATTTTGCTTTAAAAAAAAAGTTAAAATTATGTGAGTGGAAAAACAAAAGTTCATTTAAAAAACTCACCTCAAAAACTAACCAAAAATTTATTCTAATGTATAAGTTATAAACAAAGAATGTTTTGAAAATATATTTTGGGAAAATGGAGAAAATATTCAAATTTCTCGAATTTTTAAATTCAGAATAAAAAGGCTAGTAGGTAACTCAATTTCTTATCTTTATTTCTATTATATTCTATCTCATCAT